>VZQC01011125.1:451706-491507 GCA_009823505.1 Rhizomys pruinosus
TTTTTTTTTTTTTGTCTTTTTGAGACAGGGTCTCCCTGTAGCCCCAGCTGTTGTGGAAGTCACTCTGTAGACCAGGCTGGCCTTGAACTCACAAAGATCTGCCTGCCTCTGCCTCCCAAGTGCTAGGGTTAAAGGCATGTGACACCACGCCTGACCACAATGGAGTTCTATGCAGTGGTAAAGAAAGATGACAGTGTGAGTTTTGCAGGTAAATGGCTGTGGCTAGAAGATAACATGCCGAGAGAAGTAACACAGTCCCAGAAAAACAAATGATGAATGGTATCCCTCATCTGTGGATGCTAGCACCAATTACCTAATTGTATGGCAAACTGAGGAATGTCAATGTGATCTGAAAACAACTGTGCTCTTATATTGTGAATCCCTTAAAATATAATAAATAAAAAAAAAGAGAAGATAAGTGTTGGGTTTCCCCATGCCTAGAGGAAGGCCAAGTCAATCCGAATTAAAAGTAAACGAAATACTTTATTCCCAGGGAAGTGAAGTGTGCTCTTGGGCTATAGAAGGAGTGAAACGTGAAGGAAGTGAAAGGCCAGGCAAAGTGAAAGTGAAAAGGGAAGATGCAAAGAGCGAAAGGCCAAGGGTAATATACCTCTGGTGTTGGCTAGGGGGTCTCTTTTTTTGTGATCATTTTATTTTATTTATTTGTTTATTTTTAAGGGAATCTACAATATAAGAGCACACTTATTTTCAGATCATATCGTTGTTGCTCAGTTTGCCATACAATTAGGTAATTGGTGCTAGCATCCACAGATGAGGGATATCATTCATCATTTGTTTTTTTCTGGGACTGTGTTACTTCACTAAGCATGATATCTTCTAGGTCCAACCATTTATCTGCAAAGTTCATGATGTTGGGCAGACCTTGCTGGGAAACTCTCCTCTAGGATTCCTTCAGGATAACCTGCTCTGGCAAGGAGAAGACCATATGCCAGGATCATGAAAAAGAGACAACATGGGAAAGGGGCAAGATAATCCCGGACCAAGCTCTACCAACCCATTGGAAGATTCCTACAGTGGAATCCCTCTGGGGATGCCCCAGGACACAGATATCAGAAACACAATTGGGAACATATTTAAAGAACTACAAGATTATAAAGAGCAGATCAAAGAAATGAGAAAAGAGAATGAAGAGCTCAAGAAGGACCTAGGGAGAGAGAGTGACAAACTCCAGAAGGAAGTAGAAACACTGAAAAGATCCCATGCTGAAAAAGATAAGGAAACCAACCAGCAAAGCAAAGAGCGACAGGAAGAGATTGAGAAGCTCCAAAAAGAAGTAGAAATACTAAAGAAATCAGAAGAGGAAATTAAAAAGGAAATCAAACACTCATCCAATCAAGAGGAAAGGAATAAAAAAGCCTCAGAAGCAGAATGGAGGAAGCAGAACAAAGAATATCAGACCTGGAAGATAACACAGAATAACTAAAAACCTCAAGGAAAGATTATGAAAAATTTAAAAATACACAAAAGTGGAACAACCAGGAACTGTGGGACACTATGGAAAGATCAAACCTCCGCATCATAGGAATAGAGGAAGGAGAAGAATCCCAAGAGAATGGTATTGATCAGATCTTCAACAGAATAATAGATGAAAATTTCCCCAAACTAAAAAAAAGACAAACCAATACAAATACAAGAAGCACATAGAACTCCAAACAGACAAGATCAGAAAAGAAATTCTCCACCCCACATCATAGTTAACATGCTAGACACCCAAAACAAAGACAAAATCCTTAAAGCCACAAGAGAAAAACAACAAGTGACCTATAAGGGGAAACCTATCAGAATTACAACTGACTTCTCAATGCAAACTATGAAAGCAAGAAGAACCTGGAGCAAAGCAGTCCTAGTGTTTAAGGGCAATAGATGCCAACCCAGGTTACTATACCCAGCAAAAATGTCAATTATAGTTGAATGAGAGAGAAAAACCTTCCATGACATAAACAAGCTGAAAGAATACATGTCCAGAAAACCAATCCTTCAGAGAATACTTGAAGCAATTCAAAGGACAGAAGAAAGGAGCAACCAACCCCAGGCACCTAGAAAGAGAAACCAATAAAAGCATGACTGCAGAAGTAGAAACCTAAACCCAAACCACAAATGGATAATAAGGCAAAAGGAAGCAACACAAACCTATCAGTCATAACCTTAAATATTAATGGACTAAATTCCCCAATCAAAAGACATAGACTGGGGCTGGAGAGATNCTCTAGCATCCACAGATGACGGGAAATATCATTCATCATTTTGTTTGTCGTGGACTGTGTTACTTCACTATAGCATGATATCTTCTAGGTCCAACCATTTATCTGCAAGTTCCCATGATGTTGGGCAGACCTTGCTGGGAAACTCTCCTCTAGGATTCTTTCAGGATAAGAAATAAAAAAAAATCCTGCTCTGGCAAGGAGAAGACCATATGCCAGGGACATGAAAAGAGACAACATGGGAAAGGGGCAAAGATAATCCCGGACCAAGCTCTACCAACCCATATTGGCAAGATTCCTACGTGGTAATCCCTCTGGCGGAATGGCCCCAGGACACATATATCGAAACACCAATTGTAGCAACATATTTAAAGAACTACAAGATATAAAAGCCAATCAAAGAACTAAGAAAAGAAATGAAGAGCTCAAGAAGGACCTAGGGGGGAGAGAATGGCAAACTCCCAGAAGGAAGTAGAAACACTGAAAAGATCCCATGCTGAAAAAGATAAGGAAACCAAACCAGCCAAAGCAAAGAGCGACAGGAAGAGATTGAGAAGCCTCCAAAAAGAAGTAGAAATACTAAAGAAATCAGAAGAGGAAATTTAAAAGGAAAATCAAACACTCATCCAATTCAAAGAGGAAAGGAATAAAAAAAAGCCTCAGAAGCAGAATGGAGGAAAGCAGATCAAAGAATATCAGACCTGGAAGATAACAAGAGGATTAACTAAAAACCTCAAGGAAAGATTTTATTGAAAAATTAAAAATACACAAAAGTGGAAACACAACCAGGAACTGTGGGACACTATGGAAAGATCAAAACCTCCGCATCATAGGAATAGAGGAAGGAGAAAAAAGCATCCCAAGGAGGAATGGTAATTGATTCAGATCTCAACAGCAATAATAGATGAAAATTTCCCCAAACCTAAAAAAAAAGACAAACCAATACAAAACAAGAAGCACACATTAGGATACTCCAAACAGACAAGATCAGAAAAGAAATTTCTCCACGCCACATCATAGTTTTAAAGTGCTAGAACACCCAAAACAAAGACAAAAATCTAAAAGCCACAAGAGCAAAAAACAACAAGTGACTATAAGGGAAACCTATCAGAATTACAACTGACTTCTCAATGCAAACTATTGAAAGCAAAGAAGAACCTGGAGCAAAGCGTCCCAGTGTTTTAAAGGACAATAGATTGCCAACCCAGGTTTACTATACCCAGCAAAATGTCAAATTATAGTTGAATGAGAGAGAAAAACCTTCCATGGGACATAAACAAGCTGAAAGAATACATGTCCGAAAAACCAATCCTTCAGAGAATACTTGAAGCAATTCAAGGACAGAAGAAAGGGAGAACCAACCCCAGGCACCTACAAAGAAAAAACCAATAAAAGCTATGACCTGCAAAGTAGAAACCTAAACCCAAACCACCAAAGGATAATAAGGCAAAAGGAAGCAACACAAACCTAATCCAAAGTCATAACCTTAAAATATTAATGGACTAATTCCCCAAACAAAAGACACTTTAGATGGGGCTGGAAAAGAGATGGCCTAGTAGTAAGAGCGCGCCGACCGCTTCTGCAGAGGACCCCCGGCGGTTCATCCCCAGCACCCACAAGGCGGACCTAGAACCGTCTGAAACTCCAATTCCAGGAGGAACTCCAGTTCCAGGGAATCTGAACATCCTTCTTCTACCTCCTGGCATTTGCACGAACACGGGTGGCACAAAGTTGCACGAGACAGTACATTCACACAATACAGCGAAATAAATAAAATTTAATAAAAAAAACCTTAAAAAAGACATAGACTTTGAGAATGGATTAGCGGAACAGAATCCATCCTTTGCATATGCTGTCTACAAGAAACACATCTTCCCTTCAAGGACAGGCACCACCTTAAAGTGAAAAGGATGGAAAAAAGTATTCCAAGCAAAAAGCAAATGGTACCAAAAAAAGAAAGCAGTATCGTGTTGCTTATTTTAATATCAGACAAAATAGACTTCGAAGTAAAAGAAATCAGTAAAGAGACAAAGAAGGCCATTACATTTTAATCAAAAGGAACAATCACCAAGAAGATTTCACAGTTATGAAGGTATATATATGCCCCAAAACTCTGGTGCAACAAACTTTTTTTTTTTTAATTTTTTTTTTTTATTAATTTTATTTCTTTCTGTAGTGTATGAATGCATTGTCTGCATGCAAGTCTGTGCACCCGTGTCGTGCCCAATGCCGCGGAGGTCAGTAAGAGTCGGTGTCGATTCCCCTGGAACTGGAGTTCTCTGGAATTGGAGTCTTCAGACGCGTTCTCAAGGCCGCCATGTGGGTGCTGGGAATCGAACCCGGGTTCCTCTGTAAGAGCGGTTGGCGAGTGCCTAACCGCCAGGCCATCTCTCCAGGCCCGCCCAACAAACCTTATAAAGAAATTCTCCAGGACCGTAAGTCACACACTAACCCCAATAACACTCATATAGGGGATTTCAGAACCCCACTGAGTCCTTTGGATAAGCGCTTACAGGACAAAGGAATTAAACAGAGAGATATCTAAAATGAATGATATGAACACCAAATGGACCTCATTAGTTCTTTTACCGAATATTCCACCCAATACCAGAGAATAACTTTCTACTTCAGTACCCCACGGAACATTCTCCAAAAATCGACCACAATTACTGGGACACAGAAGAAAACCTCCACAAAATACAAAAAAGATTGAAATATATTTTCATTGCATTCTATCAGACACAGTGCAATAAAGCTCAACATCAAAAACAGGGGATAAGCCCTACTTCCTACAAGAACACATGGATACTAAATGGCCACTCTTGAATAATGAATGGGTCAAGGAAGAGATAAAGAAAGGAAAGAAATAAAAGCCATTCCATGGAACTGAAATGACAATGACAATACAAACACAACAAAACCTAATGGGATATCTTAAAAGCAGACCTAAGAGGGAAGTTATATAGCCCTGTGTGCCTATGTTAGAAAAAAACAGAAAGAGCAACAAGTGAATGATCTAACACTACAGAATGAAACAACCAGATGAGATACAACAGTAATTGAACCCTAAACGCAACAGACAGGAAGAAATTAAAAAAAATTAATAATAATGTTAAAAAAAAAGAAGGTAAGAATAGAAAACAAAGAAAACAAATAAAAAAATCAATAAAGCAAAATGTTGGGATTCTTAGAGATAAAGAAGATAGACAGACCATCTAGCCAGTTAACCGAAAGTAAAAAGGAGGAGGAACTACTGCAAATCAATACATCCAGGATGAAAATGGAAATATTCACAGCAGAACAAGGAAAATATCCAGAAAACATTCAGGAATCACTGTCCAAAACTATACCTACCAAGTTTTGAAAACTAGAAGAAATGGAAATGAATATCTGAAATCCTGGGAATCACCAAAGAAACCAAGAAGAGATTAACAGGTTAAACAGACCCCGTAATACATGAAGAAATGGGAAGATGTATAGGAAACCTCCCAACTAAAAAAAGCCCAGGCCCAGATGGTGTTCAGGGCAGAATTCATAAAAACATGTCAAAAAGACTACAGACCATTAATTACTGAAAATGTTTGAAGCATCAAAAGTAAGGGAATTCTCCCAATATCCCTTCGTAGAAGGAGCAGTCACCTCTAACCAAAAACGGCAAAGATACAACTAAAAAGGAGAATATATGACCCGTCTCCCTAATGAACACAGAAGCCAAAATTCTAAACAGAAGATACTGACAAATCTTCAACAGACCCACATCAAAGATCATCCAGCATACATCAAATTGGATTCAATACCAGAGATGGAGGGATGGTTCAACGTCATAAAAATCAAATAAACATTCATCAAACACATACAATGGAATGAAAGAACAAAAATAACACAATCACTCTCAATTGATGCTGAAAAGCCATTTGACAAAATCAGCACGCCCTTGCATGCGTTAAAGTCCGAAGGAATTGGGATTGGAGGGATTCATTCCTCAAGTATAATCAAAGCCATAATACAGGAAAACCCACAGCCAATACCATTCCTAAATGGGGAAAATGACAGAAACATTCCTTTAAAGGTAGGAACTCAGCAAAGGCTGCACCCGCGCACCACTCCTCGTTCAATAATAGTGCTTGGGAACACTTGCTAGAGCAATAAGGCAAAAAAGGAATTAAGAAGTCAATGAATGTGAAAGGAAGTCAAGCTTATCTCTATTTGATGATGATATGATTGTTTACTTAAGGGATGTTAAAAACTCCACCAGAAAACTCCTAGAAACGATTAACAGCTTCAGCAAAGTGGCAGGATACAAATTAACAAAAAAAAAAATCAATGGCCTTTCTTACACCAAGAACAAGCAACTGAGAAAGAATTCAAAGAGACCTTCCCACTCACAATATCCTCAAAAAACAATAAAATAACCTAGGAACAAACCCAACCAAAAACACCAAAGATCTCTACAACAAAAATTTAAACCTTTAAAGAGAAGAAATTGAAGAAGGCATCAGAAGATGGAAAAACCTCCCAGCTCATGGATTGGGAAAATTAACATTGTAAAAATGTCCATTCTACTGAAACTCTTGTATAATTTAAGCAATCCAATCAAAACCCCAAGAGTTTCTTCACAGGCTTGGAAAAAAAAGTCCTTAAATCATTTGGAAAAACAAAGACCCCGAATAGCCAAAACAACCCTGAGTGAAAAGAGCTACACAGGGGATCTCTATACCAGACATCATCTATTATACAGGGCTATAGTCATAAAAAAAGCCGTGTACTGGCACAAAAATAGAACCTGATTGACCAAATGAAACAAAACCAAAGATCCAAACCTGAGCACAACAATTTCAGCCCTCTATTTTGACAAGGGCCAAGAAGCCACAAGGAGAAAAGACAGCATCTTCAGCAAGTGGTGTTGACAAAACTGGATCACCACATTGTAGAATAAGAAATTAGAACCCTACCTCTACCCTTACAAAAATCAACTCCAGATGGATTAAGACCTAAAAGTGAAACCCCAAACTCTGAAGGCATAGAAGAAAAAGTTGGCAGCAGACTACAAGACATAGGCATAGGAAAAGACTTCTTAATCAGACAGCAGCTGTGCAAGAATTGAAGGTCGACAATTGACAAATAGGGACCTCATTAAACTCAAAAGCTCTGTAACATCAAAAGAAACAATCAAGGAAGTGAAGAGAAATCCCACAGCAGTGGGAGGAAACCTTCACCTCAGAAACATCTGACAAAGCATTGATTTCCAGAATATAATAAACTACTCAAAAACAAAAGAAGAAAACGAATGGACCCACTCAATAGATGGGAGCAAGAGCTGAACAGAGGACTTCACAAGTGAGGAATTAGAGATGGCTGAAAAAATACCTTAAGGGAGTGTTCATTGGGGGGAGAAGTGTTCATTGGGGGGGGAGAAATGTTCATCATCACTAATCATTAAGGAAATGCAAATCACAACCACTTTAAGGTATCATCTTACTCCCATTAGACTGGCTAGGATCAAGAAAACAAATGATACCAAATGCTGGAGAGGTTATGGGGAAAGGGGAACACTCATCCACTGCTGGTGGGAATGTAAACTTGTACAGCCATTATGGAAAGCAGTGTGGAGAACCCTTGGAAGACGTGGAATGAACTTGCCACCTGACCCAGCCATATCACTCCTAGTCATGTACCCTCAAGACTCACCCCACCACAGAGATACATGCATGGCCATGTTTATTTCAGCTCTTGTCACAATATCAAGGAGCTGGAACCAACCTAAATACCGCTCAACTGATGAGTGGATAGAGAAAATGTGGTACATCTATACAATGGAGTCCTATGCAGCAGTAAAGAAAGATGAGCTTTGCAGGAACATGGCTGGAGCTAGAGGATATATTGCTGAGTGAAGTAACACAGTTCCCAGAAATACAAACGACGAATTGTTCTCCTCATTTGTGGATGCTAGTGCCAATTACCTAGTTGTAAGACTGTGCATGGCCCCTTGAGCTTTTGTCCAAAGCAGTTGGTGAGTGATGCATATTGGAAACAACAACAACAATGACAGAAAGGACTGCATCAAAGAACTGACTGAAACAGTGAACTTTCTACTATCAAAACAGTCAACTTCCACATGAAGAGTTTTGAGAAAGACTGGAGAAGAGATGAAAAGCATGTTTGGCCAGAATGCATGAGCTCTGGGTGGGTGGGGGCAATAGGAGGCCACGGGCTAGATTTATATATATATATATATATATATATATATATATTATATATATATTTTTTTTTGTATGTGTATGACCATGTACTGTCTGCAATGCAGGTCTGTTGTACCCGTGTCGTGCAATGCCGCGGAGGTCAGAAGAGGGTCTCGGATTCCCCTGGAACTGGAGTTCTCCTGGAATTGGAGTTACAGACGGTTCTTAGCCGCCATGTGGGTGCTGGGGATCGAACCCGGGTCCTCTGCAAGAGCGTCGGTGCTCTTAACCGCTAGGCTATCTCTCCAGCCCAATATATATATATTTTTTTAAATGTTCATGATGTCACCTTTCTTTACTGCTGCATAGAACTCCATTGTGTAGATATACCACATTTCTCTATCCACTTGTCAGTTGAGGGGCACTTGGGTTGGTTCCAGCTCCTTGCTATTATGAAGAGAGCTGCAATAAACATGGCTGGGCATGTATCTCTGCGGTAAGATGAGTCTTGTGGGTACATACCCAGGATGGTATGGCTGGGTCAAGTGGAATGTTCATTCCAAGTCTTCCAAGGGTTCTCCACACTGCTTTCCATAGTGGCTGCACGAGTTTACATTCCCACCAGCAGTGGATGAGTGTTTCTCTTTTCCCCACAACCTCTCCAGCACTTGGTATCATTTGTTTTCTTGATCCTAGCAAGTCCTATTGAAGTAGCATATTTTTTTTTTTTTTGGTATTTTTGAGCCAGGGTCTCCCTTATTTCCAGCTGGCCTGGAGCTAACTCTGTAGACCAGGCTGGCCCTGAACTCACAGAGATCCGCCTGCCCCTGCCTCCTGAGTGGTGGGATTAAAGGCGTGCGCCACAACACGGGGCTAGTAAGATGATATCTTAAAGTGGTTTTAATTTGCATTTCCTTAATTATTAGCAACCTTGAACACTTCTTAAGATGTTTCTAAGCCATCTCTAATTCCTCACTGGTGAAGTCTCTGTTCAGCTCTTTGCTCCATCTTGTGAGTGGATCATTTGTTTTCTTCTTTCTTTTTTGATTAGTTTATCTATTCTGGAAATCAATGCTTTGTCATATGTATCTGTGGTGACGTTTTCCTCCCACTCTCTGGGTTTTCTCTTCACTTTCTTGACTGTTGCTTTTGAGTTTAATGAGGTCCCATTTGTCAATTGTCAACCTTAATTCTTGCACAGCTGCTGTCTGATTTAGGAAGTCTTTTCCTATGCCTATGTCTTATAGTCTGCTACCAACTTTTTCTTCTATCTCCTTCAGAGTTTGGGGTTTCACGTTGAGGTCTTTAATCCATCTGTAGTTGACTTTTGTACAGGGAGACAGGTAGGGTTTTAATTTCATTCTTCTACAATGGTGATCCAATTTTGAGGGGTCTCTTTTATTTTTTTAATTGAAAGTCTTTTTTAATTTTATTTATTTATTATGTATATGAATGTACGGTCTTCATGTAGGTTTGTGCACCTGCACTGTGCAATGCTTTCCACGGAGGTCAGAAGTGGGTGTTGGATTCCCCTGGAACTGGAGTTAAAGACAGTTCTCAGTCGCCATGTGGGTGTTGGGGATCGAACCCTGGTCCTGTACAAGAACAGACAGTGCTCTTAATCACTAGGCCATCTCTCCAGCCCCTGAGGGGTCTCATATAGTGCAAGAGAGGGGAGATGGGGAAGTGTTAGCATCTGGCCAATTTGGCCAGGTGAAAACTTTGAAGTTGAAACTTGGATCTGGTGGTCTCTTTGGAATCAGGTGTTAACCTCCTCCAATGCCTTGCATGGGTCTTCATCACACACTTTCATGAACACTGGGTCCTAGCCAGAAGAGAAGAGCGGGGACCTCATGATCCATGCCATCTTGATTCCTGTCTTGGGGCCTCTGACCTAACAATAAATCTGAGCTGGGATCAGGAAGCACAGAGAATGTGTGTGGGGAACATTAATAAAGGGGAATTGGCGTGGCATGGAGAGAAGATGTTCAGGTTCTGGCTTGGATAGGCATATTCATAGGTGGTGGGACACTAGACATGTCCTGGTGAACTCCCAGTTGTAGGTATCTCTTCTCATCTCTTATTGCAGCTGTGGGGCAACATCAGCAGACCTTCACAATCAACTTCACCATCTCTAACCTGCCATATTCAGAAGACATGAGCTATTTCTCTGCCGTGTTCAACCACACTGAGAATATTCTGCAGGACCTGGTAAGACCCTCATTGCCAAGGCTTCTGTTTGAATAATCCTTATCCACTTACTCTATCCAACTTCAGTTTCCATTCTCTCCTTTTCTTCACCAGTTTACACTGTTCTTTCAGAATGGCTCCCCCAATTCAATGTGCAGACTGAGTTCTCTAAGGTGAGTTCGCTCTGTGTCTGTTTGCCAGGACTGATCATCCTTGTGGTTAACATTCCACTTGTTTACCCCCCCAAACATCCCATCTAAAGACCTTTCTATAGTATCCATATGTGTCTCTTCAGGCCTGAGAAGAATGGAACAGCCACTGGAGTAGATGTCGTCTGCACCTACCAATATGATCCTGCACATCCTGGGCTGGACCCTGCAGGGCTGTACTCAAACTTCAGCCAGCTGACCCTTGGAGTCACACAGCTGGGCAATTACACACTAAACAAGGACAGTCTGTATGTCAACGGTGAGTGTGGTCTGTGGTTTTCAAATCGATGTCGCCAAGCATCCTTTATTCTTACTGGCCCTTTCAGTACTAATGACATCATATGAATGGACCAGATGCTTCTACAATCTCAGAATCTTATTCAAAGAATTGAAGAAGTACACATGTAACATCACAGTTAAGGGGGAGGTGACTAGAAACTTGGCAAAAGAATGAATGCTCTTGCTCAGCTCCCTTATTCCTTGCTAAGTACAGGACCAGTACATGATGGCTCTGTCCATGTATACCATTACTAGGTCTAAGAACTACACAGGTTGCGCTGTTCATGTATACAGTTACTAGGTCCAGGAGCAGCATATGATGGTGCTGTCACATGTACACAGTTACTAGGTCCAGGACCACCGCATAATGGAGCTGTCCATGTACACAGTTACTAGGTACAGGGCCAGGACATGATGGAGCTGTCCATGTATACAGTTACTGGGTACAGAGCCAGCACATGATGGAGCTGTCCATGTACACAGTTACTCAGTCCAGGACCAGCACATGATGGTGCTGTCCATGCACACAGTTACTAGGTTCAGCACCAGCACATGATGGTGCTGTCCATATACACAGTTACTGGGTATAGAACCAGCACAGGGTGTATAGTTATTTGGCCCAGGAACTACACAGGATGGTGCTGTCCCTGTACACAGTTACTAGGCCCATGAAGAGCACATACTGGCTCTGTCCATGTACACACTTACTAGATCCAGGAGCAGTACATGATGGTGCTGTCCATGAATATAGTTACTAGGTTCTGGGACAGCATATGATGGGTTTGTCTGTGTACACAGTTACTATGTCCTTGAGTAGTACATGGACCTAGTAACTGTGTACATGGACAGCACCATCATGTGCTGGTCCTAGACCTAGTAATTGCATACATGGGCAGTACCATTATGCACTGCTCCTGAACCTAACTGTGTACATGGACAGCAATACCATGTGCTGCTCCTAGACCTAGTAACTGTGTACATGGAGAGCACCATCATGTGCTGCTCCTGAACCTAGTAACTGTGTACATAGAGGGCACTAACTATCATGTCCTGCTCCTGGACATGATGGCTCTGTCCATGTATACCCTTACTAGATCCAGAAGCAGCACATGATGGTGCTGTCCATGCATACAGTAACTACGTACTTTAGTACATGATGGCCCCATCCATCTATGTAGTTGCTAGGTCCAGGAGCAGCACATGATGTTGCTGTCGATGTGAACTATTACTAGGACTAGGAGCAGCACATGGTATTGCTGTCCATGTACACAGTTAGTAGGTCCAGTAACAGCACATGATGGTGCTGTCCATGTACATAGTTACTTCCCACCTCAATTCACATTCTTTTTGATAGATTATTCTAAAGGTTTTATTGCCAGCATCAAATATAAAAAATATGTTAAAAAGGTCAAATTGTTATATTTAGGTGAAAATGTTCAACAGACTTGATCTTTAACTTAAAAAGCTCTCTCTGTTAATGAGCCCTTTTATTGCTTCTGAGTATACTTTTTCTTCCATGTCAAAGAGTAAATATCATTTGTTCAATTGTACTACTTTGAAATTTACAATCACTTAGACATAGCATTGGAAAAAATTTCTTCATTGATTCCTTTGTACACAGGAGTACAACATAATGACAGTGGTTTGCACTTCAAATTATCAATATACATGCATAGACATATTTAGCACAGAACTGGGTCATAATAACAACAAAGGAAACAATTCAACAGAGGACTGGCTAAGCAAATTATAGTATATGCGGAAAACAGAATTATTTCTCAACTTTTTTCAATTCTTTCTTTATTTTTTATTAACTTAATTTTTTTGAGACAGGGTCTCCCTTTAGTCCCAGCTGGCCTAGAGCTCACTCTGTAGACCAGGCTAGCCTTGAACTCACAGAGATCTGCTTGCCTCTGCCACCGGAGTGCGGGGATTAAAGACATATACCACCTTACCCAGCCAATTATTTATTTAATATAATACTTTTATTGATATTCCATGTATTTCATACATCATTTTCAGTTCAACTTAGACATATTTCCCTTTCCATGCCCCCCACCCCAACCCAGTTCATGCATTCTGCCATACTTGTCCTGCATCTTTCTCTCAGTCTTTTTTTTTGAAATGATATATCATTAGAGATTTAATTTCCATTTACTTTTTATTTTTTTATTTATTTTAATTAATTAATTAATTTATTTTTTAAGGGATTCTACAATACAATGACACAGTTGTTTGCAGATAGCATTGATGTCACTCATTATGTCATACAATCATGTAATTGGTGCATTTTGCAAGTATCTATGTCCAAATTTTGAACAACCCAAGGTTCCCATAGACCAGTTGGAGAAGCTTGTATGCACAGACATGTTGATCAATCAGGAGTCCAGACTATATTCCTGTAGTCTCATGATTCACCCCTATCTCTCCACAGCCCTTACAATCTACCACGCCTCCTCTTCCGCAGTTTGTTCCCTGGTCTTTGGGAAAGGGGCACAAGTGAGTGAGAAGAAAACAGTCTAATTTCTTTGGAGTTGTCATTTTGGACTCCAGTCTATTCAGGTTGTTTCCCTTCATGGATTGACAGCTTTCCCAGTGATACCCTTTTTAGTCATATTAACAAAGCACAAGCTATTGGATGTACAGGCATTTAAGCAGTACCACTTATTATGTCAGGCTAAGCCGTGAGCATAGACACAGATGCTTGGATGGCATGCTAATCCGCAAACTGTGGTTTCTCTATAAAGGGTGACAAGTTCTTACTGTGGCTCACAACATCTCCCAACCACCAGAGGACACAAGCTTGTGGCATCCGCTGTGAGTTATTCCTCCAAGGAGAGAGCCAATAGCCAATTGGCTCTCTCAGTCTTTTTAAAGATTTTCTTCACAGAACTTTATTGTTTGGGGGAGAATTCAACTGTATCAATCCATTCTTTGACCCAGTCCATATGTTGTTGTTGTTCCTTCCCATTTGTATTGCTCCAAAATATGCCTATATAAACATCATATATGTACCAGAATTACATGTTCCAGGAATAAACCATATGGTAACTCCGACATATGTTTAGGAATTCACATTTTTCCATTTAGTTTTATATTACTCCTGAGAACTGTCTTTAACTCCAGTTCCAGGGGAATCCAACACCCTCTTCTGACCTCTGCGGCATTGCAGGACATGGGTGCACAAACCTACATGCAGACAGTATATTCATACACATAAAAATAAATAAAATTAAAAAATATATAAAAGTAATATGACAATAATGTTGCTCAGCTTGCCTTTCAATTGGGGGATTTGGTGCTAGCATCCACAAATGAGGGAAACTATTCCCAGTTTGTTTTTTGGGGACTGTGTTACTTCAATTAGCAAAATGGCTTTGAGTTACATCCATTTACCTGCAAAGATCATGATGTCATCTTTCTTTACCACTGCATAGAACTGCACTGTGTACATGTACCACACTTTTGTTATCCACTCTTCTGTTGTAGGACATTTGGGTTGGTTCCAGCTTTTCGCTATTGTGCAATAAACATAGATGTGCATGTATCTGTGGTAGGATGAGTCTTGTGGGCATATACCCAGGAGTGGTATGACTGGGCCAGGTGGCAGGCTCATTTTGAGTCTTTTAAGGGTTCCCCACAGTGCTTTCCACAGTGGTTGTAGGAGTTTACATTCCCACCAGCAGTGGATGAGTGTTCCCCTTTCCCCACAACCTCCCCAGCATTTGGTGTCTTTTGTTTTTTTGATCTTAGCCAGTCTTATCTGAGTGAGATGATATCTTAGAGTGGTTTTAATTTGCATTTATTTAATTATTAACAATGTTGAATACTTTCTAAGATGTTTCTCAGCTATCTTTACTTCCTCACTGGTGAAGCCTCTTCAGCTTTTAACTCCATCTTTTGAGTGAGCCATTTGCTTTCTTCTTTGTTTGCTTTTTTTTTTTCTTGAGTAGTTTATATATTTTGGATGTTTATGCTCTGTCAGATGTATCAATGGTGAAAGTTTCCTCCCACTCTGTGTGTTTTCTCTTCACTTCCTTGATTGTTTCTTTCACTGTACAGAAGCTTATGAGTTTGATGAGGTCCCACTTGTCAGCTGTTGATCTTATTACCTGTGCAGCTGCTGTTTGATTTAGAAAGTCTTATCCTACTCCTATGTCTTGTAGATTGCTACCAACATTTTCTTCTATCACCTTCAGAGTTTCGGGTTTCACATTGAAGTCCTTGATCCACTTGAAGTTGATTTTTGTACAGGGTGAGAGGTAGGGATTTAATTTTGTTATCCTACAAATGGTGATCCAGTTTTGCCAGCAACACTTTCTGAAGATGCTGTCTTTCCTCCAATGAGCTTTTTTGGGCCCTTTATCAAATATGAGGTGGCTGAAATTGTATGAGCTCAAATTTGGATCTTCAATTTTGTTCCATTTGTCAATTCACACATTCTAAAATGTCTCACTTAGATGTTGCCAGAGGGTTTTTTGATTGGTAGCTTCAGGTTTGGTCACCTACAGATAAATGTAAATCATTATAGCCCAGGGGTTGCATAAGGAGGCATCTTTACTGTTAGATTATAATGGCACAACCCCTCGATAAAAGGCACATGAGTCTTAGTCACTTCAGGAACATTTACTTCAGGAATTGCCAGGGCTAACTCCCTGTTGGCACATGGTGGGGTAGCAGTAGTAGCAGGATGGTAACTGAGGCACACCTCTTTATAGCCATGGGGCAGGACTTCAGGTACAGGGGAAGAGGTCAGAAGATTGGCAGCCTCTGCAGGAACAGGACATCTGTGTGTCCCTTGGAATTCTGGGAAGCTCAGATCTAACATTCCAGCCTTTTGATTATGATAAGGGAATGGGACGTTGTTCTCTCTTCTGTATCTGCTGCAGAGCTGAGGGGGGGAGAAGTCTCAGGGGAATGGGCATCATGCTGGACGGTTAGAATCTGGTCTCCCATCTTGGCTGCTCTGGGTTCCTGGTGTTCTTGCTCCAGATCGATAGTGGCCAGTAGTTAGTAGACTTTTTCTCTACATCTGAAAAGACAAGCTGGTTGAGTCTTATATGAGTATACCAGTACAGGGACTTCACAGCACCAACAGAGGGCCTACTGGGTGAATTAGCTATTGGAGAGTCCCTGTCTAGGGTCTCCAGAGGGAGAGAGGACCTGTACCCTATTCTGAAGAATCAGAAAAAAGTTTTAGTACACAGGCCTCCAGAATGAGGGCCAGTTTTAAGTACACAGGCCTCCAGAGTGAGGGCCAGTTTTAGTACACAGGGCTCCAGAATGAGAGCCAGCATAACCATGAGAATATAAAAGGTGGTATTTTCTGGCATGGCACAGTAAATCTGTCACCTATCTCTGAGATATTTTCTAATGTGGTACAATAGGTTTCGAACTTGGCACAGTAGGTCTCTCACCTATCTCTCTGGTAATAAGGTATTAGTTATTTCATTTTCTCTTCTTTTGATTACAGTTTCCTGTTGGGATGTTTAAAAACACACAGTTAGCTCAGACAAATTAAATTACTTTTGGTGTTAAGGTCAGTCAAGGTTCTGGTCCTTGGTGGGGAGGACACTCGGGCCTTGCACCTGGCTCTTTTCACCAGTTCCATCTATGTGAGAACAAAGTTAGGTCTTGCCTGACTGGAGCTTTCCTTTGAAGCATGAGGAGTTTCTCTATATTTTTTTTCTGCATCTTTCTCTGCTTTTTTGTTTTGTTTTGTTTTCATTTTTTTTAACAATAAGTGATAATTTGTGAGTACAAGCATCCTTCATGTAAAACCAATTTGCAAGCAGTTGTGCCCAAACCCACACAGCTCATGGGTCCCACCATCCAGCGGGGGGGCTTGTATGTTCAATCAAGTTGATCAAATGAGTGTCCAGTTTATATTGTTGTAGGAATTGGCTATTAGCTCTCTCATTGGGGGAATAACCCACGGCTGATGCCACAAGCTTACATCCTCTAATGGTTAGGAGATGTTATAAACCACATGAAGACCCTGCCATACTTAACAGAGAAGAAAATGTAAATCATGGATTAACATACCAATCCAAACATCTGTGTCTATACCAACCTACCATAACAATTAGTACTGTTTAAATACCTATATATCTAATTGTGTGTGCTTCATTAGTAGGATCGAAAGGCTATATATTATACTGTTTAAATACCTAAATATCTAATTGCATGTGCTTCATTAGTAGGATCAAAAGGTTATGCCTGGACAAGCTGGCAGCCCATGAAAGAAAACAGCCAGAACTGACTAGAGACCAAGACATCAGCTCCAGAGAAAGTAGAGTGTATTGCTTCTCATCCACCTGTGCCCCTTTTCTAAGCCTAGGGAACAATCTGCGGAAGAGGGGGCATGGTAGAATGTAAGGGCTGCGATTGGAGTTTCTCTATATTGACTTTCCTCCCTTGACTGGGCACTGGCCGAATGATGTCCTTTTAAGTGAATCTCCAAGACCCCCCTGGCCCAAGATGACTGGTGACTCAGTGCCATAGGACATGTAGAAAGGTGCCCATGCAGGATCCCAGGACTTAAGTTGACCCTAGAGGGTAAGGGCCAAAAGATTGTCCCTTCAAATCCCTCTTGCCAAATCAGATTGGAGCTTTAAGTATGGTTGCTAAGCCTCCAAGAGGATCAGTTGAAATAATTTGGTATTTTAATTACCATATAACACATAAGTAAAGCTTGAACATTGACTTAGGCATTCTTAATAAATTCTTAATTGCTGTGGCAAAACACTTAATAGTAAACGCTCATAGTAGGAGCCTGGGGATAGTAACTGCAGCACAGACTAGGAAAGGATTATGCTTACTGGTTTGTGTTGCTGGCTCATGTTCATCCTCTTGTATGCAATATAGAAATATCTGGCCAAGTATGGCATTGCCCACAATGGGCCCAGGCCAGTCCAATGAAGGCAATTATTGAAATTTCTTAGCCCAGGTGTATAAAGTTGACATCAAACCTATCCAGTAAAGCCTACAATTTGTTCTTTAAGGTCTATAAAGCCATTTAGGTACTCAAAGTAGAATGGATTTAAACCATGAAAGGGAAAAAAATTAACATAACCTGGGAAAAAAAACCCAAGGCAATAAAGAGGCTAAAAGCACTACCTTCTAGGACTATCTCAAATGACTATCTCAAATGAAGTCCATGACACTTGTCCCCAGATATTGAATTAAAGCTTTGAGAAGGAAAGGGGGAGGCACTGTCACATACCTACAGCAAACAGGAAATACTTAAGCTCACCCAAATTGGTTTCATTTGGACTGTCCCATGTGGTCCCCAGAAGTAAAACCTAATTATTCTTAAAAATATTAAAAGTAACATATGCAAAGTATAACAGATATATAAAACATTTTAGTTATGTATGGGTAACCCAATATTTATATATGTCTGTTTCACCTGAGGCTGTACCAAGGTGTGTAGTACCTGCAAAGGGACTGTCCACAGGTTGCACAGTACTGAGAATCTCCATCTGTGGAACACGGTTTCTTGTATATGCTGTAACTACATTATAGAGATCTTTTTTTTTTAATTTTTTATTTATTTCTGTATGTGTATGAATGTACTGTCTGCATGCAAGTTTGTGCACCCGTGTCGTGCAACGCCGCGGAGGTCAGAAGAGGGTGTCGGATTCCCCTGGAACTGGAGTTCTCCTGGAATTGGAGTTTCAGACGGTTCTTGGCCGCCATGTGGGTGCTGGGGATCAAACCCGGGTCCTCTGTAAGAGCGGTCGGCGCTCTTAACCGCTAGGCCATCTCTCCAGCCCCCATTATAGAGATCTTAAAAGTGAACAGTACTTCATACATACACTCATAAATAAGGTTCTAATAAATAAATTTGGTGATGGCAGTTTATAAAAGTTGTACCGAGCAGAGGCACATACATTGTATCATACACAGACAGATCTTAACATGCTGTAACTATATTACAGAGATGTTAACAGTATCATACACTTACATACACACATTTATCCATACATTCATACAAAAACAAATGATACCAAGTGCTGGAGAGATTGTGGGAAAAGTGGAACACTCATCCACTGTTGTGGGAATGTAAACTTATACAGCCATTATGAAAAGCAGTGTGGAGAACCCTTGGAAGACTTGGAATGAACTTGCCACCTGACCCAGCCATACCACTCCTAGGCTTGTACCCTCAAGACTTACCCCACCGCAGAGATACATGCACAGCCATGTTTATTTCAGCTCTCTTCACAATAGCAAGGAGCTGGAACCAACCCAAATGCCCCTCACCTGATGAGTGGATAGAGAAAATATGGTACATCTACACAATGGAGTTCTATGCAGCAGTAAAGAAAGGTGACATCATGAGCTTTGCAGGAAAATGGCTGGAGCTAGAGGACATCATGCTGAGTGAAGTAACACAGTCCCAGAAAAACAAAGGACGAATGGTATCCCTCATCTGTGGATGCTAGTGCCAGTTACCTAGTTTTAAGTATTTCCTGTGCATGGCCCCTTGAGCTTTTGCCTAAAGCAGTTGGGAGTGATGCATATTGGAAACAACAACAGCAACAACAACAACAACCTCAACAACAGAAGGACGACATCAAGGAACTGACTGAAACAGTGAACTTCTGCTCAAAACAGTCAACTTCCACATGGAGAATATTGAGAACGACAGAGAAAGAGATGAAAAGCATGTTTGGCAGAATGCATGAGCTCTGGTGGGGTGGGGGATGGTGGGGACACAGGTCTAGATTGTATATATATATATCTATATCTATCTATATCTATCTATATATCTATCTATATATATTANGGGCTTTAAGTCCCTGTAGCTTCCCAGATACTGTGAGCCCTGCCTAGCCTGTAACCTGCTCTATACCCCTTCAAAATCTAGAGGCTTGATTCTCTGGGAAGGGTCATCTATGTACCAGACCCTCCTTGACAGACCAGGAAGGGATGAAAAAAGCCTGAAGTACCTTCCTCCTTGTATTGTGGAAATCCAGAAGAAATACTAGTTTATGAGGAGACTATGGTACTAGGACAGGAGCTTTGAGCTACAAAGAGTACCTTAGAAAATTCTGGTTAACCTACCCTAGCCAAAATTCTACCATTTTGCTCTGTTGCAATAATAGTTAATAAACATGCTTAGATTCTTCAAAAAATAATAATAAAGTTACAATACAATAATAAAGAGAGTTTCACCAAGGGAGAAGCTAGAGAATGAGGTGTTAGGAAACATTTAGTCCTACCAAGGCAGTATAAAACCAAGACAGTTTAGTAACTGACAATACCAAAAGCATTTAGGCTGTTTCATTGGAGGGAGGAGATTGCAGTTTATAGGTATCTAGGGGAAACCACGTGCCACTGTCCAAGTGCCAGAGTATGAGTGAATCCAGGTATTTTTAAATTGGTCTCTAGTCAGAGGGAGGGTGGCATAGTTGTCAGAAGCCTGGTTAAGTAGGAGAAAAGAAAAAAAATCTGTTAGTGAGCCTCCAATGGTCAAAAGTCAGGTCTTCAGAAGCCTGGAAACAAGAAAACCTGGAAAGAAAACTGAAGTTAAAATACCTGTAAAGAAAATAATTTTGAGATCAAATTCAGTCTAATAGATAACAAATAAAATCTTTAGATAACCAGTGTAGAAACTTAGGAACCTTGGTTCAAATCAGGCTTTTGAAAAAAATTTAAGAGGCATGCCAAAAGTAAACTTAATTTATTTTTTTGTTTTTGTGCACAATAGAAGTCTCCACTTTGTTTTGACAGAAATTTATACACACATGAGAACATGGACACATGACAGTTACATGAATCTCAAAACCACATAAGAGAACAGTTATAACACACAGGAAGGTTGGACAAACACATGACTTAATTGTATCCATTAACTCTGGACTATGGGAAATTATCCACCCCCCCCTTTTTTTTTTTTTCCCTAAAATGTCATAGCTAAGTATAGGTGCCCAGAATAACTTGATGTCAAGGCACAGAAAGTTCTCAGCTCCCTGATCTGTTGCACACATAAATCTAAACTTGTCCATTGTTGTGCAGGGCTGTGGAGTCATTAATTTTAATTATCACATTTAAACAGAATCATTTAGAGTTTAAGGCATCTACTCAGGTGGGAACAGCCTGTGCACTCATACTGTGCTTGCAGCACAGGCTGCGTGCAGCTTGCCTGTCTCCAACTGGGCTTACTTACTAATTTAATGAGAATAAAATTATTGTTAGTGGAAAAACCAAAAGTCCCTTCCTTAAGGGGAGGCAGCCAGGTGAAACTTTACTGCCTGAGGCAAGATCTGGATGCCAGCTGAGATGGGGTGTGGTGGACACACCTTGTTAATCTCAGATACAGAGGCTTGTATCCAGAAGCAGAAACAAAAACGGATTTCTTAATAAAATTGGATTTATAAAAATACATAAATAAATATAAATGAAATGGATTTATATATAAAACAATGAAATGGAAAATGCCAAAATCTGAAATAATTCCTTAAAATAGGTAAAATTCTTGTAAACAAAGATATAGAAAAGCAAAAACAAAGCAACATTTGTTAAAAAGCCAGTAGGTGATGTAAAAATCTTATAGCCTATAAAAAAATTAACTACCCATACAAAAGTAAAAAATGGAAAAATTATTTTATTTTGAAACAGACGAAAAACCAGTTAAAAACAAAGCTCAATTACTCTGACATAAAAATATATTTAATTTAATCTCAATTGCCTTTTTATAATAATCCAATATAAAAACCCCAAACCAGGGCTGGAGAGATAGCCTAGCGGTTAAGAGCGCCGACCGCTCTTACAGAGGACCCGGGTTCGATCCCCAGCACCCACATGGCGGCCGAGAACCGTCTGAAACTCCAATTCCAGGAGAACTCCAGTTCCAGGGGAATCCGAGACCCGCTTCTGACCTCCGGGGCATTGCACGACACGGGTGCACAAACCTATATGCAGACAGTACATTCATACACATACAGAAATAAATAAAATTAAAAAAAAAAAAAAAACCCCAAACCAAAATAAATCATAAGATGATCAGTACATGTCATTAAATAAATTGTAAAAGGATTAGAATATGNAATTAAAAAAAAAAAAAACCCCAAACCAAAATAAATCATAAGATGATCAGTACATGTCATTAAATAAAAAAAAAAAAAAAACCCCAAACCAAAATAAATCATAAGATGATCAGTACATGTCATTAAATAAATTGTAAAAGGATTAGAACATGCCATTAGTTGTTAAAAGATATCAGGATCCAATGCAAATTTAACAGTTCTGGGTAAGGTACCAAGCCATGTGGTGGATCAAGATGGCAGCTGAGAAGTGGGAGTGGTTTAGGTACCATGAAAATGGTTAACATATCTATGCAAATGTGGTTACTAAGATGGCTGCTGGAAGGAGTAGGGGTGGTCTGGTGCAGCTACCATGGAAATGGGGCATTGCATAGGCACAGCCTCCCTCCACCCTTTCCTGTTTGAATGAGTGGCTGGGAAAGGCACATTAAGAAAATAAAAAAAGAAAAAAAAAAGAGAGAAAAAAAAAAGCTTGGATTTAGGCACGTGTGGTGGGGGAGGGAAGCAAAGATTTGCAGAGCAGGGAGAAAAGTATAGGAAACACTCAGCCTTTAAAGTACTTTTGAGTGTTAAGGAAGCGTCCTTTCTTAAACTCAGAAGTACGGAATGGGACTCGGGACCCACATGCCTGTGGACTCAGGAGTTCTGGGAACACAGGGTAGGTCAATTTCAGAGTGGCACCCTAGCAGTCTGCAGTCTTGGCATCCTGAAAGTGCAGAGAGTGTTTGGAGCATGGCAGTCTTGGGAACCCAGGGAGATAGTCTGCAAGTCTCATTAGGTTTAAAATGGTGGACTAAGGCTGAGAAGAAGAAAAGCGGGGAGAGGAGGGAGAAAGCATGAGAGGCAGAAAGGGGGAGAGAAAGAGGAAGGGAGAAAGAGTGGGAGAGGAGAGAGAGAGAGAGAGAGAGAGAGAGAGAGAGAGAGAGAGAGAGAGAAGAGAATGCTACCTTATTGTGAAATGTGGAAGCTGATTCTCCAGAGAAATACACTTTTGGGGGATGGAGAGATGGCCTAACGGTTAAGAGCACTGACTGCTCTTGCAGAGAGGGTTCGATCCCCAGCACCCACATGGCGGCTGAGAACCTTCTTTGACTCCAATTCCAGGGGAATCTGACACCCTCTTCTGACCTCCGCAGCATTGCATGACACAGGTGCACAAACCTACATGCAGACAGTACATTCATACACATACAAAAATAAATAAAAAATTAAATTAAATTAAATTAAAAAAATAAAATTAATTAAAAACTATAAAAAAACTATAAAAAACTAAATATCATTTTGGCAATTCCCAGGGGCTTGCAAAATGTTAGGTTATTTTTTTTCTTTCTTTTTTTCTTTTTTTTTTTTTTTTTTTGTTTTTTGGTCTTTTCAAGACAGTCCTGGAACTCACTCTGTAGACCAGGCTGGCCTTAACTCACAAAGATCCGCCTGTCTCTGCCTCCCAAGTGCTAGGATTAAAGGTGTGCGCCACCACGCCCTGGGAGATCTGATGAGTGCTCCACCCAGAACATCTCAACCCTCAACTGAGTTCACAGCACCATTATGTTAGATTATAATGACACAAACCCTGATAAAAGACAGGCACATGAGGATTAGTCACTCTGGGAACCTTTACTTCAGGAATTGCCAGGGCTGACTAACTGTTGGCACATGGTTGGATAGCAGTAGCAGCAAGACGGTGACTAAGCCACACCCCTTTATAGCCACGGGGTGGGACCTCAGGTACAGGGGAAGAGGTCAAAAGATTGACAGCCTCTGCAGGAACAGGACATCTGTGTGTCTCTTGGAATTCTGGGAACCCCAGATCTGACATTTACCTCCATCATTTGAAATTTAACAAAGAAACTAAATCTTGGAGACAGAAAAGGACTGGCATTCCATATAATGTTTGTTGTCAGTCTGTATTTTTATATGTACTGAGTTTACAACTGTCCCTATCATTTGGCCATTGTAGATACATGTGTATAGATTTCACTCTTGTACACTGCATAATTTATGGAGTCATTTTGGTCTTTTTTTATTGAGCATTTCCGTAAGGCTGTTATTATATTTATACCTTGTCCCAATGTGATGTGCAGGGGGGCATAGACTGTTTTTATCTACTATGTTCTTCAGCTAGAAAGTGCCCAATAAATATCTGGTCAGATACATAGAATACTAGGGAAGATGGTGGTGTGGATGGGTAAAGATAACTGGGCCATAAGGTATGAAAATAAGTCTCAGAAAAGCTTCATGCTGGGAGCATGCTGGAGATGTTGTATGGACGAGCTGGATCTTTGTGGAATATCAGGAAACTCTATGATGACATCTAAGTCAGATCTAATACCATGAATAGTTGTTCAATTATATGTACAAAGGCATACATCCAGATGGGGACCAGATATACTGTATGAAAGATATACTGTATGAAATGATGATGCCCTTCTCCTTAACCATGTCCTTTGTTTTCTAGGTTATAAGGAACCTGGTGCAGAAAATCCTCCTACAAGTAAGTACCAGTTCAGCTTGTCTATGTCTTGTTCCATGCTTTTCTCCTCATATACAAAGGAAGCTTCTCCCGAATACAAGCCAGGCTCCTAAGAAGGGCTTGGGTGCAAACGCAGGCCATGGAAATCCTTATAGATCTATAGCTCTAGTCTTGGATTCTTGAATTTTCCACACTCCTTTTGGCTGGAGAAAAATTATTAAACAAATGTTCCCTAACAGAATGATGGTATGGAATAGAACAGAAGCTTCTAGATCCATTTATTTTTTCCTCTATCCTTACAACCACCATCCATCCATCTACCCATCACACATGCATACACTGTCTTTTCTTCCTTCTCTCCATCCAACTCTGTGGTTTTGTTCTTCTTGAACACTGCTTTGACACTCCATTTGTTTTTCCTTCCTTCTGTCTATCCATTTATCCCTTCTATGTTCTGATTTTTACTCCATTCATATTCTTTGCTCCTCTCTTTTGTTCACAGTCTCACTGTCTTGAATTAATTCTAGTCACATGTTTACTCATCTGTACATTCACACACAACCACTCTTTCCTTCACTCTTGTTTATGATCCATCTGTTCTGGCTGTTCTGGCCTGGATCATTGTTGTAGGGGTTTCTTCATTCTGTGGGAGCTCTGCCCATTTCCACTGCTCCTTATCCAACCATCCCCATCTTGACTTCTCTATTAATACTGGTGAAGCTGGAGCTTACTACGGGCATGGGGAAAGCCCTTTTCTTATTTTTAATGAGATCCCCTTTCCCCCACCTGACTTTCACATAAGGGCAAGGATGCCTATCCATGAAAGTCTTAGCACCAGGGTCATCATTAACAGCATAAAATTAGGTGAAAAATTCAGTCAGGTGCTTGCTTTTATGAAGCTGCTGAGCATATGTGCTACACAGCTGCAGTTCAGGGACCATTTGTGAAGGGGAAAGGCAACTGTAGCTAAAATGTAGAGAGGTAAGACAATTTGGGAGAAAGTTCCACATGAACTGAATCATTCAGAATGTTTAGGAATGACCCTGATAAATGGTGAATCAAGTGTTAGTGGATGGGAGTATATCATCAGCAAAGATCAGTATATAGTAGCCAGTAACTGCGTAGTTTGGTGGAAAATGAAGAAATTTTATTTCCATGTGCAGTTCCTAGTAAGTACAGCTTCTGTAGTTCTAGTTCAGGCCCTGTACAGGCATGGTTATAGGTCCGAGATGAATAACTAAGGATGAAGTGTCATCAGAATCCAGACTAGAAAAGTCCTTGAATGACTAATCAAGAGTAATGAACTTGAATTGAAAGTCCACAAGGAGCCATAGATGGTACTATAGCCATGATGATCCTAGTTAGGTTTTCATTTCAGTAAGATTCTTCTAGGGATCAGCATAGAAAAATCTACTAGACAGGTTATGCAGTGAGTCTGCTGCAATTATTCTGAGCATTTTTATCTGTATGAAGAGACCCAGACTGGGATGGAGAAGGAAAGAAGTATCACCCATTCCTTCCTAAGTGAGGAATATTCAGAAAAGGGAATTGATTTGTCATAGGAGGGTGAAGTCCAGGCTCTGACTTGGATGCACACATTGGCAGGTAGTAAGAAACTAAACAAAATAACTTGAAGAGTACAGGGGTCCAGTTTGATCATAGGCCAACTCTCACATGTAGACATCTTCTTCCTGTCTTTCTTCAGCTATGGGGCACCACCTGATGACCTTTGCAATCAACTTCACCATCTCTAACCTGCCATATTCAGGAGGCATGAAGCACTCAGCCATGTTTAATTCTACTGAGAGGGTCCTACAACACCTGGTGAGACTCTCATCCTGACAACTACTAGGACAAATGTCTCCCATGTATTCCACACAATTCCTTTCTCTCTTCTCTCCCCCTTTCCTCCTCAGCTTGGATCCTTGTTCCAGAATGTCTCCTTAGACTCAGATTGCAGGTTGATCTCCCTCAGGCAAGTTTACTTTCTGGGCCCATTCTAGGACTGACCATCATTTATTGTGACCTTCTTGCTTGTCTCTTTTTCCTTGGAGCTCCCACTCACATTAGGACGTTTCTAGAGTATTTCCCTCTCTCTCAAGGCCTAAGAAGAATGGGACAGCGACTGGTGTATATGTTGTTTGCACCTACCGACATGACTCTGCACATCCTGTGCTGGACACACAGGGTCTATACTCAGAGCTGAGCCACCTGACCCATGGAGTCACCCAGCTAGGCAGCTATAGCCTGGACCAGGGCAGTCTCTATGTGAATGGTGAGTGTGGTCTGTGGTTGGCTGTAGGCCATGCCCTGGCCATTCTTACATTTTCTACACCTCCTAGTGTTATTGATGGTTTCTGTCTAGACTGGGTATTAACAGTTGCATGATATCCTGTTCAAAGAACTGAAGAAACACACACGTACTATGGCAGGGAAGTCTGTCTAAAGTCAGGAGGAAGAGCCACATAGCTAGTGCTATACTCATGTGCCCCTTATTCAGTCCAGGACCCTAACTCTGTTCGCATCTTTCCAAATACAAACTTTTGTGATGCACAGACTGTTTCTTCAACGCTATATTCTTTTAACTTGAAATGGGTTTTCACACACAGCAGGCACTCAAACATCCACTGGATAGACAGAGGGATAGTAGAAGGGAAGATGATGCTCTAGTGGGCACATATAAATGGGGAATGAAGCGTGAAGGTAAGTTCCATGAAGCCTCTGTACCATGTGTGCTACATTTCCTTCCCTATTCTACTGTATGGCCTTCATTTCTTCTGTTAATTTTTCCTCTAGTCATTCTTCTATCTACTTACCTACCCACCCCCCCCAGATCCAATAACTTATACTTCTGCCCATTTGCCTGCTTGTCCTATTACTTATACTTCTTCTATCTACCAACACATACATATATTTTTCCAACCAACCAGCCACACATGCACCCATGTATATGCTCATCCATCCATATATCCACCCTCTTTTACATTGGTTAATCCATCCATCCATCTATCCATGTATAAATTGACCTTCTGTGCTTTTGCCTACTTGGAATTAATTCTTTCTATCTCCTTCTTTGTAATTACCTATCTATTCACCTGTTCATCTACCCATTTATCTGTATATCTACTCATATATACATGTGCCCACCCATTTGTCTGACCATCTACCTATAAGTCTGTCAACCTGTCTTCCTATCTATTAAGCTACATGCCCTCTATCCAGTTGTCTTCTCAGCATTCATACCTCATGTTTTATCTTTCCTCTCTACATCCAGCCATCCACATATACACCCACATAGCAATCCTTCTATCACCCATATAGCCATCCATCAATCCATCTATTCATCCATCCATCCATCCATGCATCCATCCATGTACCTATCCATCTACCCATCCTTCCATCCATCCATGTAACTATCCATCTATCCATCTATCCACTCATCCATTCAGCCACCCATTACTTCATCCATCAATCCACCTACATGTCCATTTATCTATCAGTCTGGCAGTTCATCTGCCAGCTCACTCACCCATCACTGAGTTCACTCACTTGCCTGTCCTTCTCATCTTCCTCCCATCTCTCTGTCATCTCTCTTTTAATTCTGGAATTTGTTTTGATCACCTATTTGTGTTTCTTCTTTCAACACATGCATTTATCACTCCTATTCTCTATCTTCTAATTCATATGCCGTCTTTGTTCACCTTTTCCTGGAATCTACTTTCATTTGAATTAATTTCATTCTGAGACTTGTGTGCTTCTGTATTCACACAAACACCCATTCCTTTATTCTTGGTTGAAATTCATCTGTGAATGGTTTTCCTGGCTTGGACCATTTCTGGAAGGGTTTCTGTCACTATGTGGAGTATCTGTCCATTCCTGATGACAGCCCTTTTCACAGCTCCTGAGTCAGCCACAACTTCTGCATCATCATCTGTGCAGCCAGAACCCACAACAGGTATGTATAGGGCTCCTTTTCTTGTCCCAGATGAGATTCCCTGTCCCATACCCTCCCCTAGACCTCCATATAACAGCTAGGAAGCCAGGATATGAAGATCTGAGGGTCAAGGTCATCATTCCAGACACACAGATCAGACTAGCAATTTAAGCAGATGTCTACCCTCATGCAACTACCAGGCCTCTGAGATAACAGGCATTTACAATATAAATGAGAGATTTTCATATGCATGAGGGACAGTCATGTGGCATAAAATATGGAGAGGAGAAAACTTTCTGAACCAAGTTCCAAAAGAACTGAATCTCTCAGGATGTGTAGGAGTGACCCGGATAAACAGGGCATGAAATGTTGCGGAGACTATTTCATAATCAAGGCCTCAGTGGTCAGCAAAAGCACAGTATTTTGGGAAAATGGAGAAGAATTTGGTTTACCTGAAACATAAAGATCAGCTCCCAGTGTGGCTATGCGTACTTTATGACCAATAGGGTCAGACTGGCAGGTCCAGCATGGAAAAATAACATAAGCTGAAATGTTATCAGATTAGAAAGGACCTTGAATGCCAAATCAAGAAGCTTCAACTTAGAATTAGAGTTCGATTTGGGGCTCAAAGGATTGAGTGCTGGCCACAGAAGCACAAGGACTAGACTTTGGATGGCCACCACTCGTGCAAATGAAAGCTGGCTAGCCTGGCTAACCAATACTGTGAACTCTAGTTTCAATGAGAGATCATGCTTCAATATATAAGGATGAAAGGGAACAAGGGAACACCTGGCTTCAGCCCCTTATCTCCACACTCATACACACACACACACACACACACACACACACATACACACACACACACACAAACACACACACCCTCCCAGATGTACTCACATGAGAAAAAAATCATAATAAAAGACATTTGAACTTGACACTGAAAGTCCACAAGTGATCCTGGAATTGGGGCAGTCTTAGTGTGATTTTTCATTTTGGAAAGATTCTACTAGTGTTCTGAATACATGCTCTCTGTCCTTTAGAGCTGATGTCTACTAGGGTGATAGTCTGAATAAGAGACTATGAGACCTGAGCTGTGATAGAGAACCAGAGAGAATGAAACCAGAGAGAATAGAAACCAGAGAGTGAAAGAACACAGAGAAAAGGTAGTCAGTATGCCATGATGTGAGGAGATACTCAGGTTCTGACAGGGATGGGGACATTGTAAGTGGTTATACATGTAGAAAGAAGATATAATGAATGCAGGATTCCAGTCTGGTCTCAGGCAAATTCTGAGTTGTAGGGATTTCTCTTCATCTCTTCCAGTAGCCATGGGACACCTGAAGACTTTCACAGTCAACTTTACCATCTCCAACCTCCCATACTCAACAAACATGAACAATGGCTCAGCCATGTTCACCTCTGTTGAGAGGCTCCTGCAGCACCTGGTGAGTGCTTTATTAATACCAGCAGCCTCTAGTGGTATACATCCTGTTTACCTGCTTTATCTAACTCTAGTTTCCCTTTCCCTCCTCCTCCTTCCTCTCCAGCTTGCTCCCTTGTTCCAGAATGCTTCCTTGGACTCAGGTTGCAGACTGAATTCCCTCAGGTAAGTCTACTTTCTGTGTATTTTCCAGGTGGGACCATCCCTTAGTTACTTTCTGCCTGATTCTCATTCCTTGGGGCTCCTGTCCACATTAAAACCACCCAAGAGCCTATCCATTCCTCTGTCTCCAGGCCCAAGAAGAATAGAACAGCCACTGGTGTTGATGTCATCTGCAACTACCACCCTGACCCTGCAGGTCCTATGCTGGACACACAGGGGCTATACTTAGAGTTGAGCCACCTTACCTATGGAGTCACACAGCTGGGCAGCTATGCACTGGACCAGAATAGTCTTTATGTCAATGGTGAGTGTGATCTGTCCTTTGCTGGGGGTATCTCCAGGCATCCTTTAGTAGTTTCTAGGTCTCTCACAGTGGCTGGTAGTTTCTCTGATCTGAGTATTTCTACATCTTGGCATCTTTTCAAAGAATTTAAGAAGCACACAAAAATGGTTAAGCAGCAAGGGCTTTTTTCACTGAAAAGCAAAGCAAAATTACAAAACAGGCAAACTGCAAAGGAAAAGTGAGCTGGCATGAAACTTGCTCAAGAGCCCTGTGTTACTTCTCAGGGATCTGTTCTCTGGGTCCAGGAGGAGGGGCAGAGTTGGTTGCTAGAGGTGGATTGCACATAGCTTTCTTTTTGATTGGCATAGAGCCATTGTGTAATGTAACCCCTTGCTTATTGTTTATGCCCTTTCCCATCATGCATCTGACCCTAACCATTTGTTTCCCCATTCATACATAGGCATAAAGATGATAAATTGTGGATTTTCCATAAAAATAAGCTTAGATAACACAATTTGCCTTATTGTGTTTGCATGTAAAATCAGTTCATGCTAGATTGGTACACTTCCCCAAGTTCCAGGATGTGTTTGACTACAAAAGAGTGAAGTGACTTAGCACTTTGTTTGAAGAGGGATATGTTTATAGTACAATGCAGGTGAAGTCTGAGATAAATTATCTATCCAAATAATCTGCCTCACTATCACTTTATCTCTCTCTCTTTCTCTTTCTGTATGTCTCCTTTTCCCTCTTCTGTCCCCCCCCCCGGGGGGCTCATTTTATACTGGCCAGTCTTCAGGAACTACCCCAAGTGGTGTATGAAATACCCCTGAACTTTCCTTCCCTTACATTCAAGGGAAAGAAGCAAAATAGTCCCTTCTCACATCTCTAAATATTGGGGAAGGAAGGAGCTGAGCAGAAACATAGCTGAGGTGTCACTGCAATAAAAGAAGCTGTGAATCTCATCTGTGGTATTAGCAGGACATAAAGAAATTATCACTAAATGTCAGTTGGGGGCAGAGATGGTGGTGCACACTTTCGGTCCTAGTTATTTAGGGAGATTATTTGAGCTCATCTCAAAGGGGATAAGAAATAGTTTATTCTGTAGCCACATATGAATGACCATGGCCCAAGAACTAAAGTTGGGTTAGCACAAGTTCCATGTTCTTAGATAGAAGCAGTTTTTATTTAGTTTTTATAGTAACAGAACAAAGAAAATTCATGAATCAAGACATTTCAAATAAACTGGTGAAAACATTAAGTAGGTAGTTACAGCAAAAGAGAAATCTCAGCTCTAGGCTTCAGAACCTATCTGGCAAAACTCAGCCTTTTTGCTCTACTCTGTAACCCTCTATTGTTTCTACCTGATCCTGTTAATTCTCTTTGTTCTCCTAGATAATTATACTTCTACTCATTGTTCTGGGGCATTCCACTGGAATAGGTGGACCTACCCTGAATCATACATACCCTTAAAACTGGCTCACCATCCCCCAGAAGCCAGAAATTGTCAGTAGTTCTTAAGCTAGTGGTGGAGGCTCCTGGTGCCTCTTCCCTCCGTGCTGGAACATTGACTGGCTTGACCTTGTGCAGGCAACCACAGTTGCTGTTAGTAAACTAATGCAGTAGTCTTGTCACATTCAGAGGACATTGTTTTGCTTTTGTCCTCCCCAAACTCTGGCTTCTTTAGTCTTTCCGCCTCCTCTTGCACAATGGTCCCTGAGCTATGACAAGAGAGGTATTTGATATAAGTATTCCATTTGTGTCTGAGCATGCTACAGACACTCATTCTCTACACTTTGATCAGTTGTGAGTTTCTGCTTCAACCACTGTCCACTGTACATCAGATATTTCTCTGATGGGGTCCAAGATCTGCACTAACCTATGGGTGTAGATATACTGATTTGAAAGATAGTTTGATACTTTGAACACTTTTTAGCAGACTAATAATTGTAAGTTCTTCCCTCCAATCCTTTTATGTGCATGCTGGTTATTCAGCTCAGGATCTTATGCTTGTGTAGTGAGCTCTTTTTTTTCAGTTAAATTATTCAAAAGGACCTTTATTAAGCTTAAGTAACTACACAGATTTCATAGTAGTATGGCATAGTTATCCTTAGCTAAAGTCACAACCATATTTTAACATTCACAATGATTATCATCTTCATCACTAATCTAATTTACAAGGCTTATGAATAAAGAGAAACACAAAAATCTCATGTTTGAGAAAATAAAAATATCTAGGCCTATGTACATTAATAAATAATAAAACCATTTCTTCCAGGTAACAAAAAAACATAAAGGCATACAACTGGAATTTTATTTTCTAAATAGCCTGGGAAGAAAACTTAACAGAACTTAACAGAATTGTGCTATTCCTTTCTATGTTCCTCACTCTCTCTTTGTACAGTCACAGCTTATGTCAGTAGCTTTACTAGTCACTTTTTCAAAAACTCAACTAAAGCTTGATTCCTTGGAGAGTAGGCACAGCATTAAGCAAAGACCTTTACTTCAAAACAGTCAAGATTTTTTTGTCACTCTTGGATAATATTTGCTTCCAGTTAAATTCTCATAGTTTCTCTTTTACAGCAATCTGTTGGATAAGTGTTGATACAATACAGGCATCTTTCCTTCCATGGGTGGGCTGGCTACCTGGTATCCTGCCAGTCCACAGGTGTGCAGAGGTTCTCAGGTACATGCTCAAAACACTAGGTGAGACTCCTCCTGTACAGGTTTCAGGAAACTGTCTATGGGGGGCAGCACAGAGGGTGGGAACACACAATCTCGTAAGAATGAGCTGTTACTGACCACTTCATGGAACCTAGGGACTTCAAAGTCCCTTCTGCTGTTGGTCCCAGGATGCTCTGTGTCAAGGGCCACCATGCTGGGCTTAAGAATTTGAGGAAGGGGCTCTTTGAATTCACCTGTGGTACTGTTAGCATTCTGATGGCAGAAATAGTCTCTTCCTTGTGGCACCCACAAGCCATAACAGTTCAGGGAGTTCTCAATTGAACTGTTGTCATTATTGCTGCTGAAGGGAGACCAAGGAGGGCCAGTTGTCAGGGGCTCCAGCTTCTGCTCTGGTCGCTTCACCTCATCCACAGCAGCAGACACGCTGACTTTGGGCAACAGCTCTGGCTGCTGTTGGGTGGTGGCTCTGAGGCCCCGTGGCCTGTATGACTTAAGGTTACCAGGGGCTAAAGCACTGAAGTCAGGTCCTAAAAACTGGGGAGCTTTGCTTGGCATCTTCTCTGGTGGGAGGGACTTGGGTGTTGGGAAGGCAGCCTGGGCCGGGAGCTTCTTCCAGCCTGCCAAAGGTGGCATGTCCTTTCCCAGCAGGGCAGGAGGACAGCTGGTCTTCTGGCTCCTTAGCTCAAACTTGCTCTTGCAGTTCTGCAGCATGTCAGGGGTGAACTTGTGATGCACTCTAGTACATTATCAGAACTTCCTGGGAAAAGGTCTTAAAAGTACAAAAGGAGCAGGTGATAGTTGGGATGTGACTTGTTTTCAGAGAGATAGAGGGACATGTTTGAAGTCTTCCAAGAGGCAGAGTCTATCCTGGCAGTCAGAGCTGGGCTTGTACTTGCAGTCTTCCTTCTGGCCACCTGCCAGAGACCTGCCTCCTTCTGATTTACAGGCAGGGCTGCTGGCCTGAGTCTGTTGGTCTCATTTTCAATATGTCCAGACAAGCAGGGCCAGGATACTTGCTCAATTTCTCACTATAATCAGTTGCATTTTTACAGAAATCCTAAGGTTCACTGTATCCTGGTGAGAGGCCAGCACCATCCAGAATACTCTGGAAGACAGAAAGCATCTCCCTATGCTGCTTGGCAGGGGGGCTGCCTTGGACATCTTTGGCACCACCCAAAACTCTCTTTAAATTTCTGGTCTTCTCTTTGTGAGTTCAAGGCCAGCCTGGTCTACAGAGTGAGTTCCAGGACAGCTGGAGCTACAGGAGACCCTGTCTCGAAAACACCAAAAAAATAAATAAATAAATAAATAAATAAATAAATAAATAAATAAATAAAATTTTGGGTCTGCACACTGTCAGTTAGCAGAGCATCTTCCATGGCCTGTTTTTTACCATCACTCTTGACTTCAAAATCCACAGGATGCTTGTGTTTGTGGTGCCTCTTCAAGTGATACATCAGAGAAGACTTCTGGGCTACTGAATAGTCACAGAAGTAGCAGTTGTATAGTTTTTCACCTGTATGAGTTCTGAGATGAATATGGAGGTATGAATTGAACTGGAAACACTTCCCACAGTAACTACACTCTCTCGAGGACTTTGGCTGCTTTTCCTCTCCTCCAACAGCATTTTTATCCAAATTGAGACCATTAGGACCCACTTCTTGCTCCAAGGCTGCACTTAACTTCCACTCTGGTGGTGAGTTCTGTAAAGCAGGTCCCTGGCTGCCTCCCATCCACGGACATAGTGGATGATGGGGCTTCAGCCCTCATGTACTTCTTGTGCACCCTGGAGTGCAGGACCAGCTGGTGGTGGGACCTGAAGGCTTTGCAGCACACGGAGCACTGGGTGGGCTTCTTCTTGGTACTGGGCAACTTGGGATCTCTATCCATAGAAGGCACTTTACCCTTGGGATCTCTATCCATAGAAGGCACTCTACCTAGACTTGTTTGCATCTTCAGAGATGTCAGGACAACTGTTTCTATGGGTTTTTGGACTTTCCAGGACTTTCTGATTTCCTCCTGCTGCATAATTCTCCAAGCTCCTGTTTCTCTGAACATGAATTGTCCTTATCACGCATTCTTCTTTGGCTCAACTCTTTCAGCCCTTGTTTGGCAATGGTGACCTTTCCTGTGGTAGCCAGCTGCCATGCCTGGTAGGTGTGACTGGGTCCAGCTGAGGTACCCAGGTGATGGGTCTGCTTGTGGTCTCTGCCTGAGATTTGGGTCTCAAGTTCAAATACTGGAGCAACTCTTCCTTAGGAGACTGCATACCTCTTTCTTTAATTAACTAATGGGCATAAGATCCTCCAACGTTTTGGGGAAGGTCAATGTTGGCTCTTTCCAGTAGCATGCATCCAAGCTGTTCAGGGCTGGGATTTCAACTAGAAACAGCACAAAGCTCTACTTCGTCTTAATCTGGGAGCAGTTCAGTTGATGAAGAAGTCAGTCCCAGCAAGGTGAAGACAGGGATTTCCACAATCTTAGTGCAGGGTTTCTTGCTCCAGGAACTCTGAGGAGAAACTGCAGTTCATAGCTCCCTGGAGATTTGTGCAGTGAGCTCTTTACTAACTGAGCCATCTCCTCAGCCTCCTACATGTGAACATGGACCACTCAAGATGTGGAAGATCTTTAGTTGCCTCCTTGAGTTCCCATTATAGTATTGTATTGGTTGACTGGTGACAAATAATTAAATGCACACTTTCCCTCAATACAGTTTTACATACTTTTTTCTTTGTAGACCTGAAGCCATCCATTCTTCCACCAACAGAAATACCAACCATCATCTCCAGCACCCAGCAGTTCCACCTGAACTTTACCATCACCAACCTACCCTATTCCCAGGATATAGCCCAGTCAGCCACCACCAGACACAAGCAGAACAAAAGAAGTATTGAATTTGCGGTAAGAATAGTCTACATGTCCATTCTCCTCCCAGACAGATTTACCTGTGGACATTGGGTAGTTAGAAGGTGATTTCTTTTATTAAGAGTTCCTCAAGACAGATTCTTATACCCTTTTATAAATTAAGAAATGAACAAAGATACTCACCAAGAGTGCCATACCTGTCATGCCCTAGAAGAAGACATTCTTTGGTACATTTGCTTAGGCAACTGTTTGTCAATAAAATTCTGTGCTTGGTGGTTGTGAAGCTTCTTATATAATGGAATCTGGTGTTCTGATGTAGGAACATTGCCCTGTCTTTCAGCTCAACCAGGTTTTCCGAAACAGCAGCATGCAGAGTTACTTTTCTGACTGTCAAGTTTTAGCTTTCAGGTGAGTGCCAACTTAGGACCTATGACCCTGGGAACTTCTTGGTATGAACTTGAATCCTCCTTTCACTTCCTCCTACTTGGAGTGCTGGAATTACTGGCATGCACCACCAGCACCACCACCAGCACCACCACCAGCACCACCACCAGTACCACCACCAGCACCACCACCACCACTACCACTACCACCACCACCACCACCACCACCACCACCGGGCCTGGGCCTGGTTGACAGGTGCTGGGGATGGAATCCAGGGCTTCCTATATTTTCTTAGGAATGTATGATATCTCTTTATAATGTACTCACCCTTCTCCAGGAACAATGCTGCTCACAGAACGGTGCAGGATTGCCATCTAGTGGCCAGATCGAGGATAGCATCTGGAATGGGGCTATGACAGTGTCAGGCAGATGTTTATCCTGGGTTTGGAGCTGCTGAACCCATATAAAAAGCTGGCTGTGTTCCTATAAAGCCACATGTTCCTATAGCCCTTGTGCTGGGGGTATGAATGAAGACAGTATGATTGCTTTTCTATAATTTCTTTGTTCCAGTTCTTAGTTGTTAAGGAAGAAAGTCCTAGAAATATAAAATTATCTAAAAACCAGCTTCTTCCTAAAGCAGGGAGACTAACTGGCTTAGTAACAGCTGAGTTTTTGCCAAGCCTCTGCAGATATGGAGGTGCTTGGTATGAAGGTCCCTGGCTCAAGTGTAGAAACTTTGCCTCTAGTAACCAACTACTGTGGCTGAAGAGATGGCTCATCAGTTAGGAGCACTTGCTGCTCTTGAAGAGGACTTAGTTCAATTCACAGTACCTACATTATAGCTAACAACCATCTGTAACTCCAGTTCCAAGGAATCTGACTCTGTCTTCTGGCTTCCATGTACTTGTACATGGAAAACGTACATGCAAAACACTCATAACTAAAGACAAAGACAATGAAAACATGATTGCAAAGCTGAACAAGAAAGCTAAAGACCTGGAAGAGGAGTTGCAGCACTTAAAATGGGTTCTTGATGGCAACGAAGAAATTGAGAAACAGCATACAGAAAATATTTAAAAAACTAAATTCTGTGGTAGAACGCCAAGAGAAAGAGCTCAGTTGACTTCAAGTAGACATGGACGAACTCGAAGAAAAGAATCGAAGTACTCAGGCTGCCCTAGATAGTGCATACAGAGAACTCACTGATCTTCACAAAGCCAATGCTATAAAGGATAGTGATGTGCAGGAAGCCGCTCTAAGTCATGAGAAGAAAGCCAAAGAGGAGCTTTGTGCAGCCCTCGAGAAAGCCTAAGGAGAAGCCCGTCAGCTGCAGGAAACGCTGGCTGTGCAGGTGGGGACCTTAGGCTGGCCCTGCAACGTGCAGAGCAAGCAGCTGCCAGGAAAGAGGATTACTTTTGCCATGAGATCAGTGAACTTCAGCAGAGACTCCAAGAAGCTGAGAATAGGAACCAGGAACTGAGCCAGAGCGTCTCATCAGCAACAAGACCATTGCTTCGACAAACAGAAAATTTGCAAGCCACTCTCAGGTTGCAGACGTCATCATGGGAGAAGTTACAGAAGACTTTCTGATAGACTCGGTGAATCACAGACTTTGTTGGCAGCAGCAGTTGAAAGAGAGCATGCAGCCATGGAAGAGCTCCTTGTCAACAGACTCAAGTGTCTTCAGTGGAGTCACAGAATGCTCTTTTAAGACAGGAAAATAGACTTCAAGCCCAGCTAGAGTCAGAGAAAAATAAGTGTAAAAAAGTAGAGGATTAAAATAATCAGTACCAGGTTGAATTTGAAAACCTAAAAGATGAATATGTAAGAACACTTGAAGAAACAGGAAAGAAAAGACACTGTTAAGCAGTCAGTTAGAAATGGAAAAAATGAAAGTTGAACAAGAAAGGAAGAAAGCCATTTTCACTTAAGAAGCAATAAAAGAAAAGGAACATAAGCCATTTTCCATTTCTAGTACTCCTACCATGTCACACTCAAGTTCAATAAGTGGAACTGATATGGCAGGGCTACAGACATCTTTCCTGTCTCAGGATGAGCCTTTTGATCATTCATTTGGACCAATGTCTACATCAGCCAATGGAAGCAATCTTTATGATGCCGTAAGGATGGGAGCAGGATCAAGCATTATTGAAAATCTGCAGTCTCAGCTCAAGCTGAGGGAAGGAAAAATTAGTCATTTGCAGCTGGAAATTTGCAATCTAGAAAAAATACTTGCTCCATAATGGCTGAAGAACTAGTTAAACTAACAAATCAAAATGATGAACTTGAGGAGAAAGTGAAAGAGATACCCAAGCTCCGAACTCAGTTATGAGACTTGGCTCAAAGATACAACACTATTCTGCAGATGTATGAAGAAAAAGCAGAAGAGGCAGAGGAGCTTCGTTGGATCTTGAAGATGTCAAAAATATGTATAAAACTCAGATCGATGAACTTCTAAGACAAAGGATCAGTTAGCTGTGAAGATTGAATTCCCATCACAGTGAATGCAATAACACTTAATAAATCCATACATCAAATACATTATTTTATAGATTAGAAAATGGGATCTACTGTAAAGTGTAAAAAACTTTTTAAAAACTTCTTTTATAGTATGTAGTAATAATGCAGTTAAATTATTTCATGCAACATTTGAACTTTATTTTTAAAACTATTCTTTAAAAATTTATTTTTTACATCCAATTTTTTTTGCCTTGAACAGCACAGAAATTTAATACTTCATACATGTATCAATATAGCTAGGAAAGGAGATTGATGTTCTGTACTATTGTAGATATATAATTAATTGTATCTATAATTTATGTGTTTGTATACATTGAAAAGAGTTACAGGATAATATTAACATTGAAACTTTGCAATCATTCACATTAAAATCTTCAACATATCTCTTAAATATTTTAAATTTTAAGCAAAAAGGTTATTAAACCTGTGACTATATAAATTTCAACTAAATTTTTCCTTTAAAAGTAGAAGCCATACTGATACTGTCTAAAATTTATAGAGTAATTTAAACTTAAAAATATTTTTGACTTGAAAATTTATTATATCCAACTTCCACAATGAAGTCTGAACAGATTTTGTACCTTTTAGTACTTATCCAAAGAAAGCTATAAATACTCAAAGTTACCTAGGCATAATTAGATAGTGGAAATTTTTTACCTACAGTAAATTGTGATAGCTTCAGTAACAAGTGATTTTGAAGAAGTGTTTTTTTGACTGTATGAAACAAATATAATAAAATTATTAACAAAATTTACTCTTTAAGAATTACTTGTTTAGCCAGGTGTGGTGGCACACGCCTTTAATCCTAGCAGTGGGGAGGCAGAGGCAGGCAGATCTTTGTGAGTTCAAGGCCAGCCTGGTCTACAGAGTGAGTTGCAGAACAGCTGGGGCTACAGGGGGACCCTGTCTCAAAAAGACCAAAAAAAA
>VZQC01011125.1:497487-898937 GCA_009823505.1 Rhizomys pruinosus
TTTGTATGTGACTTGTTTTTCTTTTGTGGCCTTCAGAATTTTATCTTTGTTTTGGGCATCTAGCATTTTGACTATGATATGGTGTGGGGAGTTTCTTTTCTGATCTTGTCTATTTGGAGTCCTATGTGCTTCTTGTATTTGAATGGGTTTGTCTATTTTTAGTTTGGGGTAGTTTTCATCTATTATTCTGTTGAAGATCTGATCAATACTATTCTCTTGAGATTCTTCTCCTTCCTCTATTCCTATGATGTGGAGGTTTGATCTTTCATTAGTGTCCCATATTTCCTGGTTGTTCCAGTTTTGTGTATTTTTAAATTTTTCATAATCTTTATTTGAGCTTTTTAGTTGCTCTGTGTTATCTTCCAGATCTGAAATTCTTTGTTCTGCTTCCTCCTTTCTATTTCTGAGGCTTTTTCCTTTCCTTTCCTCTTGATTGGATGAGTGTTCTATTTCCTTTTTCATTTCATCCTGTGATTTCTTTAATATATCCATTTCCTTTTTGAGTTTCTCAATCTCTTCTTGGTGCTCCTTTCTTCGTTGGTTGGCTTCCTTTTTCAGTGTTTCTACTTCCTTAAGGTGTTTGTTTTTTTTCTCTCTCTAGTTCTTTCTGGAGTTTGTCAATCCCTGCCTTTAGTTCTTTTCGAAGTTTATCATTGTATCCCTCTAGGTCCTTTTTGAGTTTTTCATTCTCTTTCTTTAGTTCTCTAAATTCTTCTTTATTTTCCTTAATTTCTCTGCATAGGTCTGCAATTATTCCTCTAAGGTCTGTTTCTGGGGTCATATCCAGGGGGATCCCATTGTAGCTATCTCCTACCGGGTTGGTAGAGCTTGGTGTGGAATTATCCTGCACCTTTCCCATGTTGTCCCTTTGTCATGTCCCTGGCATGTGGGTTTCCCTTTTGTGATTCAAATCTCAAATGCCTTTTCAGTGTGTTGAAGGCTAAAAGCTTGTTTTATTTTGCTTGCCTCCTTCTGATGCTTTTTTCCCCCCTCCTTGTTTATGGAGTGTTGGCTTATCTAGGCTTCAGGCTTTCACTTTTGTTTATATATTGGATATTGGAAGTCTAAGTCACTCTTCCTTTCCTGTTCTGAAGGTTCTCCTAATCCACTGGATACTCTCTCCTCAATTCCAGTTGTTGGCGGGGGATGGGGGGATTCCTGACTTAGCCCACACCCGGGTACCTGCCTGGAGCAGTGGCAGGCTGCTCCTGAGCCCCTGACACACAACCTCACTATGGCACCCGAGAAAGACCCAAACCCAGGACCGCTTCCGGCTTCTAGGGGGAGGGGCAACCTGGCCGGGCAGCCACACTCTGCCAGGGCTTAGGGCTCTAATCTAGGCCTGCCAGCCACCATGAAATCAATTGTCCAGCACCCCATGAGTCAATGTCCTAAGTTTTTACCTGCCTGGAGCAGTGGCAGGCTGCTCCTGAGCCCCCGACACACGACCTCACAATGGCACCCTAGCCAGACCCCCATTACATTTTATTATTGAAAGTTATTTAATTGCCTTTACAATAGTCCCTCCTTAGGTGTTTTTGCTTTTTGTGGTTCTAGTTATAATCAACAAGAATTCAAAAACATATGGAAATTCCAGAAATAGAGTTTCTAAGTGTTGAAGTGAAAAAAAAAAAACCACTCATACATATCAAATCAAAATAAATCTACAAAAGTAACTAACTGCCACTATATCTATATCTATCTATCTATCTATCTATCTATCTATCTATCATCTATCTATCTATTACATACAAGTTACCAATATCCAAACAAGCTACCTTTTGTTTGACTTTGACTTAAATTTAAACACAGAAGTTGATGAGTGAGAGGAATATTCTAGAATGACTATATGGAGTCAGACACAGAGACATGTCTTTTTCCAGGGGAATTGGAGTTACCTTTTATGTTGATAAATGAATTTTAAAAAGGACACAGAAGGAAGCTCAGAGACTGTTAAGAATTTGAGAGATGGCTGGGCATAGTCCTTTAATAATCCCAACATTTGTGAGGCAGAGGCAGGAAGAAGTTTGAGGCCAATTTGTTCTACATAGTGAGTCTCAGGCCAGCCAGAGTTTCATAGTGATACCCTGTCTCAAAAGAAAAAAAATTGAAAGAAAGAAAGAAAGAAAGAAAGTAAAAGAAGAAACAGAAAGAGCTTAAGAGTAAAGACAACTATGCTGGTAAGGAGACAGAGGAGAGAAGCCATGTCCTTTAAGTAAGGATCAGCCATGGAGGTCTGCAAGTAGCTGTAGAAAGTATGTGCTGGTGTCAGGGCAGGGAGTTTTCTGTAGAGAAAGAGTAAGAAAGGCCAGACTGCCAGGGAAAACATATGTTGGACTTTGGCATTCAAAGATATAGAAGAGAGAAAAGTAACATTTTGAGTTAGAACTCAGAAAAGTGGGGTAGTGAAGATTTGTAAGCAACTGAATGAAAGGATGGGCTTCAGGGAGTGTATAAGCACATTATGTGATTAGGGGATAATTACTCCTTCCACCTCTGTAGCGTATCTTCTGATCCTGGCTAGGTGATTGACAGGCCCAGATCCACCTGCCTCTGCCTCCCAAGTGCTAGGATTAAAGGCATGTGCACCACGCCCAGCCCAGATTAACTCTTTTTTAATTTTATTTATTTTTGTATGTGTATGAATGTACTGTCTGCATGTAGGTTTGTGCACCCATGTTGTGCAATGCCATGGAGGTCAGAAGAAGGTGTTGGATTCCCCTGGAACTGGAGTTAAAAACTGTTCTTGGCCTCCATGTGGGTGCTGGGATTAGAACCCAAGTCCTCTGCAAGAGCAGTCAGTGCTCTTAACTGCTAGGCCATCTTTCCAGCCCCCAGATTAACTCTTAAGGAAGGGGATAATATTATGTATGTAATGTTCTAATCTTTGAGGCAGATGTCATGTGGTCAGAGATAGAAATCAGAAATCATGCTTCTGATAACAATGCAGTAGTTTTCCCTTAACAGGCCCAAGCAAAGCTCTGATAACTTTACCTTTTCATGTAGCATTTTAAACCTTGAGGAAGGGCAACTATGGCATTTCCCTTTGTACTGTTAATATGAAGACAGGAGGTGGGATCCAAAGCTTATTCTGAGGGATGAGTTCATCTTCAATTGCCTCCAAGCCTGCAATTTAGTTCCAGGAGGCTGAGGCTGGAATACTACAAGTTCAAGGCAGAACTAGGTTGCACAGTGAAACCATGTCTCAAATAAACAAGTAAACAAACCATCATTTGTCCCAAGGTTTCCTTTCCTCATCAGATTAAAATAAACTGCCTTAAAGATCTAAGAATTGCTGGGCCAGTAAGATGGCTCTGCAGGTAATGGTGCTGCCAAAAAACGTGATGACATGAGTTCCATCTCCAAGATCCACATGATGAAAAGACAGAACCAAGTCCCCAAAGTTGTCCTCTAGCCTCCAAACAAGTGCTGTAGTATGATAGCACATGTCCAAGGTACCCACTAAGCACAGACACAGGTACACATACAGACACTCAAACAAATAAAAGGCTACTGAAAGTATTTAAAAATATTGAGTCTCCCCAAAAGTCGAGACCCAGGAGCCCATGGATACTACATATATATAGATGCCATGTGATAGTCGCTCATTTTTTGTACTTCCTCTGTAGATCTCCATGCATCTAAATTCCTAGTTTAATGGATTTTTCATCATTTCTTTATCTGTTTTCTATTTCCAAAGTATATGCTCTATTTTGCTAAATATCAGCCTATGTAAAAGGAGAGAAAAATGCACTGGAAGTTGTTTTTTGGTTTGTTTGTGTGTGTGTGTGTGTGTGTGTGTGTGTGTGTGTGTGTGTGTGTGTGTGTGTCTATGTGTGTTTGAGACAGGGTCTCATGTAGCTTGGGTTGGCCTCAAACTTACTATGTATTTGAGGTTTACCTTGAACCCCTGATCCTCCTGCCTCCACCTCCCAAAGACTATGGTTACATGCATGTACCACCATGCCTCCTGGTTTGTGCAGTGCTGGGATGGAACCTCGGGCTTCCTAAAATATTAAGCAAGCATTCTACCAATTGGGCTACAACCTGATCTGAATTTATGGCAGAATGAGCATCTGTTTGGTGTCAATTAATAATATACTAAGTGGCTCTTAACTCTTAGTTCATATTAGCTTGAGACAAGTTCTCCTGTAGTCCCAAATGCCCTGGAACATGCTCTCACAGAGACCTACCTTCTACTACCTCCTCCTGAGGACTGGGATTAAAGATGTACACTATCACACATGGCCTTTTTACTTAGAAAATTCCGAAGTATTTATCTTATTCTTTGAGGTTATTATGAATTAATCTCTTCCTTAATTTCATTTTCAGACTGTTAGTAGTGTGTAGAAATACCACTGATCTTTGTATACTGGTATTATATCCTTCAATTATGAGAATCTCACAACTTTTAGAAGTGTGTGTATGCGCATGTCTGTCTCTTTTTGTACCATATGAAAATGTAGTTTCACACTTCCTTTTCAGTTTTGGTTACTTTGATTTATTCTTCTTGCCTAACTGTACTCTCCAAAACAATGTGAATAACATACAAGATTAAGGCTGACATACATTCACTATTCCTTGTCTCATAAAGAACATTTCCCTTATCATAATGGCTTCAAGTTCCATCCATTTACCTGCCGAGTTCCTGATGTCATCTTTCTTTATTGCTGCATAGAACTACATTGTGTAAATGTACCACATTTTTGTTATTTAGTTCCAGGAGGCTGAGGCTGGAATATTACAAGTTCAAGGCAGAACTAGGTTGCACAGTGAAACCATGTCTCAAATAAACAAGTAAACAAACCATCATTTCTCCCAAGGTTTCCTTTCCTCATCAGATTAAAATAAACTGCCTTAAAGATCTAAGAATTTCTGTGCCAGTAAGATGGCTCTGCAGGTAATGGTGCTGCCAGAAAACGTGATGACATGAGTTCCATCTCCAAGATCCACATGATGAAAAGACAGAACCAAGTCCCCAAAGTTGGGTTGGTTCCAGCTCTTTGCTATTGTGAAGAGAGCAGCAATAAACATAGATGTGCATGTATCTTTGCAGTAGGATGAGTCTTGTAGGTATATACCCAGGAGTGGTATGGTTAGGTTAGGTGGTAGGCTCATTTTGAGTCTTTTGAGGGAGGGAACCACAGCAACATAAGGACTGGGTCAAAGAACTGAATGATATAATTAAATTCTGTGCAAAATAATAAACCTTTGCAGAGAAAAACTTTAAAAAGACTGACAAAAGATGAAGGACGTGTATGGCAGAATGCATGAACTGGGTTGGGGTGGGGGGAAGGGAGAGGGGAATATGTTTAAATTGAACTGAAAAATGATGTCTGAAATACACAAACATCAATGAAAGTATTATATTAAAATAAAAGAAAGTTTCCTATTTTTCAACATAAAGCAGAATGTTATCTATGACTTTGCACAGACTGTCTTTTTCAGGTTGAGAAGTTACACTGTAGTTAGTCTGTGCTTGTGGTGTTTTTTTTTTTTCTTTTCCATACGAGAGTTATATGAGTTCTTAAAGTCTCTCTCTCATGCTTTTTCCTTGATTCTGATCATATGACAGATTGAGTTGATCAGTGTTTTTCAATAGTAAGCCATCTGTGTAACTAGAGGGAAGAAATTATGGATTTCTCAACCTCATTTTGTGAAGAATCTAACACATTGAGAAATCTGTTTGTTATTTTTCAGGTTTTTAATTAGTTTTAATTTATTTATTTCACTTTTATTTTCTTGGGAACTTTTTATACCCTTAGAAACACATATATGATTTCTCAACTCCCCTTAAGAACTACTTATTCTCCAAAATTTTCTTGTAAAGTTTTGCTTCAACTTATATCACTCCCTTATTAAACATGACTGTTTTGGTAAGTACATGGGAATAAGCTCTCCCTATCAAGAAAACTGAGTCAGATCACATAAAGACAAATCCTGAGAAGAGGGTTTTTGTAAGGAGCACCCATGAAGGTTGGATGGTGGCAGCTCTTCTCTGGGATATGTATTTGAGGAACTCCACATGGGCTGTGGCTGCTGGGCTGGAGATTTCCATACTACTGTGGTTCTGAGGTTGGTACTTTTCTTTTTATTTATTTATTTATTTATTTATTTATTTATTTATTTATTTATTTATTTGATTCAGAACATGCAAAGCCAAGCAAAACAACGACAGCAACAAAACAAAAACCAAGCACAGCATTAACATGCACAAAATGAAAGTCTTGATCCTCGGAGAATTCTGGTTCTAACCAAACAATTCAGACACTTTCAAACATGCTGGAATAAGCAAGAACAAAACATACTTCGACAGATAATTTATTTCCAAACTATATGTATCTTAAGTGTAACTGGATCCAGCTGTTTCCCCCTTTGCTCTTAGACCTTGATCTGATGAGGCACTGACAGCTGCAGAACATGCATGTCAAGTGCAGAGCTTGCCCAGCAGGATGAGATGTTTTGTTATTCGCAGCAAAATTACCAAGGATCTTGTTAGAAGAACCAATGTAAAGTGAAATGCAGCCAAGCTAGCTCTCTTCACCAAGATTCAACAGTTTTCTTTGTTATTTTATGTATTTTTTTGAGAATTTCATACATGAGAACACTGTATTTACATAATTTCTAGCATCCCTCCTCCAACTCTCTCATGTTCCCCCAACCCCTCTCAAATTCATGGCCTCTTTTTCTATAATATTGTTTTACACACACACACACACACACACACACACACACACACACACTCTACACCTCAGAGAAGAGGGAGCAGAAAGATTCTAAGAGCCAGATGCCCAGGACAAATGCTCTGAGATACCTATTTTCTATTTCTGGAGAAGACAGGTATATCACACCTATGAAATCTCAACAATGGTTGCCCGCACATGACTAACCAGTTTCCTTACATCCCTTAGGTTTTTCAAGTCCTTGATTAATTACTAGACTTCTGAAAATACTAACTTTGACAAGTTTTGCTAGTGTTTTCACTGCATTTCAAGGATTTTTCAGAAGTCCTTTCTTCAACATTCCAGAAATGCTCTCTTGATGGCTCTTTGAGTAGCTGAATGAAAGGTTTATACACCACTCCTTACTCATGCTAGAAACATTTTCCTACATTTTATTCATTTTTGAGATAATCCATGCATATAGTGCATTTTTATCAGTTCCCCTCACCATCCTCCTTTCTTTCTCTACCCATACCCTCCTCACCACTTCTCCCTCCCAAATTAATATATTATTTTATTTATGCAGAGTCCATTTAGTGCTTCTAGCAAAGGCATGAGTGTAGGGCAGTCCATTGGAGCAAGGGAAACCTATAATGGGCCACAACCCTGAAGAAATCTGACTTTCCCTCCCCTAGCAGCCCTCCCAGGAGCTACTCTAATAGGACTGGGGGCTTCACGAGTACTTTACTTGTTAATGCTGGAATGTCGACTAGCTTCAGCTGGTTTTTGCTTTTGTTTCTTCGAGACAATCTTCCTATAGTCCCAGCTGGCCTAGAACTCCCTATGTAGATCAGGCTGGCCTCTATTTCACAGATCCACCTGCCTCTGCTTCTGAAGTGTTGGGATTAAAGACCACCATGCCCAGTTTTCATCGTTTTTATGATTTTATTGATGTTTTGTGTATTTCAGAGATCATTCCTCAGTTCAGTTTAGACATATTCCCTTCTCTTCCCCCCACCCCACCCCAGATCATGCACTCTGCCATAACTGCCCTGCATCTTTGTTAACTGAATATTTTTATTCTTTAGGAACTTTCATTCATGAATTCATAATACATTTGATTTTATTCACCCCCAGCTTCCCCCTAACTCTGCCCTCCACATCCATCCGCTAGCAATTCCATTTATTTTTTTTAAGTTAGACAAATTTATTTTATATAATTCTGCATACATACAGTTTAAGACTGAGCCTTTGCCAAGCTGAGATCTTCTTGTGAGTTCTTATTATTATTTTCATAATCCTCTGAGTCCATATACTCCTCAGGGATGGCTATCCATGGGAGTATTGTGACCTACCAGAAACCACACCCTTCAAGAGAACTGACTCTCCCTCACCCAGAAGCCATCTATTGCCAATAGCTCCTCAGTTAGGGGTGAGGCTTATAGGACTGGCTCCATTTTGTGCAGGTCTTGTGCAGGTCTTGTGCAGGTAACCACAGCGATTATGACTTAAGGAGTACAGCAGTCTTGTCACAATGAGAAGACATAGTTTCAACCCAGCCCTTCTCCAACCTCTGGCTCATATAATCTCATCTCTTCTAAAATGAACCATGAACCTCAGGGAAAGGTGTTTGATGTAGATATCCCATTTGTGTGGAGCACTCCATGGGCACTCATTTTCTATACTTTGGTCAGCTGTACATTTCTGTGTAACCACCTTCCATTGCATAAAGAATCTTCTCATGAGATCTGAGAGCTGCAGTAATCTAGAGATAAGAATTTAGGGGGCTGGAGAGATGGCTCAGTGGTTGAGTGCCGACTGCTCTTGCAGAGGATCCGGGTTCCATTCCCAGCACCCACATGGCAGCTAAGAACCATCTTTAACTCTAGTTCTAGGGGAATCTGACACCCTCTTCTGACCTCCTCAGCATTGCACAACACGGGTGCACCAATCTACATGCAGACAGTACATTCATACACATAAAAAATAAGAAAAAATGAGAAAAGAATTTACAGAGCAATTTGATACTATGCCCATTTTACTAAAAATCCCTGGGGCCTATGAGCTCCCTGACCATGGGTTCTTGGCAAGATTTACAGTAACAACATACATTCATTTCTCCTGTGGAGTAGGCCTTAAATTCATTCAGAAAGTGGTTGGTTACCCTCATAACATTCTTTCCTCTACTATACCCACAGGTACACCTTGACATGCTGGTCATTGTGTAGCTCACAGTGTTCCCCATTGGGTGTGATTGTTGATGACTTTCCCTTCCAGCACCCTCCATAGTACCCGTAGTGCTAAGAAAGTTAGCCAGTAGAGCAAAATCTTCCTGGTCAGGCCAACTTGATTTCTCCATGTGTGACCAATGTGTGTCATATCTTCAGCAGTAGACTGGCTTGATCTTGTGTTAAGTCATGTGCAGGCAACCATAACTGCTGTGATTCAGGAATGTAGTGTCCCTGTAGTGTCTGGAAAGCATTGCTTCCCCGCTGAAGCTCTGGTCCTTACAACCTTCCTGACTCACTCTGTGATAATCCCTGAGCCTTGGTAAGAGGGAGTGTGACCTAGATTTCCCACCTAGAACTAGCCATATTTTTAATATTCAGCAGCAACATGGGACAGGAAAATGCAGCTGCAGAACCTTCACATCATTAGACAAAGCTCTCTTGTATAGAGCATAGCAGCAAGTGAACTATAATAACGTTATGACAGACATTCTTATTCCTCTGTGTCTTCTCAGGGCTGTCTCAGAGAGCAACCACACTGGGGTGGACTCCCTGTGTAACTTTTCACTTTTGGCTCGGCGAGTGGATAAAATCGCTATCTATGAGGAATTCCTCCGGATGACCCAAAATGGTACCCAGCTGATGAACTTTACTCTGGACAGGAAGAGCATCCTTGTAGATGGTAAGGCTCTCTAGTCATTGCAACCTGAATGAAAGCTCCAATGTCCATGCCAGGGGGCTTTCCTGAGGAGAGGCAGCATTGAACTTCATCTGATATATAAGCAGTAAAAATCCATACTTTGGCCATAATTAAAGGAAAGAAAATGATATCCAGTAGAGCACTAGAGGCCTTTGTCCTCTGCTAGAAAGCTCTACCACCTCAGATGAGGCATGTCACTCCTCTAAACTTGTTATCTCCCTTGGTGAGATGGCCAGGAAAAGCTTACAGCTTCAAGCTGTGCGTGATCCAACAAACATAATACACAAATTTCTTTTCTGAGCTTGGAAATGCCTGCAAAGGGACTGGCTTAGTTTCTTTCCTAGTTCCCCACCCTAACAAAAGAAGTTTCAGAAAGAAAGGATTTACTGTGGCTTACAGTTTCCAGATACAGCCCATCAGGTGAGAAAAATCAAGGCAGTGGAGTTTCAAACATATTGATACATCCACAGCCAATAGCAGAGAGCAATGAATGATTGCTTGTATACTAATGCTAAGCTTGCTTCCTCCTTCTCATTCATTCCAGGGCCTCAATCCCAGGGACTGGAACTACCCACAGTGGATTTGTCTTTCCACATCAGTTATCATACATAAGAAACTTCACAGACATCCTCAGAGGCCTGTCTCATAGGTGATTCTAGATTTTGTCAAAGTGGCCATTAAAACTAACCATCACAAGCCAATTGAGGTGGCCCAGGCCTTTAATCCTAGCAAATTTGGAGGCAGATCTCTGTGAGTTCAATGCCAACCTGGTCTACAGATTGAGTTCCAGGCCAAGTGAGACTACAGTCTCACAAAGACCAAAACCAAACCAAACCAAACAAAAACCCTAGTTCATCACAGTGGCTAGACCTTCCATTTCCAAATTGCAGTCAAACAAATGTCTGTATTGCCCTATGCACTGGGAAGACAGAAGAGTGACTGCATGCTCACTGCTATGCTTCAGGATCCTCTTCTGCTTCTTATGTTATAGCACCACACACACATATTTGTCCCTTTCAAATAACTACAATAATTCCTTCTAAAGAAAGTTGATAGGTCTCCTTTAGGCCCAGAACATGGGTTTAGACCCTCTAATGTCATCTGTATGCTATCTTTAGTTTTGAATTGTTGCTGTATAAGAAGATACTATTGGCTGGGCTAACACACTTGCCATGCAAGCCAAAGGACCTGAGTTTGAATCCTAAGAACCCACATAAAGCTCAATGTGGTAACACACATCTGTACTCTAAGCAGAAGTTTGTGGGTCAGGTATTCTGATATAAATACAGCTAACAAAGAAACCATGTGGAAGAGACATCTGTGTGTATGTGTGCGTGTGTGTGTGTGTGTGTGTGTGTGAGAGAGAGAGAGAGAGAGAGAGAGAGAGAGAGAGAGAGGAGAGACAGAGAGAAAGAAAGATGAAAGAAAGAAAGAAAGAAAGAAAGAAAGAAAGAAAGAAAGAAAGAAAAGACATAGAGAGAGAGAAAGAGAGGACAATCTCCCTGTCATTCATTAGGAATCAACCATCCTGTTTTGTTTTGTATCTTGCTAACCTAGAGCTCACCAAGTAGAATCACATAATAAAAGGCAAAGATGGCCACCTGAGGCTATCTCTGACTTCCACATGTGCACTCTAGCAGTCACATGCCCTCACTTAAACACAAATGTGAGCACACATATAGACATCATACACATACAACCATTTTAAACAACAGAGATACAACAGAGATGACACTATTAGTTCTCTACAACATGGATAAGCAGATATCTATAAACAAGTAACTAAAAATAACTTAGGGGCTGGAGAGATAGCTCAGTGCTTAAGAGCACTGGATACACTTCCAGAGGCCTGGGGTTCAATTTTCAGCATCCACATGATGACTGTCTATAACTCGAGTTCCACAGGATCCAATGCTCTCTTCTGGTCTCTGTGGGCATTGCGTGCACATAGGCAAAACACTCCTTCACATAACATAACAAATTATTTAAGAAATATACTTGTATTGAGTTTTTGTATATTTTGTATAATAGATCTTATTCAAATTTAGAATCCCTCCCCCATACTCCCCATCACATTTCACAGATCTGTCATATGTGTTAAATCCTACCTGGTCAATCAGTTGTACCCAGATGTCCCTCAGTGCAAGTTCATCCACTGTAGTCTATCAGCCTATCTAAAATAACTTCTTTAAACATCTACTCTCCCTCACCCCATAATAATCCATTGCCAATAGTTCCTCCACTAGGGTTGGGGCCTGCTACACATTTCTACAGTTCTATGTTGGGTTTTTGTTTGAGTTAGCCTGGATCTTGTGTATGCTGCTGCAAATTCCTAGAGCAAGTTCCTAGAGGCCAGAAAGCCTCTGTTCCTTATGTTCATGTAACTATCCTGGATCTTATAATCTTTCCACTCTTCCCCAAAGGTCCCTGATCCCTGGGTGGGTGAGGTTTAATATAGGAGTCCTATCCAGGGACACAAACTCTGCAGACTCTTATTTTCTACACTTTAGCCAGTTGTAGCCTTCTATGTATATCACACTCTGTTATATGAGGAAACTTTACTGGTGGGAGAGTTGAGAGATGTATTAGTATTCTTTCTATCCCCTGTTCCACTATGTTCCATAAGCCTCAGGTTCCACTGTAGAAGTGTCATGTACAGCTGGGTATCTCTCAGACATATATTGTCCCAGTTCTGACCAATTGTAGAAAAAGAAATATTGGGCTTTGTGGGCCCCAGGTAGCCAATGTCACCTCTATTAGTCTTTTTGAAAAATGACGGTAGTACATACCCTTAATCCCAACACTTGGGAAGCTGAGGCAGGAGGATCATGAGTTCCAGGCCAGCCTAGGTTATCAAGCAAGAACTAGACTGAAAAAAGAATGAAAAAGAAAGAAAACCACTGTGAGCTCAAAGACTATAAAATCAAGCCATAGGCCTAACACGCTGTAGTTTACCAAACCTGTTCTGAATAATACTACTGAATAGAGCTTTCTACAATGATGTAAATTTTCTATTTTTCTTTGTTAGTCCATTTCCTGCTGCTGAAACAAAATACCTGAGTCTGGATAATTGTTGTATTACATTGTTTCTGGAGAGAGGTGAAAAATGTTCACTTGCCCCTGACAGAAAACCAATGGCAGACTTTGAAGGAAGGTGTGCTGGATAGCTTTAGTGTCAACTTGACACACCTGGGTCGAGGGAGCCTCAATTGGGGAATTGGCTCCATTGGATTGGCCTGTGGCCACATCTGTGGAGTATTGTCTTGATGGTCGAGCAGTGTGGGAGGGCCTAGCCCACAGTGAGTAGAGCCAGCCTGGGCAGGTTGTTGTGTACTGTATAAGAAGGCGGGCTGGGCATGAGCAAGGAGAGCAAGCCAGTGAACAGCATTCCTCCATGGCCTGTGCTTCAGCTCCTGCCTCCAGGTTCCTGCCCTCAGTTCCTACCTTGGGCTCCCTAAGTGATGAACTGTGACCCAGGAGATGTAAGCTGAATAAACCCTTTCCTCCCCAAGTTGGTGTTAGTCAGAGAGTTTTGTCACAGCAATGGAAGACAAACGAGGACAGAAATTGGTACCAGGAGTGGGGTATTGCTGTGACAGACCTGACCTTGGTGTTTTGGGGAAGAATTGTGGAGGCATTTGGAACTTTGGGCTGGGAAGATCATTGAATGTATAAAGATTGTTGCTGTGGAGCTTGGAGCAGTTTTGCTGAAGGATTTGTAGAAGATGGAGGCCTGGCTTGTGAAGTTTCTAGTTTTAAAGGGGAACAGAGATCATTAGGACTGTGTAATCTGTGGGTCCTGGTCAGCTGGGGCTGAAGAATCAGCTGTAACAAGAGACCAGAACCTGAAGTGAAATTTTTTTGTACTGGGAAAATTGATGCTGGTTAGCTGGGGCTGAAAAATCAGCTGTAAGTAACAAAAGACCAGCATCACTGTGGTGAAATCTTCTGGGAATAATTTCTTCAGGGTCAGCACACAGAAGCTGTAGTCCAGAAGGGGCCTGAGCCTCCATCTCGAGCCAGAAGCAGGACTTGGTAACATGTAAGAGTCTCCTATATGGTTCCGGTGTTGAAATTTGAGGGGGTCACAGAGAGCAGCCAAGGCTTGGCACTGTGAGAGGTCAGGAAAGACCATTGGTGGAAGTGCACCTCGGTTGCAGTGGAGACCCCAGGATTGCAGGGGTCATGGAGAGAAGCTGAGGCTTTGCACCAGGAGAGGTCAGAAGAGACCATTGGTGAAGGTGCTGCCTCAGTTTCAGTGGTGACCCCAGCTTTTTGGAGATGCCAGGACCATGGGACGACCACCAAGAGCAGTGACAGGTGTGGAATGGAGTCAGCCTGGGCCTGCGAGATGAGCTCTGTGTGCCAAGGGTGGCAGAGTCAGAGAAGGGGAGCTGCCAAACCTTAAAAGCCCCACAGTCCTTAAAATGTCCAAATGCTTAAAAGTTCAGTCTATTAAAAGTCTCTTAACTGTGGGCTGCTGTAAAATCCAAAACAAGTACTCTTATTTCAAAGGGAAGAATCAGGCACTCTCAAACAAAACCTAAGTCCAGCAAAGTAGCTCAAGGCTGGACACCTGTCTTTGGTTGTGATTAATGTTAACATCATACTTTGGGGACAAGAACTGGAAAGGTGGTGGTTTAATAGTGATGTTTTGTGTGTCAAGTTGACAAGGGGTCAATTGTGCTGGATAGCTTTAGTGTCAACTTGACAGACCTGGGTTGAGGGAGCCTCAATTGAGGAATTGGCTCCATTGGATTGGCCTGTGGCCACATCTGTGGAGTATTGTCTTGATGGTCAAGCAGGGTGGGAGGGCCCAGCCCACAATGAGTAGTGCCACCCTGGGCAGGTTGTTGTGTACTGTATAAGAAGGTGGGCTGGGCATGAGCCAGGAGAGCAAGCCAGTGAACAGCATTCCTCCATGGCCTGTGCTTCAGCTCCTGCATCCAGGTTCCCACCCTGAGTTCCTACCTTGGGCTCCCTAAGTGATGAACTGTGACCCAGGAGATGTAAGCTGAATAAACCCTTTCCTCCCCAAGTTGGTGTTGGTCAGAGTGTTTTGTCACAGCAATGGAAGACAAACTAGGACAGAAGGATACCTCTGAAGTACAGTGTGGTAAACCAATGGGTTTATTAGGGTTATGTACAGGAGTGAGAAAGGCCACTAACAAGAGCAGAAACAACACAAATGCAGCTACATCACCACAAGTCCACCACAGCATGGCTATCACCCAGCTCACAAAAGCTGCAACCCAGGGATGCATTGCATAACTTGCAGGCAGCTCCACAGATTAACATTAAGATCCATTTGTCTCTGTTTTTTGAATTCTGGGATTAAAAGCACCGAATGTCATATCTAGCTTTTTAAAATGTGGGTTCTGGGGAGTGAACTCAGGTCCTGATCTTTGAAAGGCAAGCACTTTCACAGAGGAGACTATGTCCCAGGCCAATCTACTTTTTTTTAATATAATACTTTTATTGATATTTTGTATACTTCATACAACATTTTTCCAGTTCAATTTAGACATATTCATCTTTCCCTTCCCCCCACCCCACCCCAGTTCATGCATTCTGCCATACATGTCCTGCATCTTTCTCTCAGTCTTTTTAAAAGTTTTTCTGTGCAGAGGTTTATTGCTTTGGATAGAGTTTAACTGTATCAATCTGTTCTTTGACCCAGTCCTTATGTTGTTGTTCCCTCCCATTTGTATTACTCTAAAATCTGCCCATATATACATCATATATGTACCAGAACTATGTCTTCCAGGAATAAGCTGTATGTTAACCCTGAAATATGTTTAGGAATTTACTTTTCCTTTAATTTTATATTACTCTAAATATGAATATATACCTTCCACCCATATACCTTAATTACCATGTCTGAAAATAAGTGGCAAATTAATTCTAGGGCCCATTAAGAGATTCACATTATAACATCACAGTTGCTTTCAGATACAAAGAAATATAATGATAACATTGCTCAGCTTGGCTTTCAATTGGAAGATTTGGTGCTAGCATCCACAAATGAGGGAAACCATTCCCAGTTTGTTTTGGCAGGACTATGTTACTTCACTTAGCATAATGACTTTGAAATCCATCCATTTACCTGAAAGGTTCATGATGTCATGTTTCTTTACCACTGAATAGAACTCCATTGGGTAGATGTGCCACATTTTTGTTATCCACTCTTGTTAAGGGGCATTGGGGTTGGTTCCAGCTCTTCAATATTGTGAGGAGAGCCGCAATAAACATAGATGTGCATGTATCTTTGCAGTAGGATGAGTCTTGTGAGTATATACCCAGGAGTGGTATGACTGGGTCAGGTGGTAGGCAAATTTTGAGTCTTTTAAGGGCTCTCCACACTGCTTTCCACAGTGGTGTACAAGTTTACATTCCCATCAACAGTGGATGAATGTTCCCCTTTCCCCACAACCTCGCCAGCATTTGGTGTCTTTTGTTTTCTTGATCTTAGCCAGTCTTATAGGAGTAAGACGATAACTGAGAGTGGGTTTCATTTTCATTTCCTTAATTAACAATATTGAACACTTTTTAAGATGTTTCTCAGCCTTCTTTACTTCCGCACTGGTGAAATTTCTATTCAGCTCTTTACTCCCATCTTTTGAGTGAGACATTTATTTTCTTACTTCTTTGTTTCTTGAGTAGTTTATAAATTCTGGATGTTAATGTTTTGTCAGATGTATCACTGGTGAAGGTTTCCTCCCATTTTGTATGGTTTCTCTTCACTTCCTTGATTGTTTCTTCACTGTACAGAAGCTTTTGAGTTTGATGAGGTCCCACTCGTCACTTGTTGATCTTATTTTCTGCACAGCTGCTGTTTGATTTAGAAAGTCTTTTCCTACTCCTATGTCTTGTAGATTACAACCAACATTTTCTTCTTTCACCTTCAGAGCTTTGGGTTTCATGTTGATGTCTTTGAAGTTGATTTTTTCCTTTTGTTCTTGGTTCTTTCTTGTTTTTTTTTTATTTATTTTGTTTTGGAAAGTCACAAGAACTTTTTGTCTTTTTGAGACAGGTCTCTCCATAGCCCCAGATGGCCTGGAACTCACTCTGTAGACCAGGCTGTCCTTGAAAAAATATTATAACCACCACTCTCCTGGGAACTAGGATTCCAGGAGAAATGTATTAATTTCTTCTTTTTTTTATCTTTTTGAGACAGGGTCTCCCTGTAGCCCTAGCTGTCCTGGAACTCACTATGTAGACCAGGCTGGCTTTGAACTCCCAGAGATCCACCTGCCTCTGCCTCCCCAGTGCTGGGATTAAAGGTGTGCACCAACACACCTGGCTTTTAATTTCTTCTTTACACAGCCTCTTCAAGGGCCCAGTCACCTCCCAGAGATGTGCCTCTTAATGGTCCTATAACCTCAGCACCACCACATCAGGAAATAAGCCTCCAACACATGGACCTGGGAGATTCCACATATAAACCATTTCCAAACCACATATCAGTATGTTGTCTGGTACAGTAATCATATTCAGCTACTATTTGACTTAATTTTGAAAAGCTTTTTTTTTTTTTGGTTCCTCTATAATATAGCATATACCCTTAAGAGTTTGGCTGAGAAACCACACATGGTATTGCCCCATGTCTATGATCTCAGCAGTCAGGAGATAGAGACCACAGAATTTCAAATTTGAGGCCAGCTAGGGCTTTAAGTACACAGTAAAGCTCTGTCTCACAAAAAATGTGGGGGACAGAGCTGCAAAATATATTTTAGATATAACTAAGCCATTTCACATATGAGCATAGGAGCTGCAGATGGTTGTACAAGATATCCACAAGATTAGACCAGTCAATATCCCTGCATGGAGAGTGGAAGATATTTATGAAGCATTTGATGGCTACTGAAGGAGGAAGAGTCACTTTTCTTTGAGGTTATGAGCACTGGTAGGCCCCACACTCATGTGTGTACAGGGAGCTTTAATTGGATTTAGTAGACTATTTTATATTTTTGCTTTATGTATATGAGTATATTGCCTGCAAGTGTAAAGTTTGTGCAAAGTTTGTGGAAGCCAGTAGAGGGTGTTAGATCCCCTGGAAAAGCATAATAGGTGGTTGTTAGTCATCATGTGGATGCTGGGATTCGAACCCAGTTCCTCTCCAGGAGCAGCCAGTGCTCTTAAGTGCTGAGCCATCTCTCCAAGTCTTGGATTCAGTAGATTATTAGAACAAAATGAAAAAAGATATGGAACTGGGGTGGGGGAGGTTTTGGAGAGGTCTTCTTCGTGGGTCAAGGAATGTGATATAGTTGTCCCATTTAGGGCTGAACACCCTAAAGTCACTTATTCTCTGCTCTCTGACTAGCCATGGGCCTCTCTGTACACTGAAAAGAGAAGCTTCTCTAAAGGGATGAGATCTACACTAATCTCACTAATCTATGGATATTATATAAATATCTAGAAGGCAGCAGGCTGTCATACATTTAGCAAAGCAGCAGTGGTAGGTTCTCCCCTCAAACCTATGACTTCCCCAGCTATGGGTTCTTTACCAGGTTTCCTTTTCTCCATCACTTTAAAATTTGTAATATCTGATTTTCAAATTTCAAGAACAAAAATATTAGATGAATCAAGGGCAGCAAATGTCAATCATTTGTAATTAATTTATTTTCATTTTATGTGTATGAGTGTATTGTGTACATGTGTGTAAGTGCACCCATGTTATACAATGCCAGTGAGGTCAGAAGAGGGCATTGGATCCCTTGAAACTGAAGTTTGGATGGTTGTCAGCTTCCATGTGGATGCTGGGAACCAAAATCCAGCCAATGCTCTTAACTCTTGAGCCATACCTCTAGCCCTGATAAATATTATTTTAGCTGTAAGAATCTAAATGTTTAAATCAAGGCAGTGGGAATTTACTCTAATATTTTCTATACATCTGGATTTTTTTCAATTTTGTTTTTTTTTATTTCACACAAATTTTGATCACATTTAGATCCCCCTCCTGTATCTATACCTCCTTTCTAGTTCCCCCCACCAAATTACTGTATTGTGTGTGTGTGTGTGTGTGTGTGTGTGTGTGCATCTGTAAAATCAGGTTTGCATCCTAAATGGCCTTCCATGTGTGTTCATTCACTGAAGCCTGGGAAATTTTTATTAAAAAGAATTAACCTTGGCTCAACAATAGAGCACTTTCCTCAAATACTGAAGACTCTGGTCTTTATCCTTAGTGCTTCAAAATATAAAGAATATATATGTACTTGAATTCTCCATTTCATTTATTTCTAGGATATTCTCACAACAGAGATGACACTGTGACAAGGATTTCTGGTAAGTTTCAACAAAAGGCTATGCCTACAGTGTGGTGAGGACCACCTTCTCCTAAGCAAGGTGAGAGAATGCTGTATGCTAAGGGTCTTGGGTCATGATAAAAGGCACTTAACCCAGGCAAGGACTGATAAGGTAGAGAGACAATAGGGGTTTTGTCCTGCTGTGGGGTCCATATGTGAAGAAAGGGGATTCAGAGCCGCATGGACCTTAGTGCTCATGATCTCCAAGGAGGCTCCTTGGGAGGTAGTATTACCATCTTGGGGACTTGACTGGGTTTGTTTTCTCTACCAATTTAAGAATTAAAAAGCAGGAAGAATCTCAGGATCATCAGGCAATACACCTTATTAAAGGTGAAGAAACACACACATACATACACTCACACATACAGAAATACTACTCTCTACAAGTGGAGCGTAGATTTGGAAACCAGAATCCAATGCCTCAGGAAGGCCTGGATCTTCTAGTTGTTCCTGGGGGTATAGAGCAGTTCCTAATCCCTTAATTTTGAATTGGTAAACTTAAAGGCCCACATCTCCAAGACTGGCTTTAGACTTATCCTGACTGATCTAAACTGGTCAACCAGAAGAGGGTCTTGCCAGTAGAATTAAAAGCTTACCGGGTCTTTGTCTTGAGTGAGGAAGAAGCCAGAAGTTTCCTATCTGCATTATTTATTAGTGGCCCTTTCCTTGTCTGTCTGTCTCTCAGGGGTATGGTAGACTTCTAGTCCTTCCGTAGCTCACTCCAGTACTTGTTTCTCCAGAACTTCCCTTCTGGGCCATCATCCTCATCTGCTTGTTGGCACTCCTGGTACTCATCACATGCCTGATCTGCTGTTTCCTGGTAAGCAGGAAGTGGTGATACCTGTCTTCTCAATTATGTATTGCTAAGAACTTTTTAAAAATTTTTATTTATTTTTGTATGTGTATGAATGTACTGTCTGCATTGCACCCGTGTCGTGCAATGCCGCAGAGGTCAGAAGAAGTGCGTTGGATTCTCCTGGAACTGGTGTTAAAGACAGTTCTCAGCCACTATGTGGGTGCTGGGGATTGAACCCAGGTCCTCTGCAAGAGCTGTCAGTGCTCTTAACCACTAGGCAATCTTTCCAGCCCAAGAACTTTTAATATAGGCAGGTGGCATACAACACTATTTTGGTCCATGACAGTCTGAATATACCAGCAACACTGGTCTCAAAAGTGGTGTTGCCTCGTGACATCATTGTCATCCTAACTTGTCAAAGTCCTGTCCCTGATGTTTGTCCAATGACAAAAGCCCTCACTTTGCATTTATCAGATATGGGTCCATAGCTATACAATACATGTCTATTATTTGCTGGCTATGTTTTGGGGAACATTTTCTCTTTGTGTCTGGCTGGACTTTAAAATTTTCCTTTTCTAATTTTAGTGCTTTTGTGTTTGCTTTACTAGTTTTTGTTTATTTGTTTGATCTGGGTTTTTTTGTTGTTATATTGGACCTTGGTGAGACAGTGTCTCATACAGTCCAAGCTGGCTTCAAGCTCGCAATGTAGCTAAGAATGATCTTGAACTCATGAACATCTGGCCTCTGCCACCAAACTGCTGGGTTTATAGACTACTTCCACTGTGCCCAGCTTATATTTTTATTTTAATTGGAAAATAATGTGTATATGTATGAGATATTATGGTATGTGTGTGCATATATGTATACACATGTATCTCATGGGATGACTAATCTATCACATCATGTTTTGTGGTATGAACATTTGAAAACTATCATCTGAAATTCTAAGATATATATTACATGAACTGTAGTCACCATGTTCTTTAATGTCTTAAAATGTTAATAAAATTATATTATTCCAATATATGCATATATACACTTCACACATAAATCAAAATTACAAAATCTGAAAATAAACTATAGGTTAAAAGACTGAGAAAAAGATACAAGACAGGATTTAACATGTATAACAGAATCCATGAGCTCTGGCAGGGTGGGGGGGGCATGAAGGGTGAGCATGGATGGGGGAATGAGTCTAAATTTGATTAAGAAATGTAGTATGAAATGTGCTCAATAAAAATTTTAAAAAATGTTAATAAAATTAGTCTTTAAGGAACTGTACACAATGATGAAACACAAATGCATAAAACAAGTATAAACTAAAAGCCCTGAGGGTAAGTGCTGGGAACTTTTACACAGAGCTAGTGGAATGTATGTTGGTGAAAGTTACATTTATCACCCATAGGACAAAACCATCCCAACACTTTTAATTTATGCAGGGGAAATGAAAACATGCCAGAGTCCAGCTCTAGCAGGTTCAGGTCTTGAAGAGGGTGGTCTCAAAGGCGTCGAAGAAATCAATCAGATAAGACACAAGAATCTCTTTCCTTTTGTGGTCTGAGGGTTACAGAGAGCATCAATCCTCTTTGCTTCTGTGCAGAGGGCTTTTGGGGTTTGCCCCCCCAATTCTCTCTGTCTCTGTTCTCTTTGCTTTCTGCTTTTTTTGCTTTTTTGCTTTCTCTCTTTTTTGCTTCTTTGCTTTCTGCTCCTCATGCCCCTATGTTTATTTTTATATACCCTAAGACAAATACAGGTTATTGCAAGCCTAAGCTAATAAAGAAAAAACTAGCCCAACTTCCCTGTAAATATTTTTCAGAAAATTCACACCAGCAATCATTCTTATCAAAAAAAAAAAAGTAAAACAATAATGGTACAGCCACTCAGCTAAGCAATTTAGCAATTTTGTAGCAAAATGAAGTTAATATTAACTTTTAACTCTAAGGACTTCATTCTTTATGCTTTGCAGTTAACATAGATGCTATACAGTGTAAAAAAAGAGCTTTAAAAATATAAAGCTTTATTTTTTATTTACTTTAGTTCCATGCTTGCTCAACCTGTAAGCTATTTCATGGCTGATATGGTTTTGATCCATATCTTGTTTTTATTCTGGTCTTTGTTTTCCTCAGTTTCTGTTTTCCTCAGTTTCTCTCTTTACACCTCCTGCTGAGGTGGTTTTCTAAAGGCTACTAATCTTTGAGTCAGATCACTAGAATCCAAGGCCTCACCAGACTGAGTTTCACTTTGTCCTATAATCCTCTTTTTAGTTTAAACTTGTCCAATAAGATCATCAGAATTCCTTTCTTTACTTGGGCAGCTATCTGTGCATGATAGTTTCTGTAGAATTCTTAATTGCTACTGGATCATACATTTAAGTTGCATACACAGTTTCATTATTTCTCACAAAGGACTCATTTCTAGAAAAGGCATAATTATGTGTCAGTTCCGTTCCTTGAGGCAGAAACAGGTATCCTAATTGCTAGAAAGCCAAAAGTTAAGCAGGTTAGAAAAACAAGGATTAATATGATAAAAGGATTTATTAAAAACCAAGGTCAGCTGTTGTTCCCTAAACAGACTTCAACCAGATGAGTCAGGTCACTGGAACTTTGTGTCAAACAGTGTACCTTTCATGAATGGCTTTGCCAAAGCCACATATCTAAAGCTTGTACAATAAGATATATAGCTATCTTCTTAGTCATATCCAAAAAGAAAGAAAGAAAGGCAGCCTTAAACTGAAAACTAAACTGGAGTTTCCATCAAGAGGGCTATCTCAACAATAGAATGCTATTCAGCACAAAATTATGAATTACTAATCTATAAGGGTCAGAAATCAGACCAGGGACTTTCTGAAAATAAAATTGTATTTTTAAATGATAAGGAAGAGAGAATTGTAGAAAAGAACACATTTAGTAATGATGAATGAGGGTTCCCAGTCCCTAGGGTAGTGATGGTTTAGTTAAGTTATAACAAAATCTGTCAAGACACTCACTTTCTTTCTTTTTGGAATAGAATCTCACTATATTATGGCTCAGGCTAGCCTAATTAAAAATATGCTGCCTCTGTTTCCTGATTGCTGAGATTAGAAGCATACATCAACATACCCGAATAAATCATTCAATTTAAATGTGTGCAGCTTATTGTACATCAGTTATACCTTGGTCAAACTAGAGGTATGGCAGAGAAGAGGGAGAGATGGGGGATACCAAAGGCAGTCTGAGAAAGAGACAGAACAACTTGAGAGAGAAATAATAGAGAGGTGCTAGATAGTTGTCAATAGAAAGATGTAGATGATCGATAGGTGATTAACATATGCTAGATGGTTGAAAGAAGGATATATAGAAATAGATGAAAGATAGATAGATGATAGATAGATAGATAGATAGATAGATAGATAGATAGATAGATGACTTACAGACAATGGAGAGAAAATTACTATATGATAGATAAAAAGAATCACAACTGGAGAGTCGGTTAAGAGCACTGGCTGCTCTTGAAGAGAACTCAAGTTTGATTCCCAGTACCCAGAGAGCAGCTAACAGTCATTTGTAACTCCAGTTCTTGGGGATCTCATGTCCTTTTCTGCTCTCCACAGGCATTGCATGACACTGGTGCACTTACACACTCACATGCACACTTGTACTCATAAAAATAATTTAAAAATCATAAGCAAGTTTGAGATGATAGATAATTCAGATGCAATTGACAAATGATTAAGATGTAGATAATAGATTACTGAAAGGTGATAAAAATTCTCTAGATGGGTAGTAGATGTTGATAATAAATTAATTCAGAAGCAATGAGAAGGGAGGGAAAATCATACGTGGGTTACACCTGAAACTGAAAAGAAAGGGAGCCTGGTTAACCTATCAAGAGTCATACTCTTAAAAGAGACTGACTCTCCCTTTCCTAGCAGCCATTGGTTTCCAATAGGCAGAATTTGGGCTTCTTACCCATTTTCTTATGTCTATGCTGGGATTTTTACTCTTGATAGGTTACCAAAACTCTCTATACTGAAGGACATTTTGGGAAAAATTTGACTCTACTGATTATATATAAAGCGTGTGTGTGTGTGTGTGTGTGTGTGTGTGTGTGTGTGTGTGTGTTTGTGTGTGTGTGTGTATTTAAGTAAATGAAATGAGGGCAGTAAGGGGACGTTGCAGATAGTAGAAAGGATCTAAATACAATCAATATATCTTATATAAAATTCGAAAAATTAAATTAAAAAAGTTGGAAAAAAAGAAAAAAAGAGAGAAAGTGAAAAGGACTGAGGGAGAAACCCAAAGCAAGAGGATGAAGAGGTACCAGGAAACATCAGGCTTTGCCATGCATGGATCCCTGGGGTCTCTCCCACCTGAGTGCCTGCTCAGTCCATTCTGATGCCTTCTCCTGACCTCCACAGGTGACTGTCTGCAGGAGGAAGAAGGAGGGAGACTACCAGATTCAACGCCACCGTCTAGGCTATTATCTGCCTCATCTAGACCTGAGGAAGCTATAGTAACTCAACCTACCAGGGGTGTCTTTTTCCCAGCAGGCTCCAAAGAACAAATAAACTGGACTGATCAGACACAGCATCTGCTTTTTTCTTTTCAATGTTTTTTCGAATGTCATACACTGCATTTACATTATCTAACTTTCTTTTCCTTTTGTTTTCAGATAGGGTCTAATGCAGCCTAGGCAGACTTGTATCTAAGCCTGAACAGGATCTTGAAGTCTGGACCTTTCAGTTTGCAGTTCTGGAGTGGCTAGTATTACAGGCCTCTGTGCCACCACCACCTCCTTAGGCAGTGATGGAAAGTGAAGCCAAGGACTCTGGTATGCTAGGTGGGCTCTCTGCCCAATAAGCTACATCCCCAATACTGCCTCTGTGCCTCTCTTTTTTATTTTTATTTTTTTAAGTGTATGAGTATTTTGCCTGTATAAGTGTAACCATGGGTGCAATGCCTGATGAGGACAGAAGAGGGTGTTGAATTCTCTGGAAGTGGAGAAATGGTCATTATGTAAAGGAGCACAGTGCTTCAATGTGGTATGTCCTTTCTGGGACGACCACTCCGTGCCTGTCCTTGATTACATTACCAGCCATAATTACTCACCTGTTTCTCCACACTCTGCACTGCTGCCTGGCCATCTCAAGTTCTAGTATATTACTTCATTCTATGAGCTCACTTTCTCCAGAACGTCTATATAAATCTTCTTGTGTTTTACTTAGATACACTGTTGACATTACTTCAATTTTTGTTCCAATGTTTTTCCCTGTTCTTTTAATGTGGTATACATTCTTTTAAGGCTTGTGGTAGATTCACTTAGGTCTATGGGTCTAGATACCTCTCTTGATCTCTCCCTTTTCTTCTCTCCCTTTGTCATTTATCTTCTCCTCTCCCCTCCCTCCCCTCCCTCTCTTTTCTCACCTCTTCCCCCTTCCCTCCTCCTCTCCCAATCTCTCATCCTACTCCACAGTCTTGCTGTGTAGCCCAGACAGTATACCTCCTGCCTCAGGCTGCTGAATGATGAGTTTGCCAGTGTGTGTTGCTTCCCCAGACTGTCTTTTTAGTGTCTTCCCCCATGCTTTATTCATCTTTCTATCAAAATTAGAAATATCTTTAAAAAGTTTTAGATTATTTAAGGAAATCAGGCTTTGGAGATGCTTGTTCACTTCAGGTCCCAAGTTCTGGGTCTGGTCATGGAGTCATTTTTGACCCACTCATTCATTCTTTCTTGGTTTACTTTCTCTCTTGGGTGACCCAAAAAGGGGTCTTTTTCTCTGTTCTGAATCGAAGTAGACTATTGTAGACTAGCATCACAGCTACCCCATTTGGATTTTCTGGGCTGCACTGCATGACCTCTACACATCAAAAAAATGGGGGGGGGGGCTGAAGAAATAACTTGCTGGTTAGGTGCACTTCCTGGTCTTGCAGAGGGCCTGAGTTCAATCCCAAACCCTACATGATAGCTAGCAACAGTTTCATCTCCAATTCCAGGGGACCTGATGCCCTCTTTTGACTTCGACAGACACTGCATACATTTGGCATATTAAAATACATGGTCAAAACATTCATACACACAAAATACAAATAAAACTATAATTAAAATATTTTTTTTCTTTATGTATTTTTATGTGCACCTGTATCTGTGTAAGTACCCTTGCAGCCAGAGGAGGGCACAGAATCCCCTGGAACTGGCGTCACTGAATGGGGGTGCTGGGGAATGAACTCAGACCCTCTGGAAGAGCCAGATGTCCTCCTAACCTGTGCACTCTTAAAATGATCTCTAGACATCCAAGGACAAAGAATTAAATTTTCCATAATACTACCACTGTAAACTTTTTTGATATAATTCTTGCATTCTTAGATTTAAGGAGTCTTCTCTGATAATGGACTCTAGGAAGATTATCATTATTGATAGGTGTCATTGTGAATTTATTATAGTCATGCATCAATAACATTCCAAAGATATGTCATTTAGTCTTCTGGGACCATAATTATAGAACTGATTATTTTTCATTCTGGAAATGGCATCAAATGGTGCATGACTGTATTTAACATTTGATAAGCAGTATGGATGATAAATTCTGAACTCATCGCCTCTGCTCTACTCTTTTGTTGTAGTTGAATGTCTCTTCCAAAATTTATGTGTTGGAAATGTAATCTCCACATGTTGTAAAGCTACTTTCTCTATTTGAATTATTACCTCTAGGTGTTGGAAGACTCCTAAATCCTAGGCAGTTGGGGTTGAAGAGATGGATCAGTGGCTAAGAGCACTTGCTGCTTTTCCAGAGGACCTGCATTTGGTTCCCACCATCCACATTGGGCAGCTCACAATAGTCTGTGACTCCAGCTCCAAGGGGATCCGACAACCTCTTCTGGCCTCCTTGGGCATCTCCAAACATATGGCGTACACTCACACAGACAGACAGACAGACACATATACACACACACACACACTCACACAGACACACACACATATATAAAAATATATCTTAAAAAAGAGACTTAGAAATTTAACAGGTTTTAGGAAGCTCAGAAAGTTACATGACTCACCATGCTCCTCTCCAAAGTCATGAACACAGTAAACAATGGCTGGGAACAGGAGACTCTCAAGTGCAGGTATCTGTGATATGTGCAGAGATCTGTAGAGAAACAGCTGTCCTGAATCATTCTCCATGCTGGGGGAGGGGCTTTCCATGATTCAGCTGACTTTACTGCTGTAAGCAACCCCAAATAACCACACTGGTCACCAAATTAGACTTCAGTTGTTTCTTGGGTCTGTCATTGGTACCCCACCTGGGATAAACAGATGTTTCTTCAGGTTTCCCCAGGCAGCCTTACAGAGCAAAGCAGCAGCGCTGGGAGATGGAGCATTATAAGAAACATTTTGTTTTTGTTTTTATAATCCACCCCATTAGTGGGGACTTTCTCTGTCCCCACTAATGGAGTAAAACTGCTTCTGCAAAGGAGTTTATGGCTGTGACTGACCTAGAAGCTCTGTCTGTACAATGGAAGGAGCTATGCACACTTCTGAGGGAGAAAATAATACAGTCTTACCTAATTGTGAACATTGCAAGCCTGACCTGACAGAATCTGCTCACTGATTCAATAGTGACATGGAGGTTATGGTTATAACAAAGCACTTTATGATTGGATTTAATGCCTATTCCACAACCTAGAAATCATGTCTACTACAATTAACAGTGGTCCCCAAACCCTATGGCTGGCTAGGGGAGAACCTGGTGCTGTTACTATGCTACATGGACACAGCAACAAACCGCTCCTTAAGTTCTTATTTTATATCCATAGAGTAGTACATCTCCCAATCCTCACCAGAGATGGTTCTTTTTTTTACAGTAAATAGCAATTGATATGGATTACTACAACTGGTTAACAGGAAAAGAATGGACTGGATTGTCCAGCTCTTAGTGAGACATCATTACCACATCCTGTACTCAGAGGCTCAAGTTCCATCCCAAGAGGGACAGAAAGATCTGTAGAGTTACCAGTACTGGCTGTCTGCAGAGAACATGCCAGATATGACAGGGTTTTGCATATATAAACTCACAGTGCTGTGACTGACTACTTGCACAGCATCTACACTTATCCAACCACCCATACTCCAGCATGAATGGAGTAGAAGTATGGGCAACTGATGGTCACTGGGGAGGAAGAGTTAGTTTTCATCAGGGATGCAGGCCCTGAGAGGCTGCCCATGCTCCAATATAGCCCTATACCCATCACAGCACTGTGTGGACTTGGCTGAAAAATAAAAAGCACTTTAAGTTGAGAGGGAAAAGTAATAGTGGAGTTACTGCATCAGAAAAGAGGGATGTGGGTTTGATCCAAAAGCAATATATATATATATATATATATATATATATATGAAATTCTCAAACAATAAAAATCTTAAAAATTTAAAAAAGGCAATAAAAGGGTTTCATGGACATGGGTCCCTTGGCTCCTTTCATTCTGTATGAGGACTAAGCATTTGTCCTCTTTCATCTTTCCACCTTCCACCACATGAGGATGAAGTAAGGTATGCCTCAGCGGCCACCACCTTGATCTTGGAATTCCCAGTCTTCAAAAGAGTGAGAGGAGGAATACACAGATGGTTCAGAGTACTGGTTGTTACTGCAGAGGACCCAGATTCTGTATCCAGCACCCACATGGTGGCTGCAGGATCTGAAGTACTCTTCTGGCCTCTGTGGGCATGGCATTCAGGTAGTGCACTTATATATACATGGGCAAAATACTCACACACATAATAAATAAATTAAAAAAGCAAAACTGTGAAAGAATAAATATTAGTTATATAGATCTGTAGTGCCCTGTCATAGTAACAAAAATGAACTAAGACACCATCATTAGGGGTTTTATTTACATTTTATAACTGCAGGAATGATAACTCAAAAACATAAGATAGATGGACAAGGAAAATTATGACTTAAATTCAAGTTATTTATGTAGACAAACTATTTCAAAAATATAGCGACAACCTGGGGTACCAGCACACACCTATAATTTTAGCACTCAGGAAGCTGAGGCAGGTTAGATGGAATTTTGAGGGCCACCTGGGTTATATAGTATGACCTGTGGAGGATGGATGAGAAAAACAGGTGAGATCCAGAGAGATATCCAGAGAGAAAGATAATTCTAGGTGAACCTGCCACAAGCTTTAACCAAAAGAACGTACACCAGGAAGAAAAAATTAGGAAGGCAGCGAAACATTGGAATAACCCCTCCCCCATAAATGTAAAATGTAAATCTAAATTAATATTGAAACACATGGGTTGTTTTTTTTTGGGGGGGGGTTGAGACAGGGTCTCCCTTTAGTCCCAGCTGGCCTAGAGCTCGCTATGTAGACCAGGCTGGCCTTGAACTCACAGAGATCCACCTGCCTCTGCCTCTGGAGTGCTGAGATTAAAGGTGTGCACCAACTACCACGCCCGGCCTAAGACAGTTCTTAGCTGCCATGTGGGTGCTGGGAATCAAACCGGGTCTTCTGCAATAGCAGTTAGTGCTCTTAATTGCTAAGCCATCTCTCCAGTCCCCCCTGTTTTTGAAACACATGTTAACTACAAGTCCATATGATTACCAAATGCAAGCACAGAGCATAGAATATCAAATTTTAAAATAATTCATTTGTAAGGAATATATATATATATATATTCCTTTTTTAAAAAAAGAAACATATCATCCCAGAAACCGTCTAGATCATCAAACAAAACTTAAAAAGGTGATTTTAGAAACTATAGCAAATTAACAAATAGGTTTAAACTTTTGAATTCCAGAAAGAGGTGTTTATGACCAGATCAATAATGCTGCAGTGTCAAACATATAGTTCAGGAAACTGAGAAAATGTTTGGTGCTTGTCAAACTAATTCCAAGTTAATGGAAAAGAAAAGACCAAAAAAACGTGGATTGGTGAGATGGTTCAGTGGGTAAAGTTCTGGCCAACAAGCCTGAGGACTTGAACTCAATGCCTGGGACTTACATGGTAGAAGAATGGACTCCCACCAGTTGTCTTCCACATGTGGGCTGTACCATACATACATTTATAAATAAATTTAATGAATAAGTGGAGAATATAGACATAAAACTCTTGAATGAAGTGCCTGCTGGGGCTTGTTCAAGGTCTCATCCCACTGATGGTATCTAACCTCATTCCCCAGATGGGATGTGATTCAAGTGACTGGCCTCTTAAATGTATAACTGGACATCCTCAAGGGGATTGAGGAGCTTAATCCAGGCTTTGGTTTGGATTGGTTTTCACAATCACATACCTTCCTCTGTGATGTCTTGGCCATCTGACTCCTTTTCCTCTTAAACCTGGAAGCACAGAATTTTGAAAGTGGAACGTGATAATGAATCCTGCTATCTTTTGTTATCCATGTGACACATCCAGACAATTATCCCTGCTATTTTGAACTTTCACCCTTCCCTTCTGTCTAGATATGTCTCATCTGCATCCAGGGACATCATCAAATAGTCCTAAGTCAAGTACAGAAACTTCACAGTGACAGTGTTCCTCTACTAACTTGCAAAATCTGCTCCCTGGTTTCTTCATTCGTCTGTTATCCATGTCATTGCCCTCTGCACAAACCTTTATATTCTCGACATAACACGGTCCCCAGTCTTCCTCTCAATCCCTAATTATACCATTCTTGTGTTATTTGACTATGAATTCCTTATGGATCACTTGATTTTTACAGCTCTTTTTAGCACATAAATCAACAGTGAAGTTAGATTAAGAGGCAGAGCCTGGGGAAGACTGCTGCAAACAGTATGCTCTGGACATAGCAGGGCCACTGCACATATAAACTCACAGCTTATGTGGTAACTTGCATAACACCTACACAAGATCAAGCCATCTGCATTGTAGGAAAGGACTCATGAAGCCACAACCCCAAGTGAGGTTCTATTGATAGCTTAGGAGGAAGAGCCGTATTTCCTCACAAATGTGGCCTTGGTCGGCTGCTGTGCTCCAGTGGATGGCTTCAGACCCAGTCACATACTGGCAGCACTATTTGATCTTACAGAGGTTATTTATTTATTTATTTATTTATTTATTTATTTATTTATTTTGGGAACATGAAGTTGAGAGGGAAGTGATGGTAGGATCTTAGAGATGTTGGGGTGGAGAGAGTGACAGATTGGATCAAAGTACACTGTATACATACATGAAATGGCATGAAACACTCAAGGACTAAAAAAGAAATCAGTAGTGAAATTACTAGCTGTAGTGGATTGAAAAAGAATGTTCCCCATAGACTCCAAGTATTTGAACATTTTGTCCTGTTAGTGGCCCTGTTTTTGGAGGTCTTAGAAGGTGTAGCCATGCTGGAGGAAGCATGTCACTGGGGGCAGACTTTAGAGAGATTTTTTTTGGGGGGGGTCTTTTTGAGACAGGGTCTCCCTGTGGCACCAGGTATCCTGGAACTCACTATGTAGACCAGGCTGGCCTTGTCCATCTGCCTCTGCCTCCCAAGTTCTGGGATTAAAGGGTTGCACCACCACCCCTGGCTAGAGAGTTATTAAGCCTTGTAGAATGACCAGTGGTGCTCTGCTTCCTGCTTGAGATGTGAGTGCTTAGCTTCTGGTCCTACTCCAGCCGCCTCTGCCACCATGCCTCCCTGCCCTGATGGACTCTAATTCCCCTGAAACCATAAGCTCAAATAGACTCTTCCTTTTATAAATTCCCTTGGTCACTGTGTTTTTTGTCATGGCAACAGAAGAGTAACTAATACACCAGCAATTCCATTCTTGCAGAATCACTGCAACATCTGAGTCATGTTCATCAATCCAGTCATGCTCCAAATAAGTAGTTTACAAACTGTATTTCCCCATCTCAAGCTTCTGATTTCTAGCTTTTATTGTTTTGCTAGATTTATTCAGCACATTTGATGGAACAGATACCTATTTCTCAAGAACAAAACATGTCCTATTTATTTTCACATTCTTCTCCCATTCATTTCATACTAATTATACTCCATGAGGTGACTGTGATAGTATACACACACACACACACACACACACACACACACACACACAGTTTCCCCCCATTACTCTTTTTCACCACTTCTTTTACCTCCTTTACCTACTCCCATTCTACATCTTGGGAGAGATAGGAATATTAGAAGCTTAAGTTTAGCCTCAGCTATATAAGACTTTTATTTTTATTTTATTTTTATGTTTTGGTCTTTTTGAGACGGGGTCTCCCTGTAGCTCCAGCTGTCCTGGAACTCAATATGTAGACCAGACTGGCCTTGAACTCATAGAAATCTGCCTGCCTCTGCCTCCCAATTTCTAGGATTAAAGGCATACACCACAATGCCTGACAAGACTTTTTTTTTTTAATTCCACTGTTTCCATATATGAAGCTTTCTTTATCCATTCATCTGTTCAGGTATACCTGGGATGATTTCATAATTTGACTTCTGTGAATAGTGGTCTTACTTCTTTAAAATTGGCATAGTAGAGGAATTAGAGATGGCTGAGAAACATCTTAAGAAGAGTTCAACATCACTAATCATTAAAGAAATGCAAATCAAAACCACTTTAAGATATCATCTTACTCCAATAACTCTGGCTAGGATCAAGAAAACAAATGATACCAAGTGCTGGAGGGGTTGTGGGGAAAGAGGAACACTCATCCTCTGCTGGTGGGAATGTAAACTCGTACAGCCACTATGGAAAGCAGTATGAAGAACCCTTGGAAGACTTGGAATGAATTTGCCACCTGACCCAGCCATACCACTTCTGGGCATGTACCCACAAGACTCATCCCACCACAGAGATACATGCACAGCCATGTTTATTTCAGCTCTCTTCACAATAGCAAGGAGCTGGAACCAACCCAAGCACCCCTCAACAGATGAGTAGATAAAGAAAATGTGGTACATCTTCACAATGGAATTCTATGCAGTGGTAAAGAAAGATGACATCATGAGCTTTGCAGGTAAATGGATGGAACTAGAAGATATTGTGCTAAGTGAAGTAACACAGTACCAGAAAACAAATGATAAATGGTATCCCTCATTTGTGGATGCTAGCACCAAGTACCTACTTGTAAGGCAAACTGAGTAATATTAATGTTACATTTCTCTTTATCTAAAGCAACTGTGCTCTTATAATGTCCCTTAATGTGCTCTAGAATTATCCTACCACTTATTTTCAGACTTTGTAGTTTTGGTATATGGGTGGAGGGTATGTATGCATATTTTAGAGTAATGTAAAATTGAATGGGAAAAATGTGAAACCCAAAATATGATTTGGAAACAACATACTGTTTATTTTCAGATGACATGATTTTAATATAGGTGTCACACACACTACATATATATATTCATATATATATGAATATATATATATATATATATATATAAACAATATGGATTAGAGGGAACAACAACTAAAGAACTATGTTAGGAAACAGACTGAGCAGTAAAGTTCTCCCCCCAAAATAATCCTCCACTTTGAAAATACTCAGAAGGGGATACAGAACATGTACGATAGACTGCATGAACTCAGGAGGGGTGGGGGCGTGGAGGAGGAAATGAGTCTGGATTGAACTGAGAAGTGATGTATGAAACGCACAAAACTTCAATAAAAATATTAAGAAAAAAATACCCAAACCCTGACATAAGCAGCATAGGAGAGAATGGGTTTACTCTGCTTCTAATTCCTTGTTACAGTCTGTTTTTGGTCATTGCAAGGCAGGAACTTAAAACATCTAGTCCCATCCATAGACGAGCACAGGAAGAATGAATGCATGCAAGTCTTGTTTCTAGTCTTTTACAATTCAGGACCCAACCCTAGGTACTGGCACTACCCATTTTTAGCTGGGTGTTTCCCACACCAGCTGACCTAGACAATCTCTTCCCGAGACTCACTTCTGATGTGATTCTAGGTTGGATCAAGTTGATAATTAAACCAGCCCTCACACTCGCATAAACTCAAGTGGCCCCAAACTTTCCTGGTGCTTCTCAGTAAAACTATAAAACTGTAAACTGCAGCTTTAGGGTATAGTTGACAAACCTAAAACATCTTTCATTGTTTCTATATTTCTTCAATTTATGTTGAATCTCATTTGTTTATCTTCCTATTTGAGCCTTTTCTCAACTCCCTGCTTAGTAACCACAGGCCCACAAAATTTCAACAAAGCCCTTTCATCTTATTTCTACTGAATACTTCCTTTAGCATTTAAACATGTTTACATTTCTTTGAACTATACAGAATCTCCTTGCTTAACCTCTATTCATTCCCCTTAGTATAAACTGCTCAGAGAGGACATTTGTATTATATTTCTCTAATATTTTACCTCCAACCAGCTCCTCAGAGGACTCTGAACTTCCATCTGCTGTTACCATTCTGTAGCTCCTTCCCCTGACAAAGTCACAAAGACCCTTTGTTGTTAGATCCAAAAGGAATTTTTCAGTATTCATCTCACATAATGTTTAAGTAGAAAGCATTTAAAACAACTCAAAGGGTGTAAATCTTATTTTAAAATTGTGTTTTTGTTCTTGTTTTACTAGGGATTTTTGGTGTTGTTATTTTGAGATGGGGTCTCTCAGTGCAGTCTATGCTGGCCTTCACTTACTGTATAGCACAGGCTGGCCTCAAATTAACAATCCTCCTACCTCACCCTTTTACATGCTGAGATGACAGATATGTACCATCATTCCTAGTTCAACCATGAATGATAAAATATGAATATAGAGCTTGTACATCTGTTAAGATTCAATTCATACATTAAGATATACTATAAACAGAAAATACAAAGTGAGTTTCTAGAATGCAGTACAATATCAAAATACAAAGGAATATAAAAATGGCTGTGCATTTTTAAAAACCTGAGAAAGGAGTTTTAATATTTTCAACATATATAAATTGTAAATATTTGAAGAACTCATTACATTTAATCAGATTTCAGTGTTTTACGACGTGTTTCAAAACAACATTACATATCTGTGCTAGAAACTGAAATGACTCCCATAGGCTCATGAATTTTTAAAATTATTTTTAATTATGTGTATGTGGGTGAGGTCTGTGGGGGGGTATATGCACCTGTGCAGGTTCCTGCCTCTGGAGCTGGAGTCAGAGACAACTGTTGCAAGTTGTACAACATGGGTGCTAGGAATTGAAATCAGGTCCTCAGTCAGAGCAGTACTTACTTGTTCTTAACCACTGAGCTATCGTTCCAGCCCCCAGGCTCAGGTTGTTTTTAGACAAGGTCTTCCTGCAGCCCCAGTTCACCATATAAATGAGAGTAGTATCCATAAAGGTATTTATTCATCATGACACATGGCAGGCTCGTGTTATGAACCCTGAGTCCCCAGCAATAGTTTCAAGGTTGTAGAGCTTTTACAAGGTGTGTGTGTGTGTGGCTTCCTCCAGGAGGACAACTGCTGCCTCATACCCCCAAAGTCAGGAGCAAAACTGCTTCACCTTGCTTTCTTCACTTGATGGACTGTGATGTAAAAAGAATAGAATATCTCATAAATATATTCAACTTTAATTTTTATGCTAAGAACAAATTTACATAAAAGCATTAACCCTGTAGTATATAATTTCCCTGTCTATATATCATTCCAAGTTGTTAATAATTTTTATTTTTCCTTTTTAAAAATTTTGACAAATAATTATATGTATCTGTGAGGTTCAAAGTGATGTCTTGATATCTTTTTGAGTCCTAATTCCTGAAGCTCTGGTGGCTCTCCAGGTCTGGAGGAAATCCTTTTTCCTTTGGCAAAGCAAAAGTCAGGGTCTGACCTTATAGAAATTAGGACAAGTTAGTTTTCTAACAGAAAAATACAGCTGAGAGAGAGAGAGAGAGAGAGAGAGAGAGAGAGAGAGAGAGAGAGACATAAAGCTGAGAGAGAGAAGGGTAGAGCAAGGGTGAGAGAAAGAGAGAGAAGAGAGACTAGAAAACAGAGAAGAGATACAGATGATAGATACTAAGAGGGAGGAGACAGAGCAAATATAAAATGAAAAAATGAAGAAAGTTGACAATGAAGAGATGACTGAAGGAAAAGAGATGGAAATGGAAAAGAAGGAAAGAGGAGATGGAGGAGGAGCAGAAGGAAGAGGAAGAGGAGGACGAAGAGCGGTGAAGAGAGACAGAAACAGTGAACCATAGATCATATTCTTCTAATTTAGAAGTTATGGTCAAACCTGCACATCATAAAATTTACTGTCTTTACTGATCCTTAAGAGTGCCGTGGCAACAGTATCTTCACACTATGGGACAGCTTATCACTGCCATTCATCTCAAGAACTTTCCATCTGGGAAGTTGGAAAGCAGACTTTCCCAGATGGAAAATCTATTACTACTACACACTGGCTGCAGGATGTGGCATCTCTATTTTCTGCTCCTGTGAATTTGACTCCATGCAGGATGTTCTGTGTAGAATCAGGCAGCACGTGTGCTACTCAGCCAAAATGCATGCTTCTTCCATGTGGACCTCATAATTTACTTCCTTTTAAAGGCTGAGTCATACTCTGGCTACAGGCAACTTTCCTCTTTACAGCTCCTTGCCCACACTGGTCCCTGCCCAGGTCTCTGTTAAAAGCTGAAGATCACTTACAGCAGGTCCCTCAGAACAGAGATGATTATTTTGATCCTGTTACCAGGAACAGACCTCCAGCTGTGCCTGGGAACTGAAGTCCTTATCCTGGTCCACAGTCAGCTCTGCAGCTCACACCAAACATTATAGTCCTTGTTTTCATCCATGAGGATGGGAGATTAAATTCAAGATTAATTTCAACCAAAAGAACATGAAAATGTGCAACTCCCATATATACAAGAAGAGGCAATGGCTTTCTAACATACCCCAACCACATTGGAAATGCCCCCCCCATATGTGTAATTGCTTTCCTAGGATCAGTCTCTTTGACCTAACAACCGTATTTTATTAAATTAGAATACACCGGGCTAGAGAGATACAGAAATGTGTAAGGGTGCTTGCCTCTGGGCCTGACAACCTGAGTTCCATCACTGGAACCCACATGACAGGAAAGAATCAACTCCCATCGCTTCTCGGTCTTTTGGCTGAGATCAAATGTAGTATCTGTTCTTATCAGTTTGATATCTGATGCATCCTCTATCCGAGGACAATATATTGAATGGATTTTTGGAAGTAGGAGTTAAAATGGGAGCTTGCTCCATTCACTCCACACTTCGACCTGGTGTTGCAGTGCCTCCAGGAATGGTGCACCAAAGAAAATAAAAAGAATCAACTCCCTTTTGTCCTCAGAACCACACATGTACATACTATGTAATGTATGCATCTGCACCCATGCGTACGCATACAAAAATGAACAGATTTATTTTTTGAATAGATTTAATTTAAAATCAACCTATATTAATGGCATAAAGTAGTAGTGGATTTCATAGTATCATTTTCTTGCTGCTTTCCCCCTGGATTCCATGTATGACAGAACACAAGCAATAGTTTTCTTTATGAGACTGGTCTATTTCATTCAATATGACAGTCTCTATTTCCATCCATTTTCTGCAGATGACTTCGTTATGACTGGATTGAGTCCCCTTGTGTACATATATATCACATTTTATCCTTTTATCTACTGATGGCACCTTGGCTACTGTGAACAGTGAAGCAATAAACTGATATGTAAACATGTCTATAGCAAGCTGGCTTTGTGTGTGTGGGGGGGGGGTATATACCCAGAAATGGCATAGATGGAGCATCTATCTTACCCCATCTAGAATGGGTTGAACAAGAAAAAATATTTTGGTAAGGACATGGGGTAAAGGAAACTTTATACACTGTTGATGGGGATGTAAATTAGTGTAGCTACCATGGAAATCAATATGTAAGTCCCTTTAAAAATTAGCACTTCTATATATTGTAAATATAATAACTCCTATTTATCCTATATTCCCAAGAAGCCACAAAAATTACTGTCATGAGGTAAGTCATCTTCATTATCACAACCCAGAATTCTTTCGTACTGAACTTTTCCAAATTGCATATAATGCATTTTGATCATATTTTGACACCCTCAAGTAATCTCCATCCCTTTTAATGCCTGTCTCCATTTCTTGTACTCTGACATATATATTAAGGCCTATAGAGTCATATTTGTGTCACCACATAACCTTTGGTATGGTCCATCTACTGGAGCCTAGTTAAACAATCTAGCATCACATCCTTAAAGAAAAATAACTCTCCCTCTCCCAGCAGCTTTTCCAAGCCAGGATTTTTGCTGAAAGTTGTGCTCACACCTGCAGTTATTTTGCATGGGACATGAGGACTGTAGCCATGACTTTGAACTGCATCCTGGTGCCCTTTTCAGTCTCTGAGTTGGAGCATGAAGACTGTAAAGTCAATGGTCTTTGACTGAATCCTGGCAACCTGGGTCCTATCAGTGCCTCCTCTTTCTGCTGGTTCTTGCATAGTTCTGTGACACCTTGCCACATGCTTCACCTTGGACATGAGTTGCAAAGTGGACCCATTCTTGGGTACCTTGTAGTTCTCAGGTTTGTCTGATGAATCCATCCTCCTAACACTTCCCCTCCCATATCCTGATCTACTTGTACAAGAGTGCTTCCTCTTTATCTCCTCCTCCTATGGCCACCTGTTGGGAGGCTGTTCTACACATATTCTCAGAGGAGGCTCAAAAGGAGGCTGTTGCTATCTGCTCCCTACACAGCATGATGGGGGCTCTTCTGTGATTACAGCACTGTGATGTGCAGAGTGTCTGGTGCCTACCATACCCTATAACAGGGATACCTGGCTCCTAAAACCCAAGCCCCCACACTCAACCTGCAGTCTGAGGACTGGAAGGAACAAAGACTTTCCTCCAAGTGACAGGTTGTAAACCTATAGGAACCAATACCAGTACTCGTTTGAATATGAACTTTTCCCCATAGGCTAATGTGTTTGAACACTTGGTCCTTAGCCAATGACACTATTGGAACAGGTTTTGGGATAGCTGAGAGCTGTAGGTTAGTTGAAATAAGTACATTACTAGGGGGTGGGCTTTGAGGTTTGATAGCTTGGCCCCTCTCCCCGTGCTGTTTCCTCAGTGTGGTTACAATGTGATCATCCTGTTCCTGCTCCATCTATGTCTTTTCCTCTTCTGGAAATTTAAGCAAAAACAAACCCTCGTTTCTTTCTCTTGTTTCTGCCAGCGTATTTTATCATAGCAACAGAAAACAAATACAGAAAGGGTGATGGGTGGTGAAAAGGACCAAAACTTATTACACTGACCTATGAAATTGTCAAAGAATAAACGTTAACCAAAAAGAAAATTTTGCCTTGGGAAAGCGAGCTGTAGACAAATGTGCTCATAAAATACAATTCTATTGGGCTGTGTGATCATGAAGAGACTGAAGAGGGGCTGTTTGTTCAATGCTCTAAGGAGGGCCACCACCAAAACCACCCGTGGGGTTGATGTCTCAGATTCCTGGAGACAGTAGCAAAACTCACATTCCACAGCAGCTTTAGGTTCATCCATACTCCCTCCACAGAAACTAATCTCATTTCCTGTGGCACCGGCAATCCTACCCTACACCTCACAGCAGTTTCTACTCGAATTTCTACAGCTAAACCAATCTCCCCCAGAACTGGGCTCCACCCACTGACAGCCTGGTTCCCACCTACCCCCGTCTTCCCGCTCAAAGCTCCTGAGAAGGAGTCTCCTCCACAGCCACGCCTTCGAACTGCGCCCGGACCACAACCAAGCCAAGCACCCACCGTGGGTTCCTACCACACACGGGTTCCCTTTCATGGTTTTCCCACGGCCCACGCACCCCGGAACGACTCGAGTGTCGGCGGCTGACTACTCCATAGCCCAGCCAGGTATGTACTGATTAATCAAACTGAAAAGAAAGGAAGAATCAAGAGAAGTGTACACTCGCTTATGCCTTGCTCAAATCCCAACTTTTGGGAGGAAGTTGTCTCCAGGCTGGACCCAAGACCGGAAGCGGAAGCACAGGGCGGTGCTGTGAGGGAAGAGTCGCGCTCTGGGCGCTAAGTGTGGTGGCTACCTTGGGGCGGCGCCTCTAGCCGAGAGAGGGTGGGCCTGAGTGAGCGCCTGAGAAGAGGTGTGTGTGTCGCGGGTGGCTCCCAGGACCTCGTGGGAGCCCTGTTTCCTCCCGAGGCCCCCAGCTGCTATCCCAGCTCAGTGCTCACGCCGTAGTTCTCCACCTTCCAGGACTTCCGCGTCCGCGGCCCTCGCAAGGGGCGGGAGATACCGTTGTCACAGGTTGAGCGGTGGAGGACAAAACTGCTGTGATCCCGCCGGATGAGGCAGAGGATCCTGCTGCATCTGTATCCTGCTGCGCACAGGACCGCTCCCACAAAAGAGTAAGCAGTAGTACCGAGGGGGCGCTTCAATTTCTTCAGTTCTGGATGACGCTCTATCATCTGTCTATCTATCTATCTATCTATCTATCTATCTATCTATCTATCTATCTATCTATCTATCTGTCTGTCTGTCTATCTGTCTATCTATCTATTATATATCCATTCATCTATCAATCGATTAATCTATCAGCGATGTATCATCTATTCATCATCTCATCTATTCATCATCTATCCTACCATCTAATCCATCTCATCCACCTAATCTATAAACTGTATCTATATCTAATCTATCATTTATCTAATCTATCATCTGATTCATCTATCATATATCTAATCTATTTTATCTAATCTGTCATCTACCTATCTATATCATCTGTCTAATCTTCATCTACTTATCTATCTCTAGCTATCTATTCTGTCTGTTGTCTATCTAATCTATATCTATCATCTATCTAATCATCTATATATCTAGTCTGATTTAACTGAATAGACTTGGCCAGTCATCTACTTACCTATCATCTATCTCTGTCTAGCTAATCTGTCATCTATCTCTATACCTATCTGTCATCTATCTATCTATTCTGAAGTTCTGGATGGATGCTTTTTCTATCATCTATGTATCATCTATGTATGTATCTATCTATCATCTATCATCTATCTCCATCCATTCATCCATCCATCCATCCATCTATCCTGTTGACAGTTAAGGGGAGTCACTTGTAGGCTCTTTAAGCAACAACGTGTGTTTACAACATCTCCTTACCATGTATTCTGTCAAATAAGTTGAACAATTAAATGGACACAGCATTTCAGCTGCTGTCCCCTGTTTTGAGCATATACTCAAATAGGAATCAGGTAAGTACAGTTCCCACTCATAGGCTGGGTTCCTGTTAGGTGTTAAATCTGTGAATGCAAGTCTAGTGAGAGGGTGCATGGAGGGGTTTTGTTTGTTTCCTTCCTTTAACATCTGTAGCCCTTTCTAGACAAGACATCAGAACCAATCACAGTGCCTTCCTTTTTTTCCCAGATAAGAAAAGCATCTGTCAAACTCAGATTTGTGCTGAAATTTCAATGTTGTGTTGAAACAGTCTCAGTGTCCACCTGCCCCCATTGATCTATGGATTTCATGTAACCGGGTGAGTAGCAAGCGGAACTTTAAAACCACAAGATTCCAGCAGGCTCTACAGTGCAAAACTGCTATAAAGCAGTTTTCCTGTAACAAGTTTTAGCCACAAAGATGTAATCACTTAAGAATGAGAGTTAAGTATTATTTCTGTTAGTTTTTATTCAAGGGAAAGATAACTAATGTATGTAATAAGTAAATATAATTAGTTGTATTAAGTACACAGAATAAACATAGGTCACTTATATATGTAAATATATAAATATATTTTCTCCTTGAATGCCACAATAGTTTTGAAAATTATAAAGAAGTATAAATCTTAAAGAAGTACAAATATGGGGCTGGAGAGATGGCCTAGTGGTTAAGAGCGCCGACTGCTCTTGCAGAAGACCCGGGTTCGATCCCCAGCACCCACATGGCAGTTGAGAGCTGTCTTTAATTCCAGGTCCAAGGGAATCCGACACCCTCTCTGACCACGGCGGCATTGCATGACATGGGTGCACAGACCTGCATGCAGACAGTACATTCATACACATAAAGAATAAATAAAATAAAAAAAGAAGTACAAAGTATTTGTGTGCATTTTTAGTATTACAAGTCTGCCCACTTATATCAGTTCTTTAACTCATTCCATTTGATGTCTAAAAACCTATAATTCTTCATGAATCTGTAAAGTACATGGAACATCTGTGAAAATGATGTTTCAAACTTCCCTATGTTGGTAACAGACATTTAAGATTGAATTGACAGAGGATAGTTCAATCGGATGGAGGACACTGAGCATTCAGAATAGTCATAGAACATCCAGTATATTGGCTACTTCATGAGCTGGGCCCTGGGCTATGCATGAGGACCCTGGAGACCCAAAATAGACTTTGTCCTGCCTCCATGCCTACATTCTAATGGGAAAGACCCCGATTATGGGAACTTTGTGGGACACAGTGTAAGGGAAGACATTTGAGAGGGAGGGGTAATTAGGTTGAAAATTAATGGTGGAGTTGAATCTAGCTTGTTGAAGGATTAGATTAGGGGTGATACTGATAGGAGAGAGTCCAGAATGCTCCTTGAATAGGAAAGATAAGGGAAGACTTCAGGTTAAACAGCAGAGGGAAAAGGACATATAGCAGACCTGATTGGGAGGCAGAAGCAAATCTGCCTGACTCTAGATTATGCTCAGAGGACAGTGGGAAGACAATGAAGAGCTGTGACCAAGAGGATAGGATGCCAGACCTTGTTAGGTGAAATGAACTTGAGGCTTCTCAGAGGCAAAGGTAGGAGAGAGAAGTTTGTAATGAAATGATTGTTTCTGAGGCATTGTTGCTGGCTGTAGACTAGGAATGAAGTAGAAGATCTGGGAGCTTAGAACTGTCAGAAAATCCCTGTCCCCTGTGGTAGCCACAGCTATTTCAGTTAAACTAGTGAAGACTCAGTACACTGAAAGAGTCATTTTTTTTAGTCACACTATTCAAATTTCAAGCCTCAGTAACTGCCAGGTGTGGCACACACAGAGGCAGGTGGATCTCTGTGAGATGGAGGCTGTCTGCTGTGACCCTTGTCCAATAATGACATATCCAGGACAAGGTAAGAGCCACTGAACCTGCAAAATCAACAGAGACCCGTTCTTCCCTAATAGAAGACTTAAGCTGCTACACAACCTTGAAATGGGGAGGGGTTCTCGGACTTGACCTTGTCTGCCTTTTCTCCCTGCTTTCCTTGTTGTGCAGAGTGAGTTAGCCAGATGCCAACTCTCCTTCCTCAATCCGGTGACAGAAACTACACCTGATTGCAGATTGGCTCCGTGATGGGAGAAGAAAGGAGACATTCTTTACCTGTAGAAGGCAGGGGGGGAAGTTCTGCCATAATGGCTTCAGTCAAGTTTAATGGGAGAAGCGATGCTGTTAGTTTCCAGTGGTGGCTGTCTCAAATGACCACAAACAGTGGAATAAGATAATATGGATTTAGTCTCTGTAGTTTTGGAGCTCAGAAGTTTTAAAGTATTTATTGTTTTTATTTTATGTGTTATATGTGTGTATTGTCTGCATGTGTATAAATGCACCTGTGTTGTGCAATGCCCTCAGAAGTTAGAAGAGGGTGTCTAATCCTCTGGAACTGGAGTTATGGACACTTAGCTGCCATATGGGTGCTGGGAATCGAACCCATGTCCTCTGCAGGAACAGCTGGTGGTCTTATCCCCTGAGCCATCTCTCTAGCTTTAGAGCTCAGAATTTCTAAGTGTGTCAGGCCTCTTCCTTCAGGCTCCAAGGGAAAATGCTTCTTCCGTCTTGCACTGACTTTCCATGTTCCTTGACTTGAGGTGTGGTTCTTTATACCTTTTTTTTTTTTTTTTTTTTTTGAGACATGGTCATTATGTAGCCCTGGCTGGCCTTGAACTCACAGAGATTGACCCCCTTCTGCCTTTTGATGCTGAGTACTTGGATTAAAGGTATATGCCACCACTCCTTTCTTTTGGGTGCAAAGTTGTCTACAAAACCCTAAGACACTGGTTTTATGGTACTATGTTTTATCCTTTAACTGCAGAGAAAGGAGGCCTTCACTTGTAATAGCAGTCATCCCATATATGCATGCTGTGTTCTTTGTATCTTGCTTTGTTTCATTTAAGTTGGAGATAGTTTCAGTACCTAGGGAACTTTCAGGTTGGTTTTTTTATTTTTTTGGCTGTATGTTTGTTCATTATGTAGATATCCTACAGCTTATTCAACCTGTTCCCCTTGATAGTATTGATTTTATTTTTTTACATATAATTGTGTATGTCTGCATGCATGTGCAGGTTTGCAGGCATGTCTGCATGCCATGGTGCATATATGGGAGTTAGAGGACAAGTGGTTGTCAGTTCTTTTTTTCTAACATGTGGGTCCCAAGTCATCATGCTCAGCAGCAAGTGCCTTCATGTCCTGAGCCATCTCACTGGCCTCATTTGTGTCGATTTTAATACAGTACTGTTTAGTGTTTGTATATATTTTAGATAATTCCTAGAAGTGGGATCGAAAGGGGAAAATCAAAAGATTTTTACAGCTTGGTCTAATGCCGACCAACTCTTTCCATGAGAGTCAGGCACAACTTTCCATGTGATCTCCTGAGAAAAACCCTAGGAGGGAAAATGTCTGGGCAGACTTTGTCCCCTGTTTATTCCACAGCTGCCCTAGGTGCTCATGGAAATCAGAGGAGGTGTGTCCTATTCTACCCACTGCCCTGGAATCTTCTGTGTTTTTGCTGATGGGACAGACGGGAGAGGGTATCAGGGTGACTGTCATTTGTGTCTGTTACCTTTAGCAAAAATGCTTCAGAGATATTGTTGCAGAGTCGGAAGTGATAGACACCAGGTGTGCTGGCATGTGAAGAGGAAAGGATATAGTGAGGAGCTCTGGCTGGTGTAGATAAAGAGACTGGGCCTTAACTGGAAAGAAAACTAAACTTGTAGTAAAGGATTATTTTACTACTGAGGAGGCTACCTGAGTGAATGCCAAGAAGGAGATCTTGTAGGGGAAAGATGTATGGAGACCATCAACAGAGATAGGCAGAGAGACAGCTCACTAGTTAAGAGTGCTCACTGCCTGCTCTTGCAGAAGACATGGGTTTGGTTCCCCACACCCATGTGGCAGCTAACAGCCATCTAAAACTCCAGTTCCAGGAGTGTTCCAGGGGCTCTGATGCTCTCTCTTGGACTCCATGGGCATTTCACGAATGTGGCACACTTATATACATGCAGGCAAAACATACACACACACACACACACACACACACACACACACACACACAAATTTTAAAGGGCTATGACTCCTCCAAAACTGGAAGATGGACTTCAGAACAGAGCTGCCAAGGAGAAGCAGCACCTTGTCTGATGAGAGAAGTGAGCACAGAGTTTGGTTTCAGGAGTAGTAGGATAAAACTTTCTGTTGTCATGGTAGATGCTGGAATCTGAAATGGATGGGTGTGGGATGAGGAAAGGAGCAGATGATATAAAGTAGGAGAAAGGGTGGATGTGGCATCAGATGTGGAAAGAGGCAAAAAATAATGATCATGGAGGAGGAAGGAAGCTGAAATGAGAGAAACTTCTGAACAGGTGGTGAAAGAGTTGCCTAGGGCTGAAATGGAAGGCTGGGACCTATGGATATGTGGGGCTGAGATGGAGTAGGGTCTGAGTTGTAAGGGCCTCTGCCATTACCCAAGTGACATGAGATTGGAAGGGTAAGCAATAATAAGGAGCCAGGGACCAAAGGCCCCAGAGAATGACCGGATTCAGCCATGAATGTGTTTGTGATAATAGTTTGGAAGAGAAGAATATACTCTTAAACATTGGTGAAATGAAGGTTTGCAAAACAGGGTGAAAACTGATACACTGATATTGTCACTGTAGACTCAGGACAATGAGTATTTCCATCACATAATTCTAATGCTTAAAGATTTGTTTTATTTTTAATGTGTATGAGTGTTTTGCCTATGTACATGTATGTGGATCATGTGCGTGCAGTGCCCACGGAGGCCAGAAGAGGATGTCAGGACTCCTGTGATGAGTTGCCATGTGGGTGCTGGGAACTGAACCTAGGTCCTTGCAAGAGCAACAAGTGCTTCTAAGTGCTGAGCCATCTCTCTAGCCTCAAGGACTCCAATGTAATGCATTTTAATTCCAGCACTCAGGAGGTAGAGGTAGACCATTCTCGGTGAGATGGAGCCCAGTCTTGTCTATATAAGGAATTCCAGGTCAGCTGGGGCTACAGGGAGACTGTCAACAAAACCAAACCAAACCAAAAACTAACTACCTACATGGTACCATGTTTTTAATCCCAGCACTCAGAGGCAGAAGCAGGTAGATTTCTGTGAGATCAGTGCCAGCCTGGTCTACATGGGGAGATTCTATCTTGAGGAAAACTAACAGCCATACGCAAAAACCAAAACAGAACAACAACAACAAATTCCTTACGCAAAGCAGACCACAGAAACAAATTTCTCTTCCCCAGGCCAAGCCTTAGAAACTCCCATTTTTCTTTGGCTTATAGAGGCTCTCTGACCACCTTTATCTGATGGGAGGTCATAGGCCTTCCTCATCCCACATGAATCTTTCCCTTGCCCCAGGCAGAGGAATGCTGTCCAAAGAGGCCAAGAAGTTAGCTGACAGGCCTTACTGAGTTTCCCACTCAGTGTGTGAGCAGTCATGCCCATGTGACAGAATTTTCACAAGACAAGAGGGGTCCTGTGAGATCACTCAGTAAAGGTGCTTGCCACCAAGCCTGATGACCTGAAATCCATGTGGTGGAAGGAGAGGACTCACTCCCACAAGTTGTCCACTGACCCTAACATGTGCATGCATTCACACACACTCTGCCTTTCACATTTTTTTTCTAAAAGCCAACGGTTGGGCCTTGGCAGAGCACTTGTGAAGTATGTGCAAGGCCCTGAGTTTAATTCCTAGCACCATGCATACTAAATAATTTTTAAAACGTACTTTTTTTTTTTTTTCTTTTTTTTGTCTTTTCGAGACAGGGTCTCCCTGTAGTCCCAGCTGTCCTGGGACTCACTCTGTAGACCAGGCTGGCCTTGAACTCACAAAGATCCGCCTGCCTCTGCCTCCCAAGTGCTAGGATTAAAGGCTTGCACCACCACGCCCAATGTACATTGGGCAAATGTACACACGGCAAATGTACTTATTTTTTTAGAAAAGAATAAAGGCAAGAAAGCTGTTTGGAGAGTTTGTGGGTAGTAGAACATGTGAGGTTCCTAGAGGCTGGTGAACACCTATTTCATTTGTAATAAGCCAGTAAACAAGTGTTTCCCTGAGTTGTGTGAGCCACTCCATCAAATTAGTAAAACCTTAGCAAGGGGTCAGGAGCACAGGAGAAACCCCTGAGAGCTGACACTTGGCATCTGACATTTGTTGGAGGATGGAGGCACTTTGGGGACTGAGACTGAAGCCTGTGGAATTTGACACTGTAACCAAGTAGTTTATGCTGGAAGTGAAGTGAATTAGACATCCACCTAGTGGCCACTTCAGAATCCCCTGCATGCTTATGATGAGAATTCTTGTTTGATTGTCATATGAGAACAGAGGGAAATCAGGCATTTTTGTTTTTGTTTTCTGAATACACAACTTGCCCAGCAAAATAAAGGCCCAATGTGGGAAACACAGTATGCATTTTGAAGGACAAGTTGGAGAAGCTGAGAAAGGCTTGTCTCCATAGCCCTGGGAGGGGAAAATGACTGGGTCAACATTGTCTCCTATTTATTCTAGAGTGCTACCCTGAGTGCTTGTGGAAGTCAGAGGGGTTGTGTCCTGGTCCTCCCACTGCGTTGAGGAGCTCTGCTGTTAGAGTCAGGATGGCAGCTACTCTTCTACCTCCCACATATGGTGAGTCACTGGATCCTGGCAGTCTTCAAAGTCAGGTTCAAAGACACCGAGGCCCACACTGCAACAAGAGGAAGGGACTAGGCATCTGTTGAGGAAGCTGGGGCCTAGTAGATGAGTCAAGAATAGAGCCACGTGTTCCTTGGATGTTGTTCTAGTTTGGTTTCAATTACTATGACAAAACACTGACCAAAACCTACTTGGAGAGGAAAGGGTTTACTTGTTTCACATCTCCTGGGTTACAAAGTTCATCACTGAGGGAACCCAACAGAGGAACTCAGGACAGGAATCTGGAGTCAGGAGCTGAAGTACAGGCCATGGAGGTATACTGCTTACTGGCTTGCTCCCTGGCCCATGCTCAACCTGGTTTCTTACACAGTAGAGAACCACCTACCCAGGGGTGGCACTACTCTAAATGGGCTGGGTCCTCCCACATAACTCAGTAATCAAGAAAATACTGCACAGATGTGGCCATAGACCAATCCAATGGAGCCAATTCCCCAGTTGAGGCGCTCTCAACCCAGGTGTGTCAAGTTGACACTAAAGCTATCCAGCACAATTGACCCCTTGTCAACTTGACACACAAAACACATCACTATTAAACCACCACCTTTCCATTTCTTGTCCCCAAGGTATGATGTTAACATTAGTATCACAACATAAGGCAATACAACCTTAAAAGCCCCACAGTCCTTATAAAGTCCAAACACTTAAAAGTTCACAGTTTGTTAAAAGTCTCTTAACTATGGGCTCCTGTAAAATCCTAAACAAGTAGTGTCTTATTTCAAAGGGAAGAATTGGGCACACCTAAGAAAAACCTAAGTCCAGCAAGGTAGCTCAAGGCTGGACATCTGGGATTCACTCACCATCTTCTGGGCTCCAAAGGGCTTCAGCAACTCCACTTCTCTGACTCTGCCATCGACAGCACTCACAGCTTGTCCCTCAGCCCCAGGCGGCTCCATTCCACACCCGCTGCTGCTCTTGGTGGTCGTCCCATGGTCCTGGCATCTCCAAAAAGTTGGGGTCTCCACTGAACTTGAGGCAGCACCTTCACCTTCTGACCTCTCCTGGTGCAAAGCCTCAGCTTCTCTTCATGACCCGTGCATTCCTGGGGTCTTCACTGCAGCTGAGGTCACTTTCACCAAAGATCTTTCCTCACCTCTCACAGTACCAAGCCTCAGCTGTTCTCTGACCCCTTCATATTTCTTTATTTTTATTTTTATTTTTTTACTTTATGTGTATGAGTGTTTTTTTTTTGTTGTTGTTTGCTCGTTTTTTTTTTTTTTTTTTTTTTTTTTTTTTAACAAAACAAGACCAAAACAAACAAAAAAAAAAAAAAAAAAAAAAAAAAAAAAAAAAAAAAAAAAGGTTTACAACACATGGAGGATATGAAATCACAACCTAGCAGCATACAACACATAGAAAAAAAGGAGAAATAACCCCAAATGTTATTTTTGGAGTTGAAATGACATTCAACACAGTTACTAGGAACCTCCCAGGTAATTTAAAAAAAGAAGGAAGTTAGGGTACTTCTTTACAAGTACTAAAGTTCTTCATTAATAGATAATTACTTAAAAAAAAGTTGCAGCAAATTTGTGTCTTTCTTGATGTAGGAGATCTTTTACTAAACTCTAGGATTAAAAATATTTTATCATAACTCCTGCCAAGATATATTAAGGTGATGTGTCAGTAAATAAAATGGTTACCACAGAAGAGGATAGGTATTGGGATCCCTAGGATGCATGTAAATGCCAAATGGTCAAGGTGGGCCCCTTTAATTCCAGCATTCGGTGGCCAGAGATCGCGCACGAGGTGCCTATGCAAGTTGTCACATCTTGCCCAGTCTTGAGTTATCCTATTACATTGAGAGAAACCTGCCTCAACAAGTAAGGTGGAGAGGGTTTGAGGAAGATTACCATTACACACATATACAGGGCACACACAACACATTACACATACACACACACACCCATGCACACACACACACACACTTGCTACACATAGTATGCCAAATACCTTTCAAGGCTTCCACCTACATTTCATATTTTGATCATTTATAAGACCACCACAGTGCGTAAATATTTTCTTAAAAATAAGATCGTAAAATCAAAAACATGGTCTATGCTAAAGTAACCTACCATACTAAGTGCATGCTTAAATACCTATATATCTAATTTGCTTGTGCTTCATTAGTAGTATCGAAAGTTTATTCCTGGACAAACTTCCAGCCCATGAAAGGAAACAGCCAGAAACTTGACCAGAGTCCAAGTCAACAGCTCCAGAGAGAAGGGACTGTTACCTCTCATCACTGTGCCCCCTTTCTAAGCCTAGGGAAAACTTGCGAAGAGGGGCGTGGGTAGAATGTAAGGGCTGACGATGGGGAATGGTGAAGAAACTACAGCAATATAGTCTGCGCACTCATTTTGATCAACTTGAGTGAACAAACAACCTGTCACCCCCCCACTGGATGGTGGGGGCTGTAGGTGTTTGGGAAAAACAGCCTGAAGATAGGTTGCATTGGAAGGATGCTATGTACTCATGGATATTATCACTTATAGCGTAAAAATGAAAAAAAAAAACTGAGAAGAAAATGCAAGGACAGTTATGGCAGAATGCATTGATCTGGGATGGGGTGGGGGTGGTGGGAGGAATGGAACAAAAAAATAAGCCTGAACTTGAATTGGAAAAAATGTTGAAATGCACAAATTCACATCAATAAAAACTAATTGTATTTAAAAAAAAATAATGATCGTAACTGGGCATGGTGGTACAAATCTGTAACACTGTTATAGCTTATGTGACATGAAGTAGGAGGGTCAAAAGTTCAATGTGGCCCCGTTGTTACATAGTGAGGTTTGACTACATGAGGCCCTACCTAAGCAATAATTACATAATATAACAATAATTGATACTCATGTACATAATACAGAAATTTCAACTTGTCAGGGATGGAGAGATGGCAGAGTAGTTAAGAGTGCTGGCTTCTATTGCAGGGGACCCATTTTCAGTTCCCATCATCTACATGGTGCTGAACAACCCTCCTTAACTCCAGTTCCAGGAGGAACTGACTGAACTCCTGGAATACTGCATTACACAAGTGCACCTCAGGCCTTAGACTCATACACATAATAAACAATTAAATATCTTAAAAAAAGAAGATTAAAAAAGAAATTTCAATTTTTCACTTTAGAAGCTGTCAGATCCTATTATCATAAGACATCATTTCAGAGGCTGAAGTTTATTGATGTCTCTGAGATTTGCTGGTGCCTTGTCATATGGTACAAACACAAGACTCAGATTTTATGTCACTGAATAACATAATGGAGCAACATACTCACAGGAAAGAGTTTTAATGTTTCCTCATCCAAATACAAATTTCAAATCTCAGGTCCAAAAGATCTTCAAGGCAGAACACTGAGTCTTGAGAATTTTTTTTTAATTTAATTTTTATTGATCTTTTGTCATTTCATACACTTTTTCCAATTCAGTTCATGGCTTATTTTCCCTTCCCCTCCCCCCACCCCACCCCTCCCAAATCATTCATTTCCTGCCATAACGTCCTGCATCTTTCTCTCAGTTTTTTTTTTTTCATTTTTAGCTATAAGTTGTAATCCATGAGTACATAGCCCCTCGTGCGGAACCAATCTGCAGGCTGTTTGTGCTCGAACCCCTACAGCCCCACCATCCAGTGGGTGGACAGTGTTGTTTGTTCAATCAAGTTGATCAAAGAGTGTCCAGACTACCCCATTTGCTGTTGTTTCACCATTCACCCCAATCGCAGCCCTGACATTTTACCATGCCCCCGTCTTCCACAGATTGTTCCCTAGGCCCTTAGAAAAGGGGCACAGTGGATGAGAGGTCAAAACAGTCCACTCCTTGCGTCCCCTGGTTTATATGTCAATCGTTGACCTTATTTTTGTGCAGCTTTTGTCTGATTTAGGAAGTATTTCCTATGCCTATGTGTCTATGTAGTCATTTGCTGTCGCAACTTGTGTCTTTAACTCATCCTTGTTCAGAGATTTGGGGTTTCACATTGGTCTTCTATAGTGCCATCTTAGAGTTGAGACTTTTGTTACAGGGTCGAGAGTCGGTCAGGGTTTTAAGTTCATCTTTCTACAGAGGGACAAGTATTTGCCAATACCATTTACTGAAGATGCTTCCTTTCCTCCACTGAGTGTCTTAAATTGTATGTCGTTGGCACCAAGCCTTGTCAAATCTGAAATGGTCTGATAGAATATATATGTATTGTGCTCAAGTTCTTATCTATCAGTTCATTGTAGTCAGCATTAACTAGATTGGTTCAACTTAGTCGTGTATAGTCTGTTCTCTAGTTAGTACGCAAGTTGTTTTATGACTCATAAGTCACCACTTTTGGTTTGTGAACTCTTAGAAGTCCTTGCGGTATGACACATCCTCCCCTTATGTATGTATGCTCTTAATTCCACGTACAGGGATAGATAAAATTTATGGCTGATGCTACGGTGGTTTCTTATTTGTATTTTCGGCAATGAAAAAAATTAAAGAGAAACTATATCCTTTTTTCTGTCTCCAAGATGTCCTAGTAAAAGAAGTCTACAAGTTCTATAGGGAATAGGAGGCTTTTAATTAAGAATTACAGTTGAGAAAATTGGGACAAACAGCCTATCTCAAGACATTTGCGTAAGCACTTAGCAAACATATGAGAAACAAAGCTTTTATTTATCATTCACATTATGCTTATAGCAATCATCTCTTTAAGGATTTCTTTTCGCCGTTCAGAGCATGTATCGCGAATTCTCTCCTCTATGCTTTTTGTTTTTCTTATTTTCGTTCGTGGTTTTTGCCATTCCTTAACTGCATGTTGTCCTCCAACTTCAGTAAAATCCGTGTATCTATCAGAGATTGGTAATCTAAGAAATTCATAAAATATCATCCGTTTCTCTTTTGAGATAGTCTAGAGAATTCTTACTACGTGCGTCTTATGTGGAATAACATGTTATATATAAGCTACCATAAGGTATTATATTATTGATTATGGTGATTTGTGAGTGGAAGTAGTTTTCTTGAATCCATTCCTCCACTGGTAGTTTGAGATAAGAGGTGTAAAAATGAGAAGAACAGCAGAGACTTACAGATTTCTATAGGAAAAGTCTAATTGGTATATCATCGTATACGAAAGCTCGTAGAGTCTCAAGCGACTAAATATCCAAGGTGTGCGGGTAATGCGACATCCTTAGTGTTTTGAATAGGTTTAAAAAAACCTAGGATGGTGTATATTGACATGATTTAATAGAAGCTGTCCATAAGAATAATATGTGCACAATTGCGTCTCTTTTTCTTCGCTTTTTTTGTTTTCATTAAAAGGATTTCTTATACCTCTTAAATTTCCTTTTTTCTTATGTGTTGCACTTTAGAATTTGGGTTCTCGTTCTGCACTAGTGATGTGCGCAATTTGGTCGCACTCACTGTGATTCATTGGCAAAGAGAGGGAAAGTTGGGTGCTGAGGAGGGCACAGCCGCCTGGTCGCTCGTGAGTAGGTTTCTAACCCTAACCTTAAATGGAATGCAGCGAACCGATTCGTTTCCCCCTACTGTTAGATGAAAGTGCCAGGCGCCCTTCTGGTAGTGATTAATGGCCACATCTCTCTGAATGCTAACATCTGGCGGGCAAATATGGTGCTGTCACTTCCTCTCCGAAATTAACCCTATACTTTCCCTTCTCTTAGCCCGACCATTTCCTTAAAAGGGGAACATGCGTGAGACATGCTCTCTTTTCTGTACTGTCCCAAGGACACTCTCTTCTACCGACCAATGCGCGTCGACATATTCTTGTATCATTGGTGTGTCTATTTTCTTTACCTCGATTTCCTCCCCAGCACTCTGATACATGACTAGCTATAGACCCATGAGGGTTAGTGAATGGAATATAAATAAATTCGATTTATGGGTTCAACTAGCCCGCACTGATTCCTCTGTTCTACCTTCTCGTTGGTTGGTCTTGATAACTGAATGTGTCGCAGATGTTTTAAACTCAAGGGAAGGTTCTCTTTACAGCAACAAAAATTTTCAAAGTTTCGGATTACTTGAATGCGTAAGGGATCACAATGTATGGCAATTGGCATATCCTGTTTAGAATTTTTGGGCATCGGGTGGCTCTCAATATGGAACGAATTGGCGTATCCTTATTGAGTTTATTTTTTCTGAGTACCTTTGTTGGTGTAGTTGAGACAGTCCCTTGGTCGCCTTTGGCTTTATTGGGCTTCAAAATAATAGGGATCACTTCCTGGCAATGTACTCCGTACTTGTTTTTGGTAAACCTTAGGTGCGTGTGTGTGTATGGTGTGTGGGGTTCCCCTGTTATAGGATAACTCCTTTTAATCACTTTTTATATTGTATTCATATACATAAAGAAGATTCTAGCCGGGGCGTGGTGGCTCAAGCCTTAATCCTAGCACTTGGGAGGGCAGAAGGCATGCGGATCTTTGTGAGTTCAAAGGCACCCTGGTCTACGATGTTTGAGTCCAAGACAGCTGGGACTGGACAGGGATGACCCTGTCTCGAAAAGACAAAGAAAAAAAAAAAAATTCTATATTGGTAGATTTCCACTTGACTTTTTCTAAAGACCTATTAGTGTTGGCTATTACCCTTCCCACACTCCTTCTTCTCTCTTGCATTCCCATTCCCCACCCCATTTAACCAGTCCTAGTCCATTATTCCCAAGGTACTGACCTTAGAACTTCATTCTTACTGGCTATCTTTCATAGTGCTGGAAAGACTATGGCCATAAAAGAAATGAGAATCCCTCTAACGTCACATGCTATCTTAGCAATAAAAGTAAAAGTAAATCTAATGCCCAGCTGAACTGTTTAAGAAAGTATATGACGTTTTTGTTCTATGACAGATTAAGTGCCATCTCTAACTGGGTCCCTTTCTGCTACCGAAAGGAACTCCTCATAGAACAATGATTGTTAAATTAACAGCAGAAAAACATACATCCAGTCTGGGCTGTGACGACCCTAACATTGCCAGTAAGATAGAGACCGAGTAGGCGTGGCCTTTGAGTATATTAGTTGTATGACAGTAAGATACTATTCGACATATATTCTATCAAACTTTTTCTGCTTCACCAATAGAGAATGCTAGAGAGTTCATGGCATGTTGAAGAGGGTCATGGAAGATGGTTAATGAGCGAGGTAATAAGAGTGTAGCCCCTTTGCTTAGGTACCATCGCGGAGTGAGGCATTTGTCAAGGGATCTTCTTCAAGTGTGTCTCCAATAGTTATTCTCAACTACCACCAGCACATGTCCATTTGTCATCAAAGAAAGGCCCTATTCTATTTATTCATACTTAAGCCAGGCAAGAATCCCTCAAGTGAGTGAAGAAGTATAGTTTACTGGTGGATACAAAGAACCCTAGTTCCTTAGCGCTACGGAAACTATTTTTGGGGATAATCTAGATATTGCTCGCTGGTGAGGAAGATGCAGCATTTAGCCTCACGTGTTCTTTTCTGTTTCATAGTGGTGGTGGCTTCGTGGCAGTGCCTAACCTACCGCCCTTACACTGTTACGTAGGATTGGCCTCAACAGGCATTACCATATGTAATAGATGGCTCACTTGTGAGAGTCTCACAGTTATTCCTTTGTCCTTCTCCGGCTATGCTATTGTAGGTGATTTTATATAACTATTGTATACTAAATTTAGGTTACTATTACTTGTTATTACTATCCAAAGGAACCTTAAACTTATGATAGATTCATATGATATTATAATGTATTCTATATCAGGAGGTTAATTTATGAAATCAGGTCTGAATGTTCGGATTTACAGAATAGGCATGCTTGGCTCAGCAGCAGTGGAGAGAGATATTAAGTTGGTCTTCAATAAATTACGGTGCCGGGCTTCGGTGAGATTCATGCACAATATTTTACTAGAATGACGATTCAAACTGTAGAAGGTAATAATGCAAGTGAATTTGTGATACTAGGCCTGGTCAATACGGGCATCTTCAGGTAATAAAAAATAGTTCACAGCGCTCCTCATGCGTAATGCGAGAGTATTAGATCAACACTGTAATGCTACTATTTGTCTTACATTCAATAGAAAAATTAGTTTGTTTAGTTGGTGTCTTAATTACTCGAAGAACCGTGGGCATATAAACTTACTTTAGGAAACTATTGATGGCTAAAGACGGCAATCCATTAAGGTAATGTCTCTTCTTCAGATTTCTTAGAGAATGATTATAAAGAAAAAACTTGAACATGATACGACGCTGTGAAAATCTAGACTTTCAGAATGAAAAACCTAATCAAAATATCTTAAATGTAGAATCTATCTCATCTCTATCATACACACATCAAGGATCACGAGTAGAGGAATTCGTATGTAAATAAGCCAATATATTCGCCTGATACTCATTGTAGTACTAGGACTAAGATATGTCAATTAGGTTGTGAAAACCCTAATTAGTGTCACGTGGCACGCATGCCGTGTTTACTGATGTACTGAATATCTGTAGACTATGATGTGTCTATAACTAAAAGCGAAGGTCTGCCTCATATGAGCATAGATTACCGGTCACGAGAGATAAGCTGATTGATTGTTGAAGTGGATCGAGATGGTATTTGTGAATGCGAGAGAACCTTCTTAAGTTAATGTCGCCAATATAGAATGATTTATCAACGTTAATAAATTTCTGCACAGGATGGCTTAGGTGGCGACAGACACATTGTAAAGTATGGTTATCTGCATTACATGTAGGCCACTAAGAGGAAATATATATCCTTAGGAAATATATGACTTATTAACGTGTGGTAGGTCTCTCATTTATCTAGTGCTATATTATTATGAATACTTAAATATTCAAGATCTCCCAAGGGATAATGATAAGTCTATACTTCCATTACCACTGTAAGAATCATTAAGTTTTTACTCAGTAGGACGCATCACAGACATCTATATTGTCACTTACTTACTAGAAAAAGTGTATGTTACTACTAGTTATAGCTTCTGAGTATTGTAACATGAAAATGTTTCTCGCCTGTTTTCTCAACAATAAACTTAGTGGTATATGTATATGAGTTGCTTCTTCTTTACGGGAAACTACTGAGAATTATTGTCTATAATGTAGTTTGAACATGAAATATGCTATATTTTTAGCAATAGATATTGAGTTTTCACGCACAAAACTAAAATAGTGAATCCATGAGTGATTACTGCACCCTGAAATATGTTATATTAAACTGAAATCAATTGTTATAAATATGCGTATATGTTGGAACGCCCACACAAATCTATCAATGTGAGATAGGTAAGAATGTTCTCCTATAAGTGAACCTCAGCAAATAGAGTTTTCTGTGTAATAGCTGTCACTGATTCCTTTACTATTCCTCATCATCTATATGATCCCTCACCTTCAATATGCAACCTATCTCTCATATATATGTAAGACAAGAAATTTATACTTTACTGTAAGTTAACCAAGGAAACTGCCTCGTAGGTATAGTTGTAAAATTTAGAAGAGAACACACTTAGGTCAACCTAACATGATATGCTTCCAATCTCATGATGGTTATAGGAATCGGAGTCACAGCACACTGTAGCACAGCAGCAAATCTACACATTTCCATTGAGCCCGCCAATACTATGGGAAGACCTTGTTTGTGCTGCCCTCGTCATTGTCATACCAACCCACTTGATTAACAATGTTAAGCTCTGGTGGACCCTAAATGCAAACCCAAAAATCGCGCCACAGAAAAACAGAATTTTCTAAGGAAATTGAAAGATACCGATCTTAGTACTAAGAGAACAGGATCCTGCAGATAGTGTTATATCGTTCTAGTTGCTGAACTTGTCTCTGATTTGATCATTCACACAACGATGTCTAACATATTAGCACCTACCTAACAAGGTGACCCAACCCTAATCCAATAAAAATGTACCCTTGAGGTAAATAATGCGCATGAGTCAAAAAAAAAAAAAGAAGACCCTCTTAAGACAAAACTAAACAATAGAAAGGAACGTTGGTAATAATTTAAAATTTGGATTTATTGTCATATTATTACAAACTGGCAGATTTTACTGTTTGTTCTTAAGTATCTTTAAGAAGATATGTACCTCAATCTGAAATTCCCAGAAACCAGCTAAGCACAGGAAGGGTAGGTAGGAGCGGGTAAGGCTGTCAGCAAGGCATGATTGTGTTTTGACTATAATCTGAAGTTAATTCCATGTCATAATGGACATTACTTGGCTCCTTTATGTGGCTCGGGCGTCGAGTAGCCTGTCCCAGCTGGTAATTTCACAAATTTTAGCGGGTTCTGTGTCCAGGTTTGTGCTATGAAGTGATCTGAGAACTCCCCTAAAACCATAGTAGTCATGTATTAGCCAGTTCATTGGTGGATACGCTAAAGGAGCAGGAATGCCCTCTGCCACACTTTCAAATTCTGTGGGGACATTTGTAATCCTTATACAAGTGCATTTGTTCTGGAATTGATGTGAGGCCTTAAGGCAGGAAAGACCAAGCTGTTATCTAAACATCCATCTGACATCGAAACGTATAGGACATCTCTGGGACTCACATCATTTATTGGAGGATCCGACAGGGACAAGGAGAAGCCATATGCCGGGGAAGCACGAATAATGAGTAACAAACCTGCGAGGGGTGTTGAACAAGGTGCAAGAGTCCGATAAAGTCCACCGCAACAACCAACGCCTCAATGGACGCAACGGCCTATGGTAAGAGCTTTTTCCGACTCGTCGAGTGTATTTCTCCTCCTCCGTTGGACTGGTTCATCAGACACAGAATAATTCTCACGCAACAAACGAATTGTAATATACAGGTTTTATAGTAGCTTATGAGAGATTATATTCAAGATGCAAAAATCATAAGTTTTGTCTTAAGAAGTATTTAATGAAGATATGATACGTGCAGGACTGCATATTTGGACCTAGAGTGAGTGAGAATAGACAAACCTCTATGATTAGTGAAAGGAGCATAGGATGCGGAAGGATACTACTAAACGTATCCATGTGAAAATAGATTAGAGGGAAAACCAACCAGTGAAGCAAGAAGAGCTACATGCGATAAGGGTTTCTTGATATAGTAGAAAGCCTCCAAAAGGTAAAGTGGATTGTTTGAATTCTTATTAATGTCAATTAGCTATGAAAGAAGTGAATTTATCGAATACATTAGGAAATTCATAACACGAGATCTCTGATCTCTACGAGTGATATAGGAATGTGTCTATACATAGCGCCCTTCAGTAGCCCTACGAATGGTAAGTTTCGTGATTCAATTGGAAGCGATTATGAATCGCTTTCAAGAGATTATACCATCAAGATTCTGCCGTGGAAGCATCAACTATCATGAAACAACTTATTAACCTCAAAGTAAAGATTTATTACAACATTTATTAATCAAAATTATCATACACTTTAAGCTTGGGAAAAGGACCAGGGATATCTTAGTTCTTGTAGTTGAACATCTCATCAGGATAAATGAAAAGATCAAACCTCCTAATCATAGAAAATAGAGGAAGGAGAAGAATCCCAAGAGAATGTCATTTTGATCAGATCTTAGAGTAATAGATGAAAATTCCCAAACTAAAAAAAAGACAAACCAATACAAATACAAAAAACACATAGAACTCCAAACAAAAAAGACCAGAAAAGAAAAAAAAAAAAAAAAAAAAAAAAAAAAAAAAAAAAAACGCCCAAAACAAAGACAAATCTGAATCACACTGACTTCTCAGTGCAAATATTGAAAGCAAGGAATAAGAAACTGGAGCAAAGCATTTCCATTGTTAATGGACTATAGATGCCAACCCAGGTTACCTATACCCCGCAAAAATGTCGTTATTGAAGGAGAGAGAAAAATCTTCCATGACATTAAACAGTGAAAGGAATACATGTCCAGAAAACCCAACCTTCAGAGAATATGAAGCAATTCAGAAGGAAGGAAGAAAGGAGACAACCATCCCAGGCAACTAGGAAATTAATAAAAGCATACTGAAGTAAGAACCTAGACCAAAAATGCAAATTTTGATAATAAGGCAAAAGGGAAGCCAGGCATCACATCTATCAGTTTATAACCTTAATATTTAATGACTAAATTCCCCAATCAAAGACATAGACTGGGAGATTGTATTAGGAAAAAAAAAAAAAAAAAAAAAAAAAAAAAAAAAAAAAAAAAAATCTTACCTTCAAGGACAGGACCACTTAAAGTGAAAGGATGGGAAAAAAGTATTCCAAGCAAATGGGTACCAAAAAGAAAGCAGGTGTGTTTCTATTTTAATATCAGACCAACTAGACTTCAAAGTAAGAGAAATAAGAAGAGGACAAAGAAGGCTTTATTTACATTTTATCAAAGGAAAATTTCACCATGAAGATTTCACAATTATGAATATACAGGCACCAATTCTAGTGCACCAAACTTTTATAAAGACAACTCTCCAGGACCAAAAGGCAAGAACAACTCAGTACACTCATAGTTAGGGACTTCAATAACCCACTAAGACCTTTGGACAGGTCAAACTGACAAAGAATAAACAGAGAGATATCTGAAGCTAAGTGATATGATTTACCAAATGGACCTCACAGAATCTACCAAATATTCCCCCTAATACCAGAGAATAAAATTTCTACTCAGCAACCCACATAACATTCTCCAAAACTGACAATATACTGGGGGACACAGAAGAACCTCCACCAAATACAAAATATTGAAGTAATGTCATGCATTTCTATTAGACCACAATGCAAAAGGCTAGCTCATTGTCAACACCAGGATAAGCCTAGTATCTACAAGAACACATGGAGACTAAACAAACACACTCCTGAATAATGAATGTGTGAAGAAGAGATAAAGAAGAAATTAAAAGCATTCCTGGAACCTGGTTATAGTGCATGATATACAAACCACAACAAAAACCCTATGGATACTTTAAACAGTCGGTCCTAAGAATGTAAGTTTATAGCCCTTGGTTGCCTAACATTAGAAAAGCAGAAGAGCACAGTTTGAACAACACCAAACACCTTGGCAGCGTAAAAAACACCTGAGAGACTTACTAGTCAGGCAATGCACCGTAAATGCACAACAGGAAGAAATAACAAAAAATCCCACAAGCAGAAATCCAATGAAAAGAAACACAAGACCAAAACCAAAAAAACTCAGTGTAATCAAGAAGTTGGTTTCTTTGAAAGAATAAAACAAGATAGACAGACCCTCTAGCCCAGTACACCAAAAGAAAGAAGGAACACCCCAAATCAATACAATCTGTGATGAAAGGGAGGGAAATATCACAGCAGGACAAGGAAAAGGTCCAGGAATAAAGCATATGCGAATACTTTCAAAAAACCAATTACGTCTACCAAGTTTGAAAACCATAGAGGAAATGGGTGAATATCTGAAAATCCTGGGAATCAACAAAGCTCAACCAATGAAGATGGCATTCAACAGCTCATTAAACAGGACCCATAGTACATTGCAAAAAATTGAAAAATGTACTGCATGAATACAGAAAACACCTCCAACTGAAAAAAAGCCACGGCCCCAAGATGGCTGGTCACCAGCAGAATTCTATAAAACAGTTTCAAAAAAGACTTACAACCATTATTACTCAAATTGTTTAGAAGGATTACAGAGGGAATTCCCCCAAATTTCCTTGTATATGAAGCCACTCACTCTATTACCAAAAACCAGGGAAAGATACAACCCAAAAAGGGAGACACTTATTGTGAAAACCACATGTCTTCCTCCGTAATTGAACACAGATGCACAATAATTCTAAACAGACACAGGATAACTGGCAAAATTGCAGTACAGCACATCAGTGAAGAGACATTCAAGTTATCAAATGAACCAAGTTGGAGATTCACCACCAGAGATAGCAGGGAGGTCAATAATGTAAAAATAAAATAAACATATAATCAAGCATATAAATGGACTGAAAGAGAAAAAAACCACACCATCAACTCAATTGAGGCCATAAAAAGGCTTTAACAAAATCCAGCATCCTTCCATGCTTAAAGTCCTATGAGGGAATTTGGAAATGGAAAGGATCATTCACTCAAGTGTAATCAAAAAAAAAAAAGGGGCCGCCATTAATGTATTGTTTGTTAAAATACAAGAGGAGGGAAACGCACAGCCAATGTCATCCTAAATGTGGATATGACAGAAGCATTCCATTTAAGGTAGGAACTCAGCAAGGCGGGCCCCGCTACTCACCATTCCTCTTCAATATAGTGCTATAAACCGTTGCTAGGACAATAAGGCATAGAAAAGGAAAATTTAAAGGACACTAATTAGAAAAGAGGGAAGCAAAGCATATTCCCTTTTGCTCTATAATTATATGATTGTTTACTCCTAAAAAGGATGCTTAAATAAACGTCCACCACAGTTAAAAAGAACTGCCATAGTAAAGTCGTATATAAAGAGGTGTCTAAGAGTAATATAGAGCAGGGATATAAAATTTACCTGGAAAAATCAGTAGCCGTTCTTGTACACCAAACAACAAACAACTGGAGAAGCAATATTCAAGGAGACCCTTCCCACTCACAATAGCAAAAAAAAAAAAAAAAAAAAAAAAAAAAAAAAAAAAAAAAAAAAAAAAAAAAAAAAAAAAAAAAAAAAAAAAAAAAAAAAACAGAAAAAAAAAAAATTGTTTATATCCCCTGAGAAGGTAAACTGTAAAATGACATCAGAACGATTGGCAAAAACCTCCGATGCTCTAGGGTATTTAGGAAAAAATCAAAATTATAAGTTTTTATTAACAATGTCACATTCTCCCAAACCTTTTATGTTTTCATGTAGATGTTTCTAGATTAAAAATCCACAAGAGCTTCTTCACAGGCTTGGAGAAAAGAAGTCCTTAATTTAATATGGAAAAACAAAAAAAGTACCCCGAAGATTAAACCAAAATAAACCCGTGGATGAAAGAGCAATATAGTGGGTGGATCATCGACATACTACCCAGACCTTCAAGTCTATACTACAGGACTATTATGATCATTTGAAAACCATACTGTTTGGTTACTTGGTAGTAGCAGAAAAACAGACCTGTTGACCAATGGGAACAAAACTGATAAGAGAGTCAAGAACGTTGTGTTAGCAATACAATTTTCAGCTCTATTTATAATATTTGACAAAGGGGCAAAAAAAGCCACAATGGAGGAAAGGCAGCTACTTCAACGGTAAGAGTGGTCATTGGCAAAACTGGGATACACCATTGTAGAAGGAATGAAGTAACCTCTCCATACCTCGTTCGCTCTTTATGAAAGTCAACTCCAGATTGATTGAAGACCTCAATGTGAACCCCAAACTCTGGAAGTGACAGAAAAAACTGTTGGCAGTAATGTAGAAGACATAGGCATAGGAAAAGTTACTAAATCAGACAAGCCAGCCTGCACTAAGAGATTAAGTCGGACAATTGAACAAACGGGACCTCATAAACTCAAAAGGCTTCTGTATATCAAAAGAAACGATCGACAGGTAAGTGAAGATAGAATCACAGTAGTGGAGGAAACTATACAACCACAAAACAGTGTGACAAAGATGAGATTATCCAGACATATTATAAAATCTTATCTCAATAAAACAAAAGAAGGGGAAAAATGACCCACTTACAATAGATGGAAGCGCCAACAGAGTGCGACCCAGGACTCACAAAGTGAGTACAGGATAGTTAGAATGGTGAGTTATAAAATCTTAAGAAAGGTGAGTTCCCACCACAATTCGTTTATAGTCTTAAGGAAAATAGCGCAATTGTAAATAGGACGCAGCTTATAGATATCAAGTTTACTCCATAAGACTTGGCTAGGGCAATCAGGAATATAAACAAATGATAACCAGGAATGCGCTGGAGAGCGTTGCTCGTGGCGCTGACTATAGGCAGGGAACCACTCATCCGCTGCTTGGGGAATGTAAAACTAGGTACAGACCCCCTATCTGGAAAAGCCCAGGGTGTGAGACTCGTTGAATGAGATACCGCCCCCACCTGACACCCAGCCTAGTTACCATTCCTGCGGGTGACTTACCCAACAAGACTGCTATAATCCAAGCTCATCAAAGTCGTGCACAGCGTGGTACTTCTTTCCTCACCTCTATAACCATGGCTAACTGCGAGACCATACCCAGGTGCCCCCTCTAACTGAGTGGTAGAAAAAGATTGCTCCCAGCTGCCTATGGAGGTACATCTACCACAATGCGATAGGTTATGCCGCAGAGGAAATTAAGTAGACACTCTGATGAACTGTTTGCCAGTGAGCTCATAATGGTGAACTAGAAGCGTTGAACTCTCATCATAACTGACAAGTGAGATCGTAACACCCAGTCCCAAGCCAATCTGAAGACCTCCAAAGTGAGCGTAGAGTGATATGGATATCCCTAATATTGGTGGCGGGTGCTAGTGCCCGATTGTGTACCCCTCAGTAGTAAAGTACTCTGCTTCGCTCAGGGTTCCTTGAGGTTTTGTCCAAGTTGTTGGGAGTGGTGCATATTGGGAAGAACAACGATAACATAAAAGACTGCGTCAAAGAACTGAACTTGGGCACAGTCGAGCTTCTGGCGCTCAAACCAGCCTAATTTACATATCGAGGTAATTTTTTAGAGAAATCTTGAGAAAAAGATGAAAAACATTGTTTGGAAGAATGCATGAGATCTGGAGGTGTGGGGGGCGTAGGCAGATGGGGACATGCGCGTTCTAGATTTGATTTGTTAACATAATCTTGATATATATTATATATATTAATAGGGTTAGCTAAACACAGTACTACACAAAAACTAAAATAAATAATTTAAAAATGTTTATGTGACATTTTTCACTATTTTTAACATGCTGATAGTGGTGACATGGATTTTTGTAGTCCCTTTCATTCTGAATATAAGCTTGAGAAGCTTAATATGTAATTATCATGTGAGAGAGAAAAATGCGGTAAAAGAATTTTTGTATTCTTGTTTTTTAGTATTTGTCAAAAGTTTTTGTTACTTCTGGTAATTTATTTCTTTTTATTGTGAATTTTTATGTGCAGTAAATGAGCCTGAGCTAGGTGTGATGGAAAATTTAATTTGAACAGTTACTTTGTGACCCCATGGATATATTTTGAAATGAGTTGATGGACATAAAAGTAGCTGTGAAGACTTCACTAAATGTGAAGAAATGTTTAATATATAACTCAGTAAATGACCATGTTCCAGTCAGGTGTAAAGCGAGCTTCCAGTAGAATGTACAGCAATTAACATTACCCCTTATCCACAATCTGAGATCTGCCCCACTACCCTACACTTTTAGTAATTATATGAAATGGAATCTCCCTTTCTCATCATAGCAAATTAGCAAGAGTTATGCATTAACCTCTGTTAAACCATAACTGTGGCATGATAATAAAAAAAATTATACAAGCTCATACACCATCAGCTTGATTTTCATTCCATGCCTATAGAGTGCATTACGATAAGCAGATTACATTATGCCTGGATTATGCATATCCACATTCAAACAAACAGTGACTAAAAATATTTGAAAATAACTAGTGGATTTCTACTGCTTCAGGGGTAATTATTTTTCTAAACATATAGACTATTAAACAAGTAGTTATTATTATTAAATATATTATTTATAAATTGCATTCCATTTTAAAAGACAGGTCAAATGTGGTAGAGATTGAGGAAAGGGAAACATTCATCTACTGCTGGTGGAATGTAAACTTATACAACCAGTATGGAGAAGCAGTGTGGAGAACCCTTAAAAGATTCACAGATGGAACCTACCACCTGACCCAGTCATTACCACTCACTTGATAATTACCCAAAGATTCATCCCTTACCACAGAAGAACATGCACATCCATTGTTCAATTGCAAATGTGACACGATCTGGAAACAACCCAATGCCCCTCAAACTGGATGCACCGTAGGAATGCGACAAACGTGTGGTGGCTAAATCTACACAGTGGATCACTATTCAGTGGTAAAGACAGATTACATCATGAACTTCGCATAGTAAATGGATGGACATTGAAGCCATTATGCTAAGTGAAGTGTACACAATCCCAGAAAACAAATGGTGAATGATTTCCCTCATTTTGTGGATGCTAGCACCACAAATCCCTAGTTGAAAGGCAAAGCAAGCAACATGTATTGTTATATTTTTCTTTAGTCTGAAAAGCAACTATGTTGTTTAATAAGTGTAATCTCCCAAGAGAGGGGTATAGGAACAACCCCACCACTATTTTGTCAGGACTCATATAATTAACTGTTATATGGATGGGGGAAAGTTATATATTCTACTCTAAGTTCTAGAAAAAATAAATAAGTGAAAAGGAGCAAAGAATAGTAAAATATATCCATTAAATATAAAAAAAACCAAAAGGGAAGATGCAGGACAGTTATGACAAATGAACATGATCTGGGATGGAAGGTTGGAGGAAGGAAAAGAGAGACAGAGTGTAAACTGAACTGAAAAATGATGGGTTCATAATACACAAAAACTTCAAATAAAAGGAAATATATATTTAGAACACAGTTAATCCTAAGAGTGATGTACAGTTATTATGAGGATAATGTGGCCGTTTAAAGAAGGGGCTTGCAGTTGATTCCATGAATTTGATATTTCCATAGGAGTTTTTGGAATCGTAATAAAGTCTAGCATTAATACAAACCTTTTCTTCCTCTTTTGTTTATTTATTTTATTTATTTTTTTTGTCATTTTGTTTTTTTTTTTTTTTTTTTTTTTTCCCTTTTGCCCCAGCTGGGTTGGAACTAGCCCTTTAGACTAGGCTGGTCCTGAAATCACAGACATAGTTCTTGCCCTCGCAGTCGGCCTTGCTCAAGATGTTCTTAGGGGTTAAAGGAGTGGACCACCATGCTGGGCTTTGCAACTTGTTTTGAAGATAGTAGGACACTTCCGAAGGATCAGTCAACATGTATCTTTCTGTGAACAAAATGATGAACTACTGTAATTTGTGCAAGCTCCTCAAATGTGCAAAACTCAAGAAGTCATGACATGTTGGGCTTTTAAACTTAATCTGAACCTTTTCAGGTTCATGGAACATGATGAAAGAGAGATAGTGAAGAGTGGATAGGAGTTTGGGGTTGAAAATGCCTCTTCTGGACATGGCAGCGGTTTAATTTCTGGGATGAACAGTAAGCAGCTGTTAGTTACTCTGCAGTTGGCCAGTACAAGATTGGTCCTGTTAGTCCAAAGTCAATGTGAGAGGGGCTTACAAGGTGCTACTATTCCATTCTGTTGAACTATTTTCTAGTGATAGAAGCCACAAAGGCAAGCATTGTCTTTAAATAAGAAATCACTGATAAATCAATAGATTCCATAAGATAGCTCCAATCATGGGGAAAAAATGGAAAGAAGAATACAAGACAAAACTGAACTAGCAAAATCTAATTTGTATACAATGAAGTATAAGTGGTTGTAGTGCATTAGAATAAAATAAAAGTAAAAGTGAGGGCTGTAGAAGCTTCTTCCTGGATCTTCCATTGTTGTTGCATGTGCACATAAAGTTGGTCCTTTGGAAGTTACAACTCTTGCTTCTTCTAGTGTAGTTGAACTGCTGATGAGTTGGGATTTCACAAATGTCCTGTATGTCCGAAACAGTGTGTATGATTCATCCTTTTTATTCTTTTACCTTTGTGAAAATCAGGGGACCTCTGCTGTCTACACTTCACTTTGTAATGTGTGAGCAGAGCAGGGTCCTTTCTCCTTTCAGTGTCCCTCTTCATCATAACTACTCCCCAGGGTGGCTAGTATTCTGACTGCAGAGTTTCTCTTATGTGCACTCGTTCTGTGGGAAGCAGCCATGCAAGTCTATCTGCAGTTTAATAAAATGACGGACCCTTCAAACACTTTGTCTAGAAATCTTGAGGGAAGTTTTTAAAGGAAGGTTTCTTTGTTTCAAAGACCAAAAAAATAATAAATTAAAACTTTTCCATATTTTGAGCTGAAAGACACAGATTGAATCCTGCACTACTTAGAAGTATCCGTCTTGGAGTGCGTGACGTTAGATAGCAAGTACTAAGGTAAGCCTTCATAATAACTCCAAGGTCTATAAATCACTTCGAGAAAATAGGTTGTATAACTTTGAAATAATCCAGAATGTTAAAATGATAATAGTGAAATTATGTCTGTGTGAAATTTGAAGGATATTCTCTTTTTGTCATTTCCTTTCTATTCTCTAGACTCCAGCCGTCTTTCTCACCAGTTGAACTTTAAATTCTGCCCCCCCAAGAGATCATTTAATTGTTTTCTATTGCACAGATCCTAATGTATAATGCAGAAGGGGCTAACAAAACCTCAAAGAATTTCAAACCCACTTCAGTAGATGTTGAATGGCTCAAAAATACACCAGTTGTCCTCAGCCACTAATAAGAAAGGCAACTTTATTTGGATTTAACAGATGCTCTCCTTTGAGGCACTTAAAAGCAAACATATGATGTTTATTAACGATTCGTCCAATTTTCCCTTGCATATATTGACTGTTTGAAGTGACTAAGCAAGTTTATCATATTTAAAGTCCACAATAGATTATTAGTATGGTATAGAAGGCTAGAAATTTAAAATAATTTAAATAAACATTAGTATATCAAGAAAATACAAAAAAAGTTTCATCAACTTCTATTTAAAATCAGTCTTCATTAAGCCCTTTAACAAAATATTGAAAAGTAAAGCTAATTTTTTTATTTTCTGATGGAAAATTATTGGAAGATGATGGTGTTTTACTTATGGCTGTGTTCTCATAAAATATGGCAGAGTAGGCTTCAGGTGTGAAATATAAAATTTCTGAAAAGATTTAAATATGCGAAATTTTTTTCCATGGTAGTTTTGGAATGGAAGAAGAAACATTTCTGTTTCATAAAATAACAACTATATTGTTTAAAATAATTCATATTTTTTGTGCTTGTCCATTCAATTTCCAGACGAGGGCGCCTGAATATGCCGTATGCTAAACTATACTGATCAATTAAGAATACCAAGGCACCCAAGGGTAGATCATTTGAATTTATCTATAAATTGATAATTGTATATNATATATATATATATATATATATATATATATATCTGTAGGCCTGATATGAATACACTCAAAGATTATTAATACATATTAATCTATTGCTATTACTATTATATTATTATTAACATATGCCAATCATTTTTCTGATAATGGAAACAGAGACAGAGCCACTTCTTGCTCCTTATGTAGTTTACATTCTTGTGTTTATGTTAAATGTGTGAGCACATACCATTCAGAGTTTGAGGGTTTTTTTTTACTTCAAATGGAAGACAAACCTGACAAAATATATAACATGAGTATTGTTGAATGAAAATATTGGTTTCTGATTACATTTTTATAAAAGTTAACAGCTGGATCTTCACTTATGCATATATAAATTATCCTTCACATATTTTTTTATTGATGCTTTGTATATTTCATACATCATTTTCCAATTCAGTTCAGGCATATCTCCCCTTCCCTTCCCCCCCACCCCCACCCCAACCGAGATCAATTCAAAAATATTATACTAACAGCCCTGATGATCTCTATTTCCCTTTGAAGCTTCACAAGCCAGGCCTCCATCATCTACAACTTACAGCATAACTTCCAAGTTCCACAGCAACAAACTCTAAGTACTCAATGGTATTTCCAGCCCAAAGTTCCAAACACTTCCACAATCCTCCCCAACACCACAGTCAGGTCAGATCTGTCACAGCAATACCCCACTCAGTACCAGTATCTGTTCTAGTTTCTCTTCGATTGCTGAGACAAGCCATTTTGACCAATACCAACTTGGGGAGGAAAGGGTTTATTTGGCTTACATCTCTGAAATTACACTTCATCACTGAGGGAACCCAAGGTAGGAATTTAGGACAGGAACCTGGAGGTAGGAGCTGAAGCACAGGCCATGGAGGAATGCTGCTTACTGGCTTGCTCCTCTGGCCCATGTCAGCCTGCTTCTTTTTTCTTTTTTTTTGGGGGGGGGTCTTTTTGTGACATGGTCTCTTTGTAGCCCCCAGTTGTCCTGGAACTCACTATGTAGTCCAGGCTTGCGTTGAATTTACAGAGATCCGCCTGCTTCTGCCTCCCAAGTGCTAAGATTAAAGGCGTATACCACCACACCCAGCCCCAGCCTGCTTTCTAATACAATATACAACCACCTGTCCAGGGGTGGCACCACCCATGGTGGCTTGGGCCCTCCTACATCACTCCACAATCAAAACAGTACTCCACAGATGTGGCCACAGGTCAGTCCAGTGGAGAAAATTCCCCAATTGAGGCTCCCTTAACCCAGATGTTGACACTAAAGCTATTCAGCACAGATGTGATGGGAATCTCTTAGGGCAGAGGACATACCTGTTGAGCTTCATCTTCCAGATGATTGATTATGTGGTTGGTTGCTTTTGAATTAATACCTTTAATTGAACCTGGAATAATGATGTTGGTGCAGAGCATCAGTTTCATCTGTGGTATTTAGTTTGCTTCTCCGTTGCTGTGACAAAACACTCTGACCAATAGCAACTTGGGGTGGAAAGCTTTTTCTTATTATTGTTATTAAACTTTTTTCCATAAGTTATACATCATTTCTCAATCAAATCTAGAGTTGCTTTCCTTTCCATGCCCTCTACCCAACCTGTAAATGTCCTGCATCTTTCTGAGTCTTTCCAGAGGTTTTTATTTTTTCAGTTCTTTTGTTGTTGCTCTCTCCAATTTGTATTGTTACAGCGTGTGTGTGTGTGTGTGTGTGTGTGTGTGTGTGTGTGTGTGTATGTATTTATTTATTTTCATCTGTCCTACATCTCCCGGATCATAGCTCATCAGGGAGGGAGTCCAAGGTAGGAACTCAGGGCAGGAACCTGGAAACAGGAGCTGAAGCCATGGAGGAATGCTGCTTACTGGCTTGCTCTCCTGGCACATGCTCAGCCTGCTTTCTTATACAGTACAGAACCACCTGCCCAGGGGTCACACCACCCACAGTGGGCTTGGCCTTCCCACATCACCCAGCAATCAAAAAATACCCCACAGATACAGCTATAGACCAGTCCAAAGGTGGTAATTCCCTAATTGAGACTCCCTCAACCCAGCTATGCCAATTTGACAATAAAGCTATTCAGCACATGTGGATACATTCTCTTCCTCATAGCAGTCCAGACTTGTGGGCCTTATATTTACCTAAGGAAAAACAGGGCTCTCCCCTACTTTCTGATTAAAACTGTAAGTGGGTATCTGCAGGGGTCGAGGAGTTTGCTATGTCTATGTGCATGTGAATGTGTGTGCTTTAGATGTGGGCTGTGTATGGTCAGTCACAGGTGGATAGCTGAACCTCCAGAGCATCACAACCCAGGACGTCCTGTTTCCTGTGACTTATTTCTTCTTCCCTAGTTCAGTGTTCCCTGTATCCAGCATCTCCTCAGAAAGGATTCACAAGCAAAGAAATGCTGGCCAGTGAGTTCTTCACAAGTTTGTTACAGGTGAATTGGATCTTTTTTCCTAAGTCATTATTCCTTATACAGAACTTGTTACTGTAGGTGTTTATACATCCTAACCAGGCCCATGCACATCTCAGGATCCTGTTACCTGATAGAGAATAACTGATTGTGTCAACATTCACTGCATTCTCACAGCTCCTTCCATAGCCCTAAGGACATCACATACTTCCTGAGATTTTATGGAGAGGCCAAGGAAAGGCATGACTCTGTCCTCCTTTTATGGGAAAATTATTCATTTGTGTAGCAACTGCATCTTTTTCTGCATTGTCCCAAGCATGTATTGAGCCCTGGGAAATGAAATTTCAGGAGCTCACAGTCTAAGAGGAAGATAAAGTGACTTTGGAAGGTGGAGCAGTGGACAGGCAAGGAGCCAGAGCCTCGAGCCCAGGAGTTGTCACTCAGTCTGTCTGCACTTGTGCTATGGGCTCCCTTCTGTGGGTCTGCCTTCTTGGGGCTGCTTTCTGTTTTCTTTGGTGGGGTCTTCAGCTAAGTTGTGGTATATGTGATGGTTTAGGATCTGGTGACCTTTGAGGATGTCACTGTGCAGTTTACACAAGAAGAGTGGCTGTTACTGGACCCTTTACAGAGAACTCTGTACAAGAAGGTAATGCTGGAAAACTGGAGGAACCTGGCCTCACTCGGTAAGCCACCAAAAGCCCTGGGATGCAGAGCAAGTCTTGCATTCCAATTTCTTTATTGATATAAAATGTATGAAATAATTCAGCATTTGAATCATTTTTTAAAATATTCAGTTGAATACCTTTTAATATAGTCACAGTGTTGTACAGCATTGTAATTTCATAGATTTTCATTACCTTTGGTATGGTTTGACAGTAGTTAGGCCTCCAACCAGGTGGTAGAAACTTGGTCCCCTGTGAAAGAATACTAAAATAGTAGAAGCTTTAAGTGATGGTCTGTGCTGGGAGGTAGTAAGATCAAGAGACACCATCCTCAGAAAGATTCATGTTGTCTCTTGGGAGTGAGTCAGTTCCCATGGGACCAAGTTAGTTTTCTTGAGAGTAGGATATTATCCAGGGTGGCCACCCACATGCTCAGTCTCCTCCCCATATAGCTTGTTTCCATTTCTGTTTCTCTGCTCTGTTAACATGCTTTGTATGATTTATTATTTTTTAAAAATTCGTTTTTATTTTATGTGTGCGTTTTGCTTGCATGTTTGTAAGTGTACCTATGTGTGTGATGTCTGCAGAGGCCAGAAGAGGGCATTGGATCCTCTGGAACTAGAGTTACAGACACTTGTTAGCTGCCATGTGGGTGCTGGGAACTGAACCTGGAACCCCTGGAAGAGCAAACTAAATCACTGAGCCATCTCTCCAGTCTCTTATTTTTTTATTATGTATATGTGCGTGGGTCTATACTTGGGTATGTGCACGTGAGTGCCATTGGCTGTGGAGGTCAGAGGTATTAGATCTCCTTGGAACTACCCATTGTGCATGTTTGGAACTGAACTCAAGCAGTTCTTTGCAATAGCAGAGGGTCATAAGCCAAGATGAACCTCTTTTCCTTATAAAGTACCCAAATGCAAATATTTTGTTAACAGTATTGGAAGAGACTAGTACAGTGTGGGTATGTAGGTATCTTCTTAGGCATGAGCAACCTCCCCATTGTTGCCTCTCCAAAGGAAAGTGACTCTCCTTCAGCAGCTAATTCTTCAGGAACCTCTCTCCTAGGCATGCTGAAATTTTCACTGGCTTGATGTGCTGTGAGTTGATGCAAGCAACAGCTGTGGCATGCCCAGAAGTCAGCATTTATTTTTCAGTTCTTTTCCCCATCTTCTATCTTTCACATTCTTTCTGCTGCCCTTTCCACAAAGTTCCCTTGGCTTTGGTGATAGGAAGTTGATATAGATGACCCTCACAGCTGTGTACTCACAGTTACTTGTATTTTGACCAGCTTTGAATCACAGTGTTAACTGTGACTCTGACCAAAATTGAGATCATCACAAATTTGTGGATAGAAACAAATATTTAGAATACAAAACAATAGTTGGTTTTCCTCCCTGCTAGGACCTAGATTTTCCCCAGTCCCAAGCTATTGATCAAGTTTCAGTACCAGGCATGAAGTCACTATTGTGAAGCAGGCTTATACCAAGTTAGAAAGCAGTTGGTTACCCCCATAACCACCATGTCACTGTTGTACCGCTGACCAGCAGGTTAGTATAATAGCATGAAGTGTCCAGGACTGGGTAAGACACTTGGTGACTTTTCTCCCCTAGCAGCCAGCGTAGGACTTTTTGGTGCTATGTAAGTTAGGTAGCAGGGAGAGTTTCTTGCTAAATTGAAGGTTGATTTCTCTATGTCCTGTGTCCAAAGTGAGTGGTGGGCCCGGTGTGGTGGCCCATTCTTTTAATTCCAGGACTCAGGAGGCAGAGGCTGGCAGATCTCTGTGAGATCAAGGCCAACCTGGTCTACAAGGTGAATTCCCAGCCAACTGGGGCTACCAGGAAACCCTGACTCAAAAACAGAAACAAAAATCACAACCAACCAAACAACAACAACAAAAAACCAAAGCAAAACAAAACAAAAAAAGTGAGTGATGTTTTCAGAATTCAGAGTAGTATCTAACTGTCTAGTAATGGTGGGCAGCCAAAAGATGACAGTGACCTGTGTTGTTGTGGGTGTTTCAGGGACCTTCCTGACCAGTCATTCATAGGAAAGTAATGCATACCTGGTATTTTCATTTAATAACTCATGTCTTCTGTGAGCAACATTATCCACCCATACAGGGTATTTCTCTTTAGACTCTCTCTTTTTAAAATATATATGATATTTTTTAAAATGGCTTACAAACTACTGGACTTCCATAAGGCTTATTCTTTTTAAATTTATTATTTTTTATGTGAATGTACTGTCTGCATGTAGGTTCGTGCACCCATGTCGTGCAGTGACACAGAGGTCAGAAGAGGGCGTCGGATTCCCCTGGAACTGGAGTTAAAGATGGTTCTCAGCTGCCGTGTGGGTGCTGGGGATCGAACCCGGGTCCTCTGCAAGAGCAGTCGGTGCTCTTAACCACTGAGCCATCTCTCCAGCCCCCCATAAGGCTTACTCTATATCTTTAGCTAACCCCTACCATCTCCTCTCCCCAGTCTCTCTATCCCCACTTAATCCTTTAACCCCAAGTACATCTCCTTCTGTTCTCATGTACCCATATTATACTATTTCCTCTAAACAAATCCATTCCTAGGGTTAGATGATATGGTTTCCATGTTGCTTTTTTCATGCACCCTTCATTTAATTAAGCCTTCCACCCACACTTCATTTCCCTTTCCCTTTTTACTTTGATTTTATCTTTATATTTTTCTATTCCCTTCTCCCCCTGCTGCTACCCTTAAAGTGCCCACCTCCCAGTGGTCCATTTCTATTTCCTGGTTTCCACATGTATTCCAGGTTAAACACAGAAAGGAAAAGATTTAAAACTTAAGAGACAGATAAGAAAGAACATGTAGAGTTTGCTAAGACATTACCACTGCTTACCATTAATTTGATTTCTGTATCTGTTGATGTACCTATTCAGAACAGCTCATGTGTATGGAATCATAAAATATGTGGCCTTTTGTGTCTAACTTCTTTCATATAGAATATGTGAAAGGTCTAGCTATGGTATAGCACTGTATAGGGCTTCCTCATTTTTGAGACAGTATCCCTCTATAGCCTCCAGCCTAGTATTCTCTATGTAGACAAGGTTGGCTTCAACCTTGCAATGATCCTTCTGCTTCTGCCTCCCAACTGCTGGGGTTACAGTGTGTCTCCCACCATGCCTGGCTGTTCTGTCAGTCTTTATTCATGGTTTGGATCTCTGTCAGATATTTACCTTTATACTTGTTACATTTTCATAATGTATTAAATATATGTTTCTTTTTTTTGTAGTTGGCACTTCTGCTTGTTTTATTTTTTCCCTTTCTAGCTGCCACTTATCAAGTCATTGAAAATATTTACAGCAAAAAACACTTAGCTACATCCACAGTCCTTTAAAATCTTAATACAGAGCTGGGTGTGGTGGCATATCCCTGTGTACCCAGCACTCTAGCAGGCGGAAGATCTCAAATTCCAAGTCAGCCTGGCTACAGAACTTAGGCCCCAGCTTACTAACCTAAATAAAAGAATGAATAAATCTCAATACATTAAAAAAATTTCTTTTGTCTTTTCAAGACAGGGTCTCCCTATAGCCCTAGCTAGCCTGGAACTCACTCTATAGACCAGGATGGCCTTGCACTCACAAAGATCCGCCTGCCTCTGCCTCCCAAGTGCTAGGATTAAAGGCGTGCGCCACCACGCCCAGCTAATCTCAGTACATTTTTTTTTTTTTTGGTCTTTTTGAGACAGGGTCTCTTTGTAGCCCCAGCTGTCCTGGAACTCACTCTGTAGACCAGGCTGGCCTTGAACTCATGAAGATCCACCTGCCTCTGCGTCCTGGGTGCTAGGATTTTGTTTTAATTAACTTTTATTTTTTTTCATACATCATTTCTCTGTCAAATTTAGACTCATTTCTCTATCCATGCCCCGTCCACCAGAGCTCATGCATTCTCAAACATAATAAATATGTTCAATCTTTTTCTCAAGATCGGATCTCAATATAAATCTCCAGAGGAAGTGACTGTTTTTGAATGCAGAAAGTTCCAATGTTCAGCTATAGATTCATGCGCCATGCAAGTCCTTTCCTGTTGTTCGTGTCTCGTCTTGTTGTTTCCAATATGCATCACTCCCAACTGCTTTGGACAAAAGCTCAAGGGGCCATGCACAAGAAATACTTACAACTAGGTAATTGGCACTAGCATCCACAGATGAGGGATACCATTCGTCATTTGTTTTTCTGGGACTGTGTTACTTCACTCAGAATGATGTCCTCTAGCTCCAGCCATTTTCCTGCAAAGCTCAAGATATCTTTCTTTACTGCTGCATAGAACTCCATTGTGTAGATGTACCACATTTTCTCTATCCACTCATCAGTTGAGAGGCATTTAGGTTGGTTCCAGCTCCTTGCTATTGTGAAGAAAGCTGAAATAAACATGGCCGTGCATGTATCTCTGTGGTGGGGTGAGTCTTGAGGGTATATGCCTAGGAGTGGTATGGCTGGGTCAGGTGGCAAGTTCATTCCAAGTCTTCCAAGGGTTCTCCACACTGCTTTCCATAGTGGCTGTACGAGTTTACATTCCCACCAGCAGGGGATGAGTGTTCCCCTTTCCCCACAACTTCTCCAGCACTTGGTATCATTGTTTTCTTGATCCTAGCCAGTCTTATTGGAATAAGATGATATCTTAAAATGGTTTTGATTTGCATTTCCTTAATGATTAGTAATGTTGAACACTTCTTAAGGTATTTCTCAGCCATCTCTAATTCCTCACTTGTGAAGTCTCTGTTCAGCTCTTTGCTCCATCTATTGAGTGGGTCATTTGTTTTCTTTCTTCTTTGTTTTTTGAGTCATTTATATATTCTGGAAATCAATGCTTTGTCAGATGTTTCTGAGGTTTCCTCCCACTCTGTGGGATTTCTCTTCACTTCCTTGATTGTTTCTTTTGAGTTTAATGAGGTCCCATTTGTCAATTGTCGACCTTAATTCTTGCACAGTTGCTGTCTGATTTAGGAAGTCTTTTCCTATGCCTATGACTTGTAGTCTGCTGCCAACTTTTTCTTCTATCACCTTCAGAGTTTGGGGTTTCACATTGAGGTCTTTATACCATCTAGAGTTGACTTTTGTACAGGGCGGCAGGTAGGAGTTTAATTTCATTCTTCTACAAGTGGTGATCCAGTTTTGGCAACACCACTTGCTGAAGATGATGTCTTCCTCCATTGTGTTCTTGGCCCCCTTGTCAAATATGAGGTGACTGAAATTGTATGCGCTCAAGTTTGGATCTTCAGTTTTGTTCCATTGGTCAACAGGTCTGTTTTTGTGCCAGTACCTAGCTGTTTTTATGACTATAGCCCGATAGTATAGTTTGAAGTCTGGTATAGAAATCACCTCTGTATTGCTCTTTTCACTGAGGGTTGCTTTGGCTATTTGGGGTCTTTTGTTTTTCCAAATGAAATTAAGGACTTTTTTTCTAAAGCCTATGAAGAAAACTCTTGGGGGATTTTAATTGGGATTGCATTAAATCTATACAAGAGTTTGGGTAGAATGGACATTTTTATTATATTAATTTTCCCAATCCATGAGCATGGGAGGTTTTTCCATCCTCTGATGTCTTCTTCAATTTACTTCTTCAGGGGTTTAAAATTTTTGTTGTAGAGGTCTTTGGTGTCTCTCGTTAGGTTTGTTCCTAGGTATTTTATTGTTTTTGAGGCTATTGTGAGGGGAAAGGTCTCCTTGCATTCCTTCTTCAGTTGCTTGTTGTTGGTGTAAAGAAAGGCTAATGATTTTTCTAGGTTAATTTTGTATCCTGCCACTTTACTGAAACTCTTAATCATTTCTAGGAGTTTTCTGGTGGAGTTCTTAGCATTCCTTAGGTAAACCATCATAATATCATCAGCAAAAAGGGATAGCTTGACTTCCTCTTTTCCAATTAGAGCTTTAATTTCCTTTTCTTGCCTTATTGCCCTAGCAAGTGTTTCAAGCACTATATTGAATAGGAGTGGTGACAGGGGGCAGTCTTGCTGAGTTCCTACCTTTAAAGGGAATGCTTCTGTCATTTCCCCATTTAGGATGATATTGGCTGTGGGTTTCCTGTATATGGCTTTGATTATGTTGAGGAATGATCCCTCCAATACAATTCCCTCTAGGACTTTAAGCATGAAGGGACGCTAGATTTTTCTCAAAGGCTTTTTCTGAATCAATTGAGATGATCATGTGGTTTTTGTCTTTCAGTTCATGTATATGTTTGATGATATTTATTGATTTTCATATGTTGAACCATCCCTGAATTTCTGGTATGAATCCATCTTGATCATGATGGATGATCTTCTTGATGTGGGTCTGTGATTTGCAAGTATTTTGCTTAGAATTTTGGCATCTGTGTTCATTAGGGAGTATAGTTCTACTTTTTGGTTGTACCTTTGCCTGGTTTTGGTATTAGAATGATGCTGGCTTCATAGAAGGAATTTGGGAGAATTCCCTCTGTTTGTCCCCTTCTAAACAATTTGAGTAATAACGGTTGTAAGACTTTTTGAAGTGTTTTATAGAATTCTGCCATGAAACCATCTGGGCCTGGGCTTTTTTTAGTTGGGAGGTTTCTTATTACATCTTCAATTTATTCATATATTATGGGTCTGTTTAAGCTCTCCATTTCTTCTTGGTTGAGCTTTGGTGAATCCCAGGATTTCAGATATTCATCCATTTCTTCTAGGTTGTCAAACTTAGTAGAGCATAGGTTTTTGAAGTATTCCCGTATGATTGTCTGGATCTTTTCATTGTCTGTTGTGATATTTCCTCTTTCATCACAGATTCTATTGATTTGGGGTTGTTCCTTCTTTCTTTTGATTAACTGACTAGAGGTCTGTCTATCTTGTTTGTTCTCTCAAAGAGCCAACTTTTGGATTCATTGATTTTTTTTTTGTATGGTTTTCTTTGTTTCTATTTCATTGATTTCTGCTCTGATTTTTGTTTTTTCTTCCTGTCTGCTGCGTTTAAGTGTCATTTGTTGTTGTCTCTCAAGTCTTTTTAGCTGCAATGTTAGATTGTTCACTTTTGCTCTTTCTGTTTATTTTTTTATTTTTTTTTTATGTAGGCACCCAGGGTTATAAACTTCCCTGTTAGGACTGCTTTTAAAGTGTCCCATAGGTTTTGTTGTGTTGTATTATCATTATCATTCAATTCCAGGAATGCTTTTATTTCTTTCTTTATTTCTTCCTTGACCCATTCATTATTCAGGAGAGTGTTGTTTAGTCTCCATGTCTTCTTGTAGATTGTAGGGCTTATTGCACTGTGGTCTGATAGAATGCATGGAATTATTTCAATCTTTTTTTATTTGTTGAGTTTTTTTCTGTGCCCCAGTATGTGGTTGATTTTGGAGAATGTTCTGTAGGGTGCTGAATAGAAAGTGTGTTCTCTAGTATTTGGGTGGAATATTTGGTAGATGTCTGTGAGGTCCATTTGGTGTCAATACATCATTCAGTTCAGATGTCTCTCTGTTTATTCTTTGTCCTGTTGATCTGTCCAAAGGACTTAGTGGGGTATTGAAGTCCCCTACTATTTGTGTGCTGGGGTTAATCTGTGCCTTGATGTCCTGAAGAATTGTCTTTATAAAGTTTGTTGCACCAGAGTTTGGTGCATATATATATTCATGATTGTTAAGTCTTCATGGTCAATTGTTCCTTTGATAAAGATATAATGACCCTCTTTGTCTCCTTTGATTTCTTTTACTTTGAAGTCTATTTTGTCTGATATTAAAATAGCAGCACCTGCTTTCTTTTTGGTACCGTTTGCTTAGAATATTTTTTTACATCTGTGCTGGATAGCTTTAGTGTCAACTTGACACACCTGGGTTGAGGGAGCCTCAAATGGGGAACTGGCTCCATTGGACTGGCCTGTGGCCACATCTGTGGAGTATTATCTTGATTGTTGAGCAATGTGGGAGGGCCCAGCCACCCTGGGCAGGTTGTTGTGTACTGTATAAGAGGTCAAGGCTGGGCATGGGCCAGGGGAGCAAGCCAGTGAAGCATTCCTCCATGGCCTGTGCTTCAGCTCCTGCCTCCAGGTTCCTGCCCTGAGTTCCTGCCTTGGGCTCCCTAAGTGATGAACTGTGACCCAGGAGATGTAAGCTGCATAAACCCTTTCCTCCCCAAGTTGGTGTCGGTCAGAGTGTTTTGTCACAGCAACGTAGGACAAACTAGAACAGAAATTGGTACCAGAAGAGTGGGGTATTGCTGTGACAGACCTGACCTTGGTGTTTTGGGGAAGGATTGTGGAGGCATTTGGAACTTTGGGCTGGGAAGATCATTGAATGCCTAAAGATCGTTGCTGTGGAGCTTGGAGCAGTTTTGCTGAAGGTTTTGTTGAAGATGGAGGCTTATGAAGTTTCTAGTTTCAAAGGGGAGCAGAGATCATCAGGACTGTTTAATCTGTGGGATCTGGTCAGCTGGGGCTGAAGAATTAGCTGTAAGTAACAAGAGATCAGAACCTGAAGTGAAAGCTTTGTTGTACTGGGACAATGGATGCTGGTTAGCGGGGGCTGAAAACTCTGCTGTAAGTAACAAGAGTCCAGCATCACTGTGGTGAAATCTTCTGGGAAGAATTTCTTCAGGGTCAGCACACAGAAGCTATGATCCAGAAGGGGCCTGAACCTCCATCTTGAGCCAGAAGCAGGACTTGGTAACATGTAAGAGTCTCCTATATGGCTCTGGTGTTGAAATTTGAGGGGGTCACAGAGAGCAGCCAAGGCTTGGCACCTAGAGGTCAGGAAAGCCCATTGGTGGAAGTGCACCTCAGTTGCAGTGAAGAACCCAGGATGGCAGGGGTCATGGAGAGAAGCTGAGACTTTGCACCAGGAGAGGTCAGAAGAGACCATTGGTGAAGGTGCTGCCTCAGTTTCAGTGGCGATCCAAGCGTTTTGGAGATGCCGGGACCGTGGGACGACCACCAAGAGCAGCGGCAGTTGTGGAATGGAGTCAGCCTGGGCCTTTGAGATGAGCTGTGCACGGACAGAAATGGCAGAGTCAGAGAAGGGGAGCTGCCGAAACCCTTTGGAACCCAGAAGATTGTGAGTGAGTCCCAGGTGTCCAGCCTTGAGCTACTTTGCTGGACTTAAGTTTTGTTTGAGTGTGCCTGATTCTTCCCTTTGAAATAAGACAGTATTTGTTTTGGATTTTACAGCAGCCCACAGTTAAGAGACTTTTAACAGACTGTGAACTTTTAAGTATTTGGATATTTTAAGGACTGTGGGGCTTTTAAGGTTGTCCTGTCTTAGGTTGTGATTAATATATATATTTTTAATTTTATTTATTTTTGTATGTGTATGAATGTACTGTCTGACTGTAGGTTTGTGCACTCGTGTCGTGCAATGCCGCGGAGCTCAGAAGAGGGTGTCGGATTTCCCTGGAAGTGGAGTTCTCCTGGAATTGGAGTTACAGACTGTTCTCAGCCACCATGTGGGTGCTGGGGATCGAACCCGGGTCCTCTGCAAGAGCAGTCAGCGCTCTTAACCACTGAGCCATCTCTCCAGCCCCGGTTGTGATTAATATTAACATCATACTTTGCGGATAAGAACTGAAAAGGTTGTGGTTTAATAGTGATGTGTTTTGTGTGTCAAGTTGACAAGGGGTCAGTTGTGCTGGATAGCTTTAGTGTCAACTTGACACACCTGGGTTGACGGAGCCTCAATTGGGGAATTGGCTCCATTGGACGGGCCTGTGGCCACGTCTGTGGAGTATTGTCTTGATTGTTGAGCAGTGTGGGAGGGCCCAGCCCACTATGGGTGGTGACACCCTGGGCAGGTTGTTGTGTATTGTATAAGAGGTCAAGACTGGGCATGAGCCAGGGGAGCAAGCCAGTGAACAGTATTCCTCCATGGCCTGTGCTTCAGCTCCTGCCTCCAGGTTCCTGCCCTGAGTTCCTGCCTTGGGCTCCCTAATTGATGAACTGTGACCCAGGAAATGTAAGCTCAATAAACCCTTTCCTCCCCAAGTTGGTGTCAGTCAGAGTGTTTTGTCACAGCAATGGAGGACAAACTAAAACACCATCCTTTCACTTTAAGGTGGTGCCTATCCTTGAAGGTATGATGCGTTTATTGTAGACAGCATACAGATGGGTTCTGTTTCCTAATCCAGTCTCCCAGTCTATGTTTTTTTAGTCCATTAATATTTAAGGTTATAATTGAAAGATGCATGTTGCTTCCTTTCACCTTATTATCCATTTGCATTTTTAGTCTCGGTTTCTACTTCTGCAGTTATGTTTTTATTAGTTTCTCTTTCTAGGTGCTTGGGGATAGTTGCTCCTCTCTTCTGTCCTTTGAATTGCTTCAAGTATTTTCTGAAGGGTTGGTTTTCCAGACATGTATTCTATCATCTTGTTTATGTCATGGAATTGTTTTCTCTCTCCTTCAACTATAATAGTTATTTTTGCCGGGTATAGTAACCTCAGTTGGCATCTATAGTCCTTTAACACTGGGAATGCTTTGCTCCATGTTCTTTCTGCTTTCATGGTTTGCCCTGAGAAATCAGTTGTAATTCTGATGGGTTTCCCTTATATGCGACTTGTTTTTCTCTCATGGCTTTCAGAATCTTGCTTTGTTTTGGGCGTCTAGCATTTTAACTATGATATGGTGTGGGGAGTTTCTTTTCTGATCTTGTCTGTTAGGAGTTCTTTGTGCTTCTTGTATGTGTATGGGTTTGTCTTTTTTTAGTTTGGGGAAATTTTCTTCTATTATTCTGTTGAAGATCTGGTCATTACTATTCTGTTAGGATTCTTCTTCCTCTATTCCTTTGATGCAGAGGTTTGATCTTTTCATAGTGTCCCATATTTCCTGGTTGTTCCACTTTTGTGTATTTTTTAATTTTTCATAATCTTTACTTGAGCTTTTTAGTTGTTCTGTGTTATCTTCCAGGTCTGATATTCTTTGTTCTGCTTCCTCCATTCTATTTCTGAGGCTTTTTCCATTCCTTTCCTCTTGGTTGGATGAGTGTTCTATTTCGTTTTTCATTTCATCCTGTGATTTCTTTTTTTTTTTTTTTAATTTTTATTGATGCTTTGCGCATTTCATACATCATTTTCCAATTCAGATCAGGCATATTTCCCTTTCCCTTCCCTTTACAATTTCCACTTCCTTTTGGAGCTTCTCAAGCTCTTCTTGGTGGTCCTTACTTTGCTGTTTTGTTTTAATAAATAGTTCATACTCTATAGTCCAAGCTAGCTTCCAACTTGCTGTGTAGTCTGAGTATGCCTTGAGCTCATGGTCCTCCTGATTCAGCCTCCTGAATGTTGAGATTGTTGACATTTTTTTCTTTTATCTCTTTGTATCTTCCTAATCCTTCCATTGTTTCTCATGAGCAACTGGCATTTACTCTGACTGAGAATCCTCTGTATGTGAAGATTCCTATATCCTCTTGTTGATTTTAAGATACTGTCTTTCAGTGATTTATTATGTGTTATTATGTGTTATTATCCTGCTTGAGTTTATTGAACTTCTTGCATTAGTGCATTTTTGTCTCTTCATTCCATATATTCTTGTATGTCTCATCTCTACATCTGCATTGTCTGTGTTGGCTGTATTTGATAGTATCTCACAGACTCTAGTTATTTCTTAATTTTTGTTGTTGTTGTTGTTGTTCTCCCCTTGTTCTTTTTCTGTACTTCAGACTGGATAATATATCAGATATCCTTCCTTCATGGTCACAAGTTCTTCTACCTGCTCATATCTGATGTTGAATCTTTCCTCTGCCTCTTATTTCTCAACCTTAAAATTTCTATCTGGTTTCTACACTTTCATACTTAGTAATTTATGCTGCTTTATGATCTTTTCCATGTAATGAGTTTATTCTCTTTGATTTCTTTGAGGTCATTAAGTGTGGTTTCCTCTGGGTCTTTAAATATATTTTAAATGACTTTTTTTTTGGTCTTTTTTTGAGACAGGGTCTCCCTATATCCCCAGCTGTCCTGTAACTCACTCTGTAGACCAGGCTGGCCTTGAACTCACAGAGATCCTCCTGCCTCTGCCTCCCAAGTGCTAGGCTTAAAGGCTTGCACCACCACGCCTGGCTTAAAGATTGTTCTTAGCCATGATGTGGGTGCTGGGAATAGAACCCGGGTCCTCTGCAAGAGCAGTCAGCACTCTTAACTGCTGAGCCATCTCTCCAGCCCGACTTTTATTTTCTTTGCCCTGGTACAATATTTGAACTTTCTTTGGGACAGTTTTTCCCAATTTCTTCTGCTAGGTCATACTTTGGTTTCCTTTTCTGCCCTGTAATCATTTTGTCTGTTATAAACTGGACATTTAAAAGTATCCTTTATCTGAAATGCTTGGGACCAGAAGTATTTCAGATTTGAGATTTTAAGAGTATTTGAATAGACTTTAGTGACTGAATATCCCAAATGCGTAATATGCCAAAAGCCAATATTTTAAAAGGGAAACAGCCAGAATTGACCAGAGTCCAAACAGCTCCAGAGAAAGAAGACTGTTTTGCTTCTCATCCACCTGTGCCCCTTTTCTAAGCCTAGGGAAGAATCTGCGGAAGAGGAGGCATGGTAGAATGTAAGGGCTGCAATTGGGGTGAACGGTGAAACTACAGCAATATAGTCTGGACACTCATTTGATCAACTTGATTGAACATACAATCCCCCCCTGCTGGATGGTGGGATCCATGGGCTGTGTGGGTTTGGGCCCAACTGCTTGAAAACTGTTTTTACATGAAGGATGCTTGAACAAATAAATTATCACTTATTGTTAAAAAATGAAAAAAAAACTGAGAGAAAGATGCAGGACAGTTATAGCAGAATGCATGATCTGGGATTGGGTGGGGTAGGGTGGGGTGGGGGTAAGGCAAAGGGAAATATGCCTGAACTGAATTGGAAAATGATGTATGAAATACACAAAGCATCAATAAAAAAATGAAAATTAAAAAAAAGAAAAGCAAAAAATAAAATCATGGTAAAAGCCCATGGTGGGGAGGTGCTAGACCCTAGGTATATCTTGATATTGTTATTTTTCTAAATGGGCATGCTTTCAGAGTATCTTCTAAATACTTGTTTAATACCTGTAGATCTGGGCCACTCTCAGATTTGCTCAGAGAAGCTTCGTGCAATAAGCAGCAATGAATGGAGAGATGCATAACTAATCAAAGTACTAAAAGTAATAGATTTGGTACTTAGCTGTAAGTAGTATTATCTGTTATAAGCCCACCACCATCAAGACTAAGGGAACATCACAGGAGAGGAGGGGAAAAGAATGTGTGGAATAAAATTAATAATGGAGGATGAGAAGGAGTACTATGAAATGTTGCCTTCTGGACATGATGACATATACTCTTGAACTCACAGCAGCATGGTTACCTGAACAAACTTGTACAAGATCAATCCAACCAAAATCCCTATGTGGTGGAAGTAGAGAATTTCTAGGCTCCACCTCTTACTGAGGAGCTAGTGGCAGTTGATAGTTGCTGAGTAAGCAAGAATCACTTTTCTTTAAGATGTGGCCACCAGTGGAAGCTCCCACACCTATGCACATATGGGCAGCACTAATTGGGACTTAGTGGGTTATTTTAAAAAGGACAGGAAATTTTGGAGGGGGAGACTTGTTTAGGGTGGTATGGGAAAATTGAAGGGAAGGGGAAATATGTCTATATTACATTATATACATGAGTGAAATTTGTAAGAATAAAAATTGTGGAAGTAGATTTTGATTTTGGAGCATTTCAGGTTTTGGATTAGGGTTGTTCAACCAATGCAGCAATTTTGGAATCAATTTTTTTTTCAATACCCTAGGTTCCATGTCATTATGGTATGTACTATTATTAATGTTTCAAATTTAATTTTCTAGTATCTCCATCAGTTATAACCATTGGAGTCTCTTTTTCTTGGGTTAATAGTCATTAGTAAATTGTCAGATATTTCTTTGAAGGCTGAGAACCCAAACCCCAGATCTCTTAGTCACTTGAAATGGGCTTTTATATGTACATAAGGACATGTAAAGGCTAAAACTAAGGTAGTTTTCATTTCTGCCTTGACTTTCAGTTCTGGCTTGTGCAGAATCTTAGTTTAATTAAGGGTCCTGGCCTTCTAAGGCTTTTTCTGGGTGTCTTACCATGGGGATATGTATATGCCACTCTTGGTTCTTAGGAACAGTAGAGATCAATACACACATCTTTTCTCCTTTTCCTCCTAGGCATGGTGGTCAGTGCTAATTTTGCTTGTGTATATAGTTTTCTTTTGTCTTTGATAATACTAATACAGTCCCATGTGGGTCAAAATAAAACACTGAATAAGTTAAGTTCTGCTCCCTCTAGGGATAACAGTGCTTACTGCCTTCTTCAAATACATGGTGAAAGCAAAGAAAGGATGGGTGTGAGTCAGCTCAGAACGACTTGACTTGAAACTAGCTCTTTTACTCAGATTCAGATTTATTTATTTATTTATTTATTTTTATTTTGCTTTGGTTTCCTATAACTAAGCATTCTACTAATGTATATAAATTTTTCAAAGTTTCCAGATTTCTATAAAAGTAACCAAATTTGTGCAAGCTTGTTTACTGTTTTGTTGTTGTTTGTTCACCATTTTTATTGTCACTTTTTTCAAGGCTAAATACCTTTATGTCCTGAGATCCTGACAGGGATTTGGGAATACAGTGGTAAAGGCAGACATGGTCCTTATTTTCACCGAATTGTCTGTCTAATGTCTTCTATGTGATATAAATATCTTTATTGCCTTGACTTTATAGACTCAATGATTAAATTTGGGGAGGGTCTTTGAAGTGTATGTTTGAATTTAGGAATGGACATCTGGGATGATAATGACAGTGATGATACTCACCTTGAATATGGAGGTAGGGATACTTATATTTTTGTTTCATGTGACAATTATTTAGGTATTGAAATTTAGAACTATTCCACTACTCCCGAAGTCACACTTTGTCTTTAAGTGTTTTGTGAAGTTGCTTATCCCTTCAACAAGTCTTTGTATATCACATGTATTTTCTCCAAAAATAGGGCATCATGTTGATAAACCCAATCTAATATCCCAGTTGGAGCTAGAAGACAACTCTATGACAGAAGAGAGAGGAATGCTCCCAGGCATTTGTTCAGGTGAGCACCAGGTGGATATGAACCCTCCTGAGGAAAAACTATGGCCAGAGAAGCAAAAATTTGGAGTATTAAAGTAATTACTAGCAATTAGGAAAACTTAAAGTGTACTTTTTCTCTAACAAAGATAGACATGGAGATTTGGCAAGAGCTTCCTCTTCTTTTTTTACTTTTCTCTTGAACTCTGTTTTTATCATCTCATTCTTTGGCCCATTGAGAAACAGAGATATAGTTCTTTCCATTTTATCTTTTTTTTTTGTTTGTTTGTTTTTTTGTTTTTTTTTGAGACAGGGTCTCCCCGTAGCTCTGGCTGTCCTGGAACTCACTCTGTAGACCAGGCTGGCCTCAAACTCACAGAGATCCGCTTGTCTCTGCCTCCCAAGTGCTAGGATTAAAGGCGTGCGCCACCACGCCCAGCATTTATTTATTTCTGTATGTGTATCAATGTACTGTCTGCATGCAAGTTTGTGCACCCGTGTCGTGCAATGCCGTGGAGGTCAGAAGAGGGTGTCGGATTCCCCTGGAACTGGAGTTCTCCTGGAATTGGAGTTTCAGATGGTTCTTGGCCACCATGTGGGTTCTGGGGATCGAACCCAGGTCCTCTGTAAGAGTGGTCGGCACTCTTAACTGCTAGGCCATCTCTCCAGCCCCCCATTTTATCTTTTAAGTCGTGGGATTGAGAGATGTCTCCACAGTTAAGAGTATTATTATTTTTGTTTGTAAGATTTAAAATTTTTATTTTATGCATACAAGTTGCCTGCATGTATATAAGTGCACCACATGTACACAGTTCCCATAGAGTTCAGAAGAGGGTGTCAGAATCCCTGGAACTAGAGTTAGAGATTGTTGTGAGCCAGCATGTAGGTGCTGGGAACCAAACCTGGGTCTTCCTAAAGAACAGCAAGTGCTCCTACATTGCACCATCTCTCCAGGCCAAGTGCATACTGTACTAACAGAGGATCTGAGTTTGGTTCCATAACAGGAAGCTTAAAACCATCTGTAATTCCAACTCCAGGAGAATCCAACCCCTTTCATTGATGGTACCAGGACCTATATGCACATAGCCACCCACAGGTACACAAAGATACACACATAATTTTTTAAAAATCTAAAATCTAAAGTCACAATTTCCAAATTTCCATTCCTGATAGTTCCTACTTTTGTGAGTTTCTTACTAGTCTAATTTTATTTTTACTTAACACTGTCTAATTTTATTTTTACTTAACACCTAAAATTTTTGGAGCCCCACTCACTTTTCTTTCTAGTCTTTCTCAAATATTCTGATCTAAAGGAGTCCTCCTTGACTTGTGTTTGCATCTCACCATTTTTTTTCCCTCTATTGACTTACTCTCAATTTGTTTCAGATTTGGAGACTGTACTTAAAGCTAAATGGTTAACTCCTACAAAACGTATTTTTAGAAAAGAACAGGCTAAAGAAGGAAAAATGGTAAGACCGAAAGAAATGAGTTCTAGTTTTCTATAATAGAAAAATTCTGTATGTTAGAAAAGACAGAAAACCCAGAGAGCTGTTATGGAAAGTGTCATTTAAATTTGAGGAAATGATGTTTCTCAGGAGATACTGTGAAACTATGATAAATTTAGACAAAATATTAAGCTAACTTTAAACATACTTCTTCACTGAGAGTTCTTGTAAGTTCACATTTCATTAAATGTATTGGCTGTTTGAAACATAAATGGTCCTAAATTAAAAAAAAAAAAATCTTTACGTATAAGGACTTTTAGCCAAGCATCTATCTTTTTTTCCTTCCAAGAGTTTGAACTAGACAACAGCTACACACAAGGACTGAAAGGAGCCAAAGCATCAATTATAATGTCAATAGATATTCTGAGAGAGAATTTTATGAGATTTTAAAATTGTATAAATTATAGTTATGCATTTGTTATCAACAGGAAAGAAGTCATGGAATGAAAATCAATGAATGCAGTCAGTGTTTTAAAGTCTTCAGCACAAAATCTAACCTTACTCAGCATAAGAGAATTCATACTGGAGAAAAGCCATATGACTGTAGTCAGTGTGGAAAATCCTTCAGCAGCAGATCTTATCTTACTATCCATAGGAGAATCCATAATGGAGAGAAACCATATGAATGCAATCACTGTGGAAAAGCATTTAGTGATCCATCATCCCTCAGACTTCATGTAAGAATTCACACTGGGGAAAAACCTTATGAATGTAACCAGTGTTTTCATGTCTTTCGTACCAGCTGTAATCTCAAAAGCCATAAGAGAATCCATACAGGGGAGAATCACCATGAATGTAGTCAATGTGGAAAGGCATTCAGTACAAGGTCCTCCCTTACTGGACATAATAGCATTCATACTGGGGAAAAACCATACAAGTGCCATGATTGTGGAAAAACCTTCAGGAAGAGCTCATATCTAACACAGCATTTAAGAACACACACAGGAGAGAAGCCTTATGAATGTAAGGAGTGTGGGAAGTCCTTCAGCAGTAGCTTTTCTCTAACTGTGCACAAGAGAATACATACTGGTGAAAAACCCTATGAATGCACTGACTGTGGGAAAGCCTTTAATAATCTCTCAGCTGTTAAGAAGCACTTAAGGACTCACACTGGAGAAAAACCCTATGAATGTAACCATTGTGGAAAATCTTTCACCAGTAACTCTTACCTCTCTGTACACAAAAGACTACATAACAGGTGGATGATATGACTTAAAGTGTGAAAATACTTTGGAAATACATGTGGGAAAGCACTTGTTGCCCTAAGATAAGTTGAGAGAAATTACATCAGTTGCTCACATTGTCTATTGCTGTATAATAAATCATCCCCCAAAACTTATGGTTTCAAACAAGAAATATTTATTATCTCAGATTGTAGGTTATTACTTTGGTTAGAACTTAGCTCTGTAGTACTTCCTGAGGATTTCTCAGAAGGCTACACTCAACACGTCAGGCAGAACTCCAGTCTTCTCAAGTTGTTACTGATGAAGAAACCACTTCTAAGATGACTCACTCATGTGCCTAGGAGTTTATACTGGTTGTTGACAGGAGACCTTCATTCTTCACTGTGTAGGCTTCTAATGGGACTAAGTATATTCTCAATATGGCACCACCATCTCCTGAAAATAAAAGGAAGTGATCCATGGCAACCCAGTGGAAAAGAAGTTTCTTTTTATGACATTGTCTCAGGATATAGTTTTACTTCTACCCTATTGTACCAGTCATGATATAATGAGGGAGAAAATTACTTAAGGTATCAGGATCAGGAGACAGCTCATTTGAACCTTCTGCAAAATCTGCCGAGAAATTAATAAAGAGAAAAACCCTTCAAAATACCTTCATCCTTTTAATCAATATGAAGTAGCATTCAGTAAATTGTTCAGTCTCTGCGGAGAAATCTATGTGATAGAGCTTTTGGTTCATTCTTTGTAATATGCCCCAAAGATCATGTATTAGGGAAAACCTGGTGAATAGAATACAGATTAGCAAGTCTTCAATAATGCCAGCCTTTGAGTTACATGTGGAATCGAACTAAGGAACACTCAGGAAAGAAATTCAGAAAACCCTACAGCACAATGGTTCGCATTATCATCAACCTGAAGATAGTGAGTTTTTCAGTTTGCAGTGATAATGGAAATACCCTCAATTTTTATAGAGATGTAAGAAAGTATTCTGTTAAACCCCCTTGAATGCCAGAGACATTGGAGCCTTCAGGGATGCCTCTGTTAAGCACACAAAATTAAAGGGATATCTTAGGAATGGAAAGTAATCTATATGACAGTACTTCAGCATCGGCTCTCTGCTGAGTGAATATGTGACAAAAGCCTTTAAGCTAGCATTTCTAAAATCTCAATGCAATGTGATTATAATTTGCTCGTTAATAGCATTCACCCACAATCCCAGGACATAGAAGGCTGAAGCAGAAGGATTATTATTTCAGTGTCATCCTGGACTATAGAGCCAAGGGTTGGTCTCAAAATTTTTAAAGTTTAAAAAGAAATGTTAATTTGCTCTTTAAAAGTATTTTATAATATGAGCCAGGCATGATAGGTTTTGCCTTTAATCCCTGTACATGATCTCAATGAGACTGAGCCCACCCTGTTCTACTAAAAAAAAAAAAAAAAGAAAATAATATATATATATATATACATACACACACACGCACACACACACACACAGACACACACATATCTCCATTCTGTAAGCAGTATTAATCTGCCAGGATTTCCTTAATCTCAGATTGGCCATGAAAATTAGGTAGAAGTCACTTTAGAGGCTTGATTTATTATCACCTATTTTCTGTTTGTTTTACACTTTCTCTTGCAAAGTGGCTAAGATTTGGACTATGAAGATTTGTGTCTGGGTTTCTTTTGTTGAATCATGCTGACAAAAACAATGGAATGTGAAATTCACAATGATTAAGGTTCCTCAGATGTTACAGTAGTTCTGGACCACCTATTCATAAGACTTGTAACTCCTCACGGGTTGAAGCCAAAGTAATTTACTGTTTGTTGTTGAGGTGATGTTAAGTTCCAGCTGAATGCAATATCTAACTACCTATTTTTGAAACAATATTCATGTTACTTTGAGAACAATATATTCTCTCACATGTTTTATGTTATGTGCCATTTTTCTTTTAAAATAATTTTGTAATAGGGCTATAGTAGTCTTCCACTGTGAATTGGTCTTTTTTTATGTAAGGACCACATTTTAATATAACAAAGTATTATAATGCATTGGTAATAAATGGTCAAACAGTTATATAGTGCTTCTTACAGACAAACAGGAATGCCTTGTTAGTAACTTGAGTGCTCTGGATGAGCATTGGTATTTCTATTACTATCCCCAGTTTACCAATGAAGAAACTGATATGACACACATCAGTCATTTGCCTGAGTTCTCTGGCTAATAATAATAGAGTCCAGATTTGAACATAGAGAGTCCATGCTCTTAATACTAGCCCACCTGTTGAGTATGTTCTGGGAACATACTGTTACATATATATTTGTTGAGTAGCTATTTCCTCTGAACTGAAATTTCCCTCTTGGGGGTAACAGGGATACACCAGTGGACACTGGGCTAATAAAACAGATATAGAAAGCTCATCAAACTTACAAGACTCAAAATTCTCAGGGACCATCCCTCAGGTTAAGAACAGTAAATAATTACTGCTAAAAAGACTTGTGGGTAGAGCTACTGGTAAATCAGGCCAGGAACCCCAAGAATGCAGCTTTTTGAGCCATCACTCATGCTGGGATAGGCTTTCTGGTGGTATAGCTGCCTTTGAGTAACCCATAGTTGTGTAACACCCAGTAATGCATTGGTTTACCACACTAGGCTTTCTTTGATCTGTTTTTGTTTGTGTGTGTGTTTTTTTTTTTTTGTTTTTTTGTTTTTTTGCCCCATAAGGACATTTGTTTACATCTCCACTGAAAATGTCACACAACTGTGGTTTGGCCCAGTCATTTCCATGGTGGGCTGTGCGGCCTGATATTTCATTTGGCTAATAGAGAGCAGGCTTTCGCCCCAATTACCTGGAAAAGCTGGGGGTCGGGTTTGCCTTTGCTTGCTGATGGACAGTCAACTACCACCCCCTTTAGAGTTTCTGTAGAAGCTGTCACATTCCTGTTGCTTCTAAAGAGCACACCTTGGCTTTGGGAACCAAGTAGCGCCTCTGCCGGCTAGCATAAACAAGGCTTTTGTAGAAAGTACACTGTAAATCCCCCTGCACTCCCTAACCCCATCCTTGCTGCAGGCCCACCAATTGCTACTATATAAGACCCTAACCTCCTGCAAATAAAGGAGTCATTTGGTCTCTTGAAACTGGCTCCAAGATCTTTGATCTATTTGGGCTCACTTCAAATTCCTTCCCACCCCCTCCCTGCCTCTGCTTGGGTCCAGGTGCACAAACCTCCAAAAGTGCACTCAGTGACCTGTGGCCAGCCCATCAAGACACAGAGGACCCCACAGTGGGCCATGCAGAAAGCATGTGTGGGAAAGCACAGCACACAGACATATGGTAAGGTGTAGGAATGAAACGTTGCCTGGCTTGAGGAAAGAACTTGTAAGACCTGTCCTGAAAAACCTCCGAGTTATCTGATATCTCTGTGGGCATTTCAGTTATCTCTGTGAGTTGTCTATAGCTCCGGAAGGCCAGGACATTACAGTGTTTTCTTGGCTCACCCTATCTCCGCAAAGTTCCAGAACCAGATAGCCCCTTCCCTTGAGGCAGTGAGCAAAAATGTCACCTCTAGTTTACCTGTTGCACAAACAGGAGCTCTGCAGCCCCCCTCCCCAATTAGAGCTAAGGTTGCTCACCCCTCCCTTCTGCCTGCCCACCACTTCCTTGCCCAGAGCACAGTAACTTTTGGTATATAAGCACACTGCTGGCATGAATAAACCTCTGTTCTATTCTCCCGGACCTTGCCCTCTGAGCCCGTGTCTGGTTGTCCTTTTCTTTCCTTGTCTTTCTATTCCATCAGGTAAATTCCCCACGGCCCCCCCTTCCCCTCTCCTTGCCAGAGCAAAGCCAAGAGATTGTCTGCCTGCAGGCAAGGGATAGCCTTGAAGCTTGCAGGGAGAGAAGAACATCAAGTGGATGTTGGCCACGCATGTATAAAAAGACTATTCAGACGACTATAAACTCCTACAGCTGGTGCCCAGAACATGCTGCTTGGACTCTCCACCAACAAAAGGAAGAAGGAATAAGGTATTTCCATGGGCTATCTCTCAGCCTTTTTTCCTCCCATGTGAGAGGAAAATCTCGTAGGGTTTTACCATGAAAAGAGAAGTAACCCCCCAATGTAGGATTCAGGGTAGCGTCCATGGAAATCTCTTTCACAAGAGATTAATCTTTTAATTTTTCTTTCCCCTTCAGTATTTCTTCTCTATATGGCCAGGCTGTGGCACATCTCCATGGAAAAAATTCTCTTTTCCCATGAGATAAGTCTTTGAACTTTTTCCCTAAACACTAGCATTTCCTGCCTTTCTTTATCATGGAAAACAAACAGGCATGCCAGAGACCCAAAGGCAACAAACCATTAATCAAAACATCCAAATGGCAGTGGCAGTTTTGATGGCTCTATTGCAGTCCAAGTGGGCTGAGGAGCCTGTGGCATGCCCCAAACACAAGGAGGAACCAGAGTGCTGGGGTGGGAGCTGGTGGGGCTTGCATAAGGCTGTGTGGGGACCCAGATGAGCACAGACACGGATCCTCAGCCCTGCACTGCGGCCCTGCCCCTCCCTCTCATTCTTAGCCACTTTCCATTAATGTAGCCCCAACTGGGAGCTGCAAAATTGTATAACCAAAATCATTTCTCTGGAAAGAAAAAGCATCTCGTGCCAGTTTCAAGCACAGAACTACATTTCTCAGAATTCCTTGGGCCTGTCACAGTCATGACAACTTCCCATCACCGGCATTTTTTTCATTTCCTTTCCTTACAGGCCAAAAAACCATTTTCCAAGGTGTTTCATGTGGATGGAAAAGTTTCAGTATGGTTCCAGGTCTTTTTGATTCAGGGATTTCCAAAAGATATTCAAAAGAAAATGTACCTTTAAACTTTACTGTCTTCTTTCTCATGATACTTGTTCAGAATTAAGGTAATTGTGTTGTTCCTTGCACATCAATTTTTATCTTGAGATAATGTATTTTAAAATGGCCATCTAAATTCCATGTCAAACATGCTTCTAAACATCTTTAAATGGGTTGTGTACAACTGGCCAATTAATAAGTCCTAGGCATTTCAGAATCAATCAATTGAGGATGCTAAACAATTCTAAAATTTATTAATAGAAAAGGTCTTAATCTTGGAGCCTTTTGAATTAGTTTTCATTTTTAAAAGTCACAGGCCCCTGGATCCCGTGGTCTGTAACCTACCGCAGAGCAGAAATAATAAGCCATCTTAATGAAGATTTTCAAGCCAGCTTGGTCTAACAAAAATTAAAACTAATTAATGTTTGTTAACAACTATTTGCCAGTTTTAGGTTTTGGTTAAAAATTATTTTGTGTGATTTTTCTATTTATATAGATTTACTAAAGGCTAACTCTAAAACCAAAATTGATTTTTCCCTAACTCAGGTCTGCCAATATATTTAAATGGCTAATAAATTAATTGACTTATAACAGATATTAAATCTGCACAGATAGTAGTTCAAAGTTTTATTAAGTATGTACTGTTATCCACTGGATGTGACCCACCCACACTCAATAGGATCTGTAGAACCCATTCTTTAAAATTTATACCTTAAAATTATACATCTAAAAATTGAAATATATTCTTATATATATATATATATATATAAAGGTTAAAATTATATATGTATAAACTATTTCTACAGGATCTAGTCTTAGGTAACTTAAAGATCACAATGTATATTTAATCAAGGTTCATCTAACTTATTTTTACTAATGTTCAAAATCTATTCACACATTGGATAGTGATAAACTAAATTACCTATGTTTAAAAATTTGATCATACTTAAATGTATGTAACTACAAGTTACTTTTACTTCTAATTCATGCTAGCCGACCAGGCCTCTGGATTTGCTGGGAAATTGTCAGGATGCAGACCAGTCCTCTGGATTGCCTGGGAGGATGGGGAGTATGATGACCATGTCTCTGCACTGTCTGGAAAAATGGTCAGGATAGGGACCAGGCATCTGGATTTTCTGGGAAGATGGTCCAGATGCCGACCAGGCTTCTTGATTGCTTGAGAAGATGGTCAGATGCCTACCAGACCTCTAGATTGCCTTGGAACTTGGTCAGTATGTCGACCATGCATCTGGGTTGCTGGGAAGATGGTCAGCATGCCGACCAGACCTGTGGATTGCCTGGGAAGATGGTCAGGATGCTGACCAGACCTCTGGATTGCCTGGGAAGATTGTCAGGATTCAGACTGGACATCTGGATTGCCTGGGAAGATGGTCAGGATGCGGACCAGAACTCTGGATTGCCTGCAAAATTGTCAGGATGCTGACCAGGCATCTGGATTGCCTGGGAAGGTGGTTAGGATGTTTACCATGCATCTGCATTGCCTAGGAATATGGTCAGGATGCAGACCAGGCCTCTGGATTTCCTGGGAAGATGGTCAGGATTCTGACCATGCCTCTGCCCTATCTTGGAGGATGGTCAGGTTGCTTACCAGGCCTCTTGATTGCCTGGCAAGATGGTCAGGATCCTGATCGGGACTCTGGATTGCATGGGAGGATGGTCAGGATGATGGCCATGTCAGTGCATTGCCTGGGTAGATGGTCAGGATGCCGAACAGGCATATGGATTGCCTGGGAAAGTGGTCAGGATGCCGACCAGGCATCTGGATTGCTGGCAAGATGATCATGATGTTGACCATGGCTCTGGATGGCCTGGCAAAATGGTCAGGATGCCGAACAGGCATATGAATTGTCTGGGAAGATGGTCAGGATGCCGACTAGGGCTGTTCATTGCCTGAAAAGATAGGATGCCTACCAGGCCTCTGGATTGCCTGGGAAGATGGTCAGGATGCTAAACGTGTGTCTGGTTTGCTGGGAAGATTCTCAGGATGGCAACCAGAACTCTGGTTTGCCTGTGAAGATGATTAGGATGCTGAACAAGCATTGGATTGTCTGGGAAGATGGTCAGGATGCTGATCAGGCCTCTGGATTACCTGGGAGGTTGGTCTGGATGCTGATAAAGCCTCTGGGATTGCATATGAAGTTGGCCAAAATGCTGAACAGGCCCCTGGGTTGCCTGGGAAGATGGTCAGGATGCGAACAGGCCTCTGGATTGCCTGGGAAAAACGTCAGGATACTGTCCAGGCCTCTGGACTTCCTGGGATGATTGGCAGGATTCTGACCAGTCCTCTGGACTGCCTGGGAAGATGGTCAGGATGCAGACCAGACATCTGGATTGCCTGGGAAGATGGTCCGGATGAGGACCAGAACTCTGGATTTCCTGGGAAATTGTCAGGATGCTGACCAGGAATCTGAATTGCCTGGGAAGGTGGTTAGGATACTGACCATGCCTCCGCATTGCCTAGGAATATGGTCAGGATGCAGAACAGTCCTCTGGATTGCCTGGGAGGATGGTCAGAATGATGACCAGTCTCTGCATTGCCTGGAAAAATGGTCAGGATGGGGACCAGGCATCTGGATTTCCTAGGAAGATGGTCTGGATGCTGAACAGGCATCTGGATTGCTGGGAAGATAGGATGCTGAACAGGCATTTGGAGTGTCAGGGAACATGGTCAGGTTGTCGATCAGGCCTCTGGATTGCCTGAGAAGATGGTCAGGATGCCTCTAGATTGTATTGGAATTTGGTCAGGATGTCGACAATTCCTCTGTATTGCCTGGAAAGATGGTCAGGATGCTGACCAGACCTCCGGATTGCTGGGGAAGATGGTCAGGATTCTGGCCAGGCTTCTGGATTAGCTAGGAGAATGGTTAGGATGATGAATGGGCTTCAGGATGTCCAGGGAAGATGGTCAGGATGTAGACCAGGCCTCTGTATTGCCTGGAAAGATGGTCAGGAATCTGACCCGGCCTCTGCACTATCCTGGAGGATGGTCAGGATGCTGTTCAGGCTTCTGGATTACTTGGGAGAGTGGTCAGCATACTGACAAGGCCTCTGGATTGCTTAGGATGTTGGCCAGCATGCTGACCAGGCCCCTGGATTGAATGGCAAGATTGTCAGGATGCTGAGCAGACTTCTGGATTGCCTGGGAAGAATGTCAGGATACTGACCAGGCCTCTGGACTTCATGGGAAGATGGGCAGGATGCTGACCAGTCCTCTGGACTGCCTGGGACGATGGTCAGGATGCGGACCAGTCCTCTGGATTGCCTGGGAAGATAGTCAGGATGCGGACTGCACACCTGAATTTCCTGGGAGCATGGTCAGGATGCTGATCGGACTTCTGAATGTCCTTGGAGGATGGTCAGGATGCTGACTGAGAATCTGGATTGCCTGGGAGGATGTTCAGGATGCTGACCTGGCCACTGGATTGATTGGGAGGATGGTCAGGTTGTTTACATGGACTGTGGATTGCCTTGGATCATGGATAGGATGGTGACCAGGGCTTGGATTGCCTGGGATGATTGTCAGGATGGTGGCTGGGCCCCTGGATTGACTGGGAAGATGGTTGGCAAGTTAAGCTGGCCACTGGATTGCTCCATACGATGGTCAGGATGCTGACCAGGCCTTGGACTACCTGGGATGATGGTCAGGATGGTGACTGGGCCTCTGCATTGCCTGAGAAGATGGTCGGCAAGCAGACCTGGCCTCTGGATTTCTACATAAGATGGTCAGGATGCTGACCCGGCCACTGCATTACATGGGAGGATGGTCAGGATGGTGACCAGGCTGCTGGATTGATTGGGAAGATGGTCAGGATGTAGACCAGGTCTCTGGAATACCTGGGAGAATGATCAGGATGCCTACCAGGCCTCTGGATTGCCTGTGTAGATGGTCAGGATGCAGAACAGGCCTCTGGATTGCCTTTGTCTTGGACAGGATGCTGACCAGGCCTCTGGATTACCTGCAAGGATGGTCAGGATGACGACCAATCCTCTGGATTGCTTTGGATGATGGTCAAGATGCCGACAGGGCATCTAGACTGTGTGGGAATATGGTCAGGATGCAGAACAGGGATCTGGATTGCCTGCGAAATTGTCAAGATGCCGACCAAGCATCTGCATTGCCTGGGAAGACAGGATGCCGAACAGACCTCTGGATTGCCAGGAATAAGGTCAGGATGCCAACCAGGACATTGGATTGCCTGGGAAATTGTCAGGATGCAGACCAGTCCTCTGGATTGCCTGAGAGGATGGTCTGGATGATGTCCAGGTCTCTGCATTGCCTGGAAAAACAGTTAGGATGGGGACCAGGCATCTGGATTTCCTGGGAAGATGGTCCAGATGCCGAACAGGCATCTGGATTGCTGAGAATAAGGTTAGGATGTCGACAAGGCCTCTTGATTGCCTGGGAAGATGTTCAGAATGCTGACCAGGCCTCTGGATCTCCTGGGAGGATTGTCAGCATGACGACCAGTGGTCTGGATTGCAATATACAATCGTCAGGATGGTAACCAGGCCTCTGGAATGCATGAGAAGGTAGTCAGGGTTCATACCAGACCTCTGGATTGCTTTGGAAGTTGATCATTATGTCGACCATGCCTCTGGGTTGCTGAGAAGATGGCCAGGATGCTGACCAGTCCTCTGGATTGCATCGAAAGACAGTCAGGATGCTGACCAGACCTCTGGATTTCTGGGGAAGATGGTCAGGATTCTGGCCGGACCACTGGATTAAATGGCAGGATGGTTAGGATGCTGAACTGGCCTCTGGATGGCCAGGGAAGATGGTCCGGATGTAGACTGGTCCTCTGGATTTCCTGGGAAGCTGGTCAATAGTCTGACCGGGCCTCTGTACTATCTTGGAGGATGGTAAGCATGCTGATCAGGCCTCTGGATTACCTGGGAGATTGGTCAGGATGCGGATAAGGACTCTGTGATTGCATATGAAGCTGGCCAGCATGCTGATCATGCCCCTGGATTGCCTGGGAAGATGGTCAGGATGTTGAACAGGCTTCTGGATTGCCTGGGAAGAATGTCAGGATACTGCCCAGGCCTCTGGACTTCCTGGGAAGATGGGCAGGTTTCTGGCCAGTCCTCTGGACTGCCTGGGAAGATGGTCATGATGCAGATCAGACATCTGGATTGCCTGGGAAGATGGTCAGGATGGGGACAAAGCCTCTGGATTGCCTGCGAAATTTTCAGGATGCTGACCAGGCATCTGGATTTCCTGGGAAAGTGGTTAGGATACTGACCATGCCTCTGCTATGCCTAGGAATATGGTAAGGATGCAGACCAGCCCTCTGGATTGCCTGGGAAGATGGTCAGTATTCTGACTGGGACTCTGGATTGCCAGGGAGGATGGTCAGGATGAAGATCAGGTTTGTGAATTGCCTGGGTAGATGGTCAGGATGTCAACCAGGCATCTGGATTGCCTGGGAAGGTGGTCAATATCCTGACCAGGCATCTGGATTTTTGGGAAGATGATCAGGATGTCGACCACTACCCTGCATTGCCTGGGAATATGATCAGGATATTGACCATGGCTCTGGATGGCCTGGCAAGATGGTTAGGATGCCGACAAGTCATATGGATTATCTGGGAGGATGGCCAGGATGCTGACCAGGCATAAGGATTGTCTGGGAAGATGGTCAGGATGCCTACCAGGCCTCTGCATTGCCTGGGAAGATGGTCAAGCTGCTAAACGTGCCTCTGGTTTGCTGGGAAGATGGTCAGGATAGCGAACAGGACTCTGGTTTGCCTGTGAAGATGATCAGGAGGCTTAACAGGCATCGGATTGTCTGTGAAGATGGTCAGGATGCTGATCAAGCCTCTAGATTACCTGGGAGGTTGGTCAGGATGCGGATAAGACCTCTAGGATTGCATATGAAGTTGGCCAGCATGCTGATCACGTCCCTGGATTGCCTGGGAAGATGGTCAGGATGCTGAACAGGCCTCTGGATTGCCTGTGAAGAACGTCAGGATACTGTCCAGGCCTCTGCACTTCCTGGGAAGATGGGCAGGATTCTGACCAGTCCTCTGGACTGTCTGGGAAGGTGGTCAGGATACAGACTGGATATCTGGATTGCCTGGGAAAATGGTCAGGATGCGGACCTGAGCTCTGGATTGCTTGGGAAATTGTCAGGATTCTGACCAGGAATCTGGATTGCCTGGGAAGGTGGTTAGGATAATGACCATGCCTCTGCATTGCCTAGGAATATGGTCAGGATGCAGACCAGGCCTCTGGATTGCCTGGAAGATAGTCAGAATTATAACTGGGCCTCTGCCCTATCTTGGAGGATGGTCAAGATGCTTAGCAGGCCCGTGGATTGCCTGGGAAGATATTCAGGATGCTGACCAGGCTTCTGGATTGCCTGGGAAGAACGTCAGGATACTGTCCAGGCCTTTGGACTTCCTGGGAAGATGGGCAGGATTCTCACCTGTCCTCTAGACTGCCTGGGAAGATTGTCAGGACGCATACTGGACATCTGGATTGTCTGGGAAGATGGTGAGAATGTGGACGAGAACTCTGGATTGCCTGGGAAATTGTCAGGATTCTGACCAGGCATCTGGATTGCCTAGGAATGTGGTTAGGATACTGACCATACCCCTGCATTGCCTAGGAATATGGTCAGGATCCTGCCCATCTTCCCAGGAACTACAGAGGCCTGTCCAGTTTCCCAACGTTCTTCCCAGGCAATCCACAAGCCTGTTCAGCATCGTGACAATCTTGTGATGCAATCCAGGGGCCTGGTCAGCATGCTGGCCAACATCCTAAGCAATCCAGATGCCTTGTCAGCATCCTGACCACTCTCCCAGGTTACCCAGAGGCCTCATCAGCATCCTGACCATCCTCCAACATAGTGCACAGGCCGGGAAAGATTACTGACCATCTTTCCAGGCAATACAGAGGCCTGGTCTACATCCTAACCATTCTCCCAGGTAATCCAGAGGCCTGGCCAGAATCCTGACCATCTTCCCCACCAATCCAGAGGTCTGGTCAGCATCCTGCCCATCTTTCCAGGCAATCCACAGGAATTGTCGACATCCTGACCAACTTCCAATACAATCTAGTGGCCTGGAAGGCATCCTGAACATCTTCTCAGGCAATCCAGAGGCCTGATCGACAACCTGACCATCTTTCCAGAAAATCCAATGCCTGTTCAGCATCCTGACTTTCTTCACAGGCAAAGCAGAGTTCCAGTCACCATCCTGACCATCTTCCCAGCAATCCAGATGCACGTTTATCATTCTGATCATCTTTCCAGGCAATCCAGAGGCCTGGTAGGCATCCTGACTATCTTCCCAGGCAATCAATAGGCCTGGTCTGCATCCTGACCATCTTCCCAGACAATCCACATGCCTTTCCGGCACCCTGACCATCTTTCCAGACAATCCATATGCCTATTTGGTATCCTGACCATCTCGCCAGGCCATCCATAGCCATGGTCAACATCCTGATCATTTTCCAAGGCAATGCAGAGTCCTGGTCGAATTCTTGATCACCTTCCCTGCAATCCATATGCCTCATCGGGATCCTGACCACCTTCCCAGGCAATCCATATGCCTGGTCGGCATCCTGACTGTCTACCCAGGCAATGCACAGACCTGTTCATCATCCTGACCATCCTCCCAGGCAATCCAGAGTCCCGGTCTGCATCCTGACCATCTTCCCAGGCAATCCAGAGGCGTGGTAAGCATCCTGACTGCATATCTTAATTTCCTGGGAGGATGGTGAGGATGCTGATCGGACTTCTGAATGTCCTAGGAGGATGGTCAGGATGCTGACTGAATCTCTGGATTGCTTGGGAGGATGATCAGAATGCTGACTGGGCCTCTGGATTGCCTGGGAGGATGGTCAGGTTGTTTACTTGGACTCTGGATTGCCTTGGAGCATGGTAATGATGCTGACCAGGCCTTGGATTACTGGTTATAATGGTCAGGATGGAGACTGGGCCTCTAGATTGCCGGGGAAGATGGTCAGCAAGCTGACCTGGCCTCTGGATTGCTTCATAAGATGGTCAGGATGCAGACCCGCCCAATACATTACCTGGGATGATGGTCAGGATGCTGACCATGCCACTGGATTGATTGGGAAGATGGTCAGGATGCAGACCAGGTCTCTCGAATTACTGGGAGAATGGTCAGGATACCTACCAGGCCTCTGGATTGCCTGGGTAGATGGTCAGGATGCAGACTAGGCCAGTGGATTGCCTGTGCCTTTGTCAGGAGGCCAACCAGGCCTCTGGATTACCTGGAAGGATGGTCAGGATGACGAACAATTCTCTCAATTGCTTTGGAAGATTGTCAGGATGAAGGCAGGGCATCTGGATTGCCTGGGAAGATGGTCAGGATCACAACCAGGGCTCTGGATTGCCTGGGAAATTGTCAAGATGCTGACCAAGCCTCTGGATTGACTGGGAAGACAGGATGCCGACCAGACATCTGGATTGCTGGGAATATGGTCAGGATGCCGACCAGGCCTCTGGATTGCCTGGGAAATTGTCAGGATGCAGACCAGTCCACTAGATTGCCTGGGAGGATGGTCAGGCTGATGACCAGGTCTCTGCATTGTCTGAAAAAAACGGTCAGGATGGGGACCAGGCATCTGGATTTCCTGGGAAGATGGTCCAGATGATGACCGGGACTCTCGATTGCCCAAGAAGACGGTCACATGCCTACCAGGCCTCTAGATTGCCTTGGAAGTTGGTCAGTATGTTAACCATGCATCTGGATTGCTGAGAAAATGGTCAGGATGCCGACCAGACCTGTGGATTGCCTGGGAAGATGGTCAGAATACTGACTGGGCCACTGCACTATCTTAGAGGATGGTCAGGATGTTTTCCAGGCCTCTGGATTGCCAGGGAAGATGGTCAGGATGCTGACCAGGACTCTGGATTGCCTGGGAGGATGGTCAGGATGAATATGAGGTTTATGAATTGCCTGGGTAGATGGTCAGGATGCCGACCAGGCATCTGGATTGCTGGGAAGTTGGTCAGGATCCTGACCAGGCATCTGGATTGCTGGGAAGATGATCAGGTTGTCGACCACTACTCTGCATTGCCTGGGAATATGAACAGGATGTTGACCATGGCTCTGGATGGCCTGGCAAGATGGTAAGGATGCCGAGCAGGCATAAGGATTGTCTGGGAAGATGGTCAGGATGCGGATCAGGCCTCTGGATTGCCTGAGAAGATAGTCAGGATGACTACCAGGCCTCTGGATTGCCTGGGAAGATGGTCAGGATGCTAAACGTGCCTCTGGTGTGCTGGGAAGATGGTCAGGATGGCGACCAGAACTCTGGTTTGCCTGTGAAGATGATCAGGAGGCTGAACAGGCATTGGATTATCTGTGAAGATGGTCAGGACACTGATCAAGCCTCTGGATTACCTGGGAGGTTGGTCAGGATGCTGACAAGGCCTCTGTGATTCCAAATGAAGTTGGCTAGTATGCCGACTAGGTCCCTGGTTTGCCTGGGAAGATGGTCAGGATGCTGATCAGGCCTCTGGATTGCCTGGGAAGAATGTCAGGATACTTTCCAGGCCTCTACTTCCTGGGAAGATGGGCAGGATTATGACCAGTCCTCTGGACTGCCTGGGAAGATGGTCAGGATGCAGACCGGACATCTGGATTGCCTGGGAAGATGGTCAGGATGTGGACCAGAACTCTAGATTACTTGGGAAATTGTCAGGATGCTGACCAGGAATCTGGATTGCCTGGGAAGATGGTTAGGATAATGACCATGCCTCTGCATTGCCTAGGAATATGGTCAGGATGCAGACCAGGCCTCCGGATTGCCTGGGAAGATGGTCAGGATTCTGACCGGGCCTCTGCACTATCTTGGAGGATGGTCAAGATGCTTACCAGGCCTCTGGATTGCCTGGGAAGATGGTCAGGATGCTGACCAGGACTCTGGATTGCCTGGGAGGATGGTCAGAATGTGGACCAGGTCAGTGCATTGCTTGGGTAGACAGTCAGGATGCCGAACAGGCATATGGATTGCCTGGGAAGGTGTTCAGGATCCCGACCAGGCATCTGAATTGCTGGGAAGATAATCAGGATGTCGACCAGGACTCTGCAGTGCCTTCGAAGATGATCAGGATGTTGACCATGGCTCTGGATCGCCTGGCAAGATGGTCAGGATGCCGTCCAGGCATATGGATTGTCTGGGAAGATGGTCAGAATGCCGACTAGTGCTGTTGATTACCTGAGAAGATAGTCAGGATGCCTACCAGGCCTCTGGATTGCCTGGAAAGATGGTCAGGACGATAAACGTGCCCCTGGTTTGCCAGGAAAATGGTCAGGATGGCTACCAGGACTCTGGATTGCCTGGGAAATTGTCAAGATGCCGACCAAGCCTCTGGATTGACTGGAAAGACAGGATGCCAACCAGACATCTGGATTGCCAGATATATGGTCAGGATGCCGACCAGGCCATGGATTGCCTGGGAAATTGTCAGGATGCAGACTAGTCCTCTGGATTGCCTGGGAGGATGGTTAGGCTGATTACCAGGTCTCTGCATTGTCTGGAAAAACGGTCAGGATGGGGACCAGGCATCTGGATTTCCTGGGAAGATAGTCTAGATGCCGACCAGGCCTCTTGATTGCCGGAGAAGATGATCAGATGACTACCAGGCCTCTAGATTGCCTTGGAAGTTGGTCAGAATGTCGACCATGCATCTGGGTTGCTAGGAAGATGGTCAGTATGACAACCAGACCTGTGGACTGCCTGTGAAGATGTTCAGGATGCTGTCCAGACCTCTGGATTGCCTGGGAAGATTGTCAGGATGCAGACCGGACATCTGGATTGCCTGGGAAGATGGTCAGGATGCGGACCAGAACTCTGGATTGCCTGCAAAATTGTCAGGATGCTGACCAGGCATCTGGATTGCCTGGGAAGGTGGTTAGGATATTTTCCATGCATCTGCATTGCCAAGGAATATGGTCAGGATGCAGACCAGGCCTCTGGATTTCCTGAGAAGATGGTCAGGATTCTGACCAGGCCTTTGCACTATCTTGGATGATGGTCAGGATGCTTACCAGGCCTCTGAATTGCCTGGGAAGATGGTCAGGATTCTGACTGGGCCTCTGAACTATCTTGGAGGATGGTCAGGATGGTTACCAGGCCTCTTGATTGCTTGGCAAGATGTTCAGGATGCTGATCGTGACTGTAGATTGCCTGAGAGCATGGTCAGGATGATGACCAGGTCTGTACATTGCATGGGTAAAAGATGAGGATGCCATCCAGGCATCTGGACTGCCTGGGAAGTTGGTCAGGATCACGACCAAGCATCTGAATTGCTGGGAAGATGACCAGGATTTCGACCAGGACTCTGCATTGTCTGGGAAGATGATCAGGATGTTGACCATGGCTCTGGAAGGCCTGGCAAGTTGGGAAGAATGCCGACCAAGCATATGGATTGTCTGGGAAGATGGTCACGATGCCGACCAGGCATATGGATTGTTTGGGAAGATGGTCAGGATGCTGATCAGGCCTCTGGATTGCCTGAGAAGAGAGTCAGTATGACTACCAGGCCTCTGGATTGCCTGGGAAGATGGTCAGGATGCTAAATGTGTGTCTGGTTTGCTGGGAAGATTGTCAGGATGGTGAACAGAACTCTGGTTTGCCTGTGAAGATGATTAGAATGCTGAAGTCATTGGCTTGTCTGGGAAGATGGTCAGGAAGCTGATCAGGCCTCTGGATTACCTGGGGGGGTTGGTCAGGATGCTGATAAAGCCTCTGGGATTGCATATAAAGTTGGCCAAAATGCTGATCAGGCCCCTGGGTTGCCTGGGAAGATGGTCAGGATGCTGAACAGGCCTCTGGATTGCCTGGGAAGAACGTCAGGATACTGTCCAGGCCTCTGGACTTCATGGGAAGATGGCAGGTTGTGACCAGTCCTCTGGACTACCTGCGAAGATTGTCAGGATGCAGACAGGACATCTGGATTGCCTGAGAAGATGGTCCAGATGAGGACCAGAACTCTGGATGGCATGGCAAATTGTCAGGATGCTGACCAGGAATCTGGATTGCCTGGGAAGGTAGTTAGGATACAGACCATGCCTCTGCATTGCCTAGGAATATGGTCAGGATGCAGACCAGTCCTCTGGATTGGTTGGAAGATGGTCAGGATGCTGACCAGACCTCTGGATTTCTGGGGAAGATGGTCAGGATTCAGGACAGAAGTCTGAAATAACTGGCAGGATGGTTAGGATGCTGGACTGGCCACTGAATGGCCTAGGAGGATGGTCAGAATGTAGACCAGGCCTCTGGATTTCCTGGAAAGCTGGTCAGGAGTCTGACCAGGCCTCTGCACTATCTTGGAGGATGGTCAGGATGCTGATCAGGCCTCTGGATTACCTGGGAGCATGGTCAGAAAGCTTATAAGGTAACTGGGATTGCATATGAAGTTGGCCAGCATGCTGATCAGGCCCCTGGATTGCCTGGGAAGATGGTAAGGATGCTTACCAGGCCTCTTGATTGAATGGGAAGATGGTCAGGATGCTGAACCGGACTCTGGATTGCCTGGGAGGAGGGTCAGGATGATGACCAGTTCTGTGCATTGTCTTTGTAGATGGTCAGGATAATGAAGAGGCATCTGGATTGCCTGGGAAGGTGGTCAGGATACCGACCAGGCATCTGGATTGCTGGGAATGTGATCAGGATTTCAACCAGGACTCTGCATTGCCTGGTAAGAAGATCTGGATGTTGACCATGGCTCTGGATGGCCTGGCAAGATGGTCAAGATGCAGACCAGGCATATGGATTGTCTGGGAAGATGATCAGGATGCTGTCCAGGCATATGGATTGTCTCGGAAGATGGTCAAGATGCAGACCAGGCCTCTGGATTGCCTGAGAAGATGGTCAGGATGCCTACCAGGCCTCTGGATTCCCTGCAAAGATGGTCAGGATGCTAAACATGCTTCTTGTTTGCTGGGAAGATGGTCAGGGTGGCGACCAGAACTCAGGATTGCCTGTGAAGATGGTCAGGATGCTGAACAGGCATCTGGATTGTCTGGGAAGATGGTCAGGTTGTCGATCAGGCCTCTGGATTGCCTGAGAAGATGGTCAGCATGCCTACCAGGCCTCTAGATTATACTGGATATTGGTTAGGATGTTGAAAATTCCTCGGGATTGGCTGGAAAGATGGTCAGGATGCTGACCAGACCTCTGTGTTGCTGGGGAAGATGGTCAGGATTCTGGCCAGGCCTCTGGATTACCTGAGAGGATGGTTAGGAGGATGAACAGGCTTTGAGATGTCCAGGGATGATGGTCAGGATGTATACCAGGCCTTTGTATTGCCTGGGAAGATGTTCTGAATACAGACCAGGCCTCTGGATTGTCTAGGAGGATTGTCAGGTTGCCGACCAGGGGTCTGGATTGCAAGGGAAGATCATCTGGATGGCGACCAGGCCTCTGGACTGCATGAGAAGATGGTCAGGATGAATTTCAGGCCTCTGGATTGCCTTGGAATTTGGTCAGTATGTCTACCATGCCTCTGGGTTGCTGTCAAGATGGCCTAGGATACTGACCAGACCTCTGGATTGTCTGCAAAGATGGTCAGGATTCTGGCCAGACCTCTGGACTAACTGGCAGGATGGTTAGGATGCTGTACTGGCCTCTGGATGGCCAAGAAGACAGTCAGGATGTAGATTAGGCCTCTGGATTTCCTGGGAAGCTGGTCAGGAGTCTGACTGGGCCTCTGCACTATCTTGGAGGATGATCAGCATGCTGATCAGGACTCTGGATTACCTGGGAGGGTGGTCAGGATGCTGATAAGGCCTCTGGGATTGCATGTGAAGTTGGACAGCATGCTGATGAAGCCCCTGGATTGCATGGGAAGATGGTCAGGATGCTAAACATGCCTCTTGTTTGCTGGGAATATGGTCAGGATGGCAACCAGAACTCTGGATTGCCTGAGAAGATGGTCAGGATGCCTACCAGGCCACTAGATTGTATTGGAATTTGGTCAGGATGTCGATAATTCCTCTGGATTGCCTGGAAAGTTGGTCAGGATGCTGACCACGCCTCTGGATTGTTGGGGAAGATGGTTAGGATTCTGGCCAGGCCTCTGGATTACCTGGGAGGATGGTTAGAATGATGAATGGGCTTTGGGATGTCCAGGGAATATGGTCAGGATGTAGACCAGGCCTCTGTATTGCCTGGGAAGATGGTCAGGAATCTGTCCGGCCTCTGCACTATCTTGGAGGATGGTCAGGATTCTGAACAGGCCTCTGGATTACCTGCGAGAGTGGTCAGGATACTGACAAGGCCTGTGGATTGCTTAGGATGTTGGCCAGCATGCTGACCAGGCCCCTGGATTGCATCACAAGATTGTCAGGATGCTGAACAGGCCTCTGGATTTCCTGGGAAGAACGTCATGATACTGTCCAGGCTTCCTGGGAAGATGGGCAGGATGCTGACCAGTCCTCTGGACTGCCTGGAAAGATGGTCAGGATGCCGACCAGGCCTCTGGATTGCCTGGAAAGATAGTCAGGATGCTGACCACACATCTGAATTTCCTGAGAGCATGGTCAGGATGGCGATGGGACTTCTGAATGTCCTTGGAGGATGGTCAGGATGCTGACTGGGACTCTGGATTGCCTGGGAGGATGGTCAGGTTGTTGACATGGACTGTGGATTCCCTTGGATCATGGTTAGGATGGTGACCAGGGCTTGGATTGTCTGGGATGATTGTCGGGATGGTGGCCAGGCCCCTGGATTGACTGGGAAGATGGTTGGCAAGTTAAGCTGGCCACTGGATTGCTTCATAAGATGGTCAGGATGCTGACCAGGCCTTGGACTGCCTGGGATGATGATCAGGATGGTGTCTTGGCCTCTGAATTGCCTGGAAAGGTGGTCAGCAAGCTGACCTGGCCTATGGATTGCTACATAAGATGGTCAGGATGCTGACCCGGCCACTGCATTACATGGGATGATGGTCAGGATGCTGACCAGGCTGCTGGATTGATTGGGAAGATGGTCAGGATGCAGACCAGTTCTCTGGAATACCTGGGAGAATGGTCAGGGTGCCTACCAGGCCTCTGGATTGCCTGTGTAGATGGTCAGATGCAGAACAGGCCTCTGGATTGCCTTTGTCTTGGACAGGATGCTGACCAGGCCTCTGGATTATTTGAAAGGATGGTCGGGATGATGACCAATCCTCTGGATTGCTTTGGAAGATGGTCAGGACGCCGACAGGGCACCTGGACTGCATGGGAATATGTTCAGGATGCCAAGCAGGGATCTGGATTGCCTGGGAAATTGTCAAGATGATGCCCATGCCTCTGCATTGCCTGGGAAGATGGTCAGGATGCTGACTGGACCTCTGGATTGCCGGGAATATGGTCAGGATGCCTACCAGGCCTCTTGATTGCCTGGAAAGAGGGTCAGGACGATTAATGTGCCTCTGGTTTGCCGGGAAGAAGGTCAGGATGGCGACCAGGATGCTGGTTTGCCTGTGAAGATGATCAGGATGCTGAACAGGCATTGGATTGTCTGGGAAGATGGTCAGGTTGTCGATCAGGCCTCTGGATTGCCTGAGAAGATGGTCAGGATGCCTACCAGGCCTCTAGATTGAATTGGAAGTTGGTCAGGATGTTGACAATTCCTCTGGATTGCCTGGAAAGATGGTCAGGATGCTGCCCAGACCTCTGGATTGGTGGGGAAGATTGTCAGGATTCTGGCCAGGCCTCTGGATTACCTGGAAGAATGGTTAGGATGATGAATGGGCTTCAGGATGGCCAGGGAAGATGGTCAGGATGTAGACCCGGCCTCTGTATTGCCTGGGAAGATGGTCAAGAATCTGACCTGGCCTCTGCACTATCTTGGAGGATGATCAGGATGCTGATCAGGCTTGTGGATTACCTGGAAGAGTGGTCAGGATGCTGACAAGGCCTCTGGATTGTTTATGATGTTGGCCAGCATGCTGACCAGGCTCCTGGATTACGTGGCAAGATTGTCAGGATGCTGAACAGGCCTCTGAATTGCCTGGGATGATGGTCAGAATGATGACCAGGTCTCTGCATTGCCTGGAAAAACGGTTAGGATGGGGACCAGGCATCTGGATTTCCTGAGAAGATGGTCTGGATGACGACCAGGCATGTGGGTTGCTGGGAAGATGGTCAGGATGTCGACAAGCCCTCTTGATTGCATGGGAATATGTTCAGAATGCTGACCAGTCCTCTGGATTTCCTGGGAGGATTGTCAGGATGACGACCAGGGGTCTGGATTGCAAGGGAGGATCGTCAGGATGGTGACCATGCCTCTGCGCTGCCTGAGAAAATTGTCAGGATGCCTACCAGGCCTCTGGACTGATTTGGAAGTTGGTCAGTATGTCGATAATGCCTCTGTGTTGCTGGGAAGATGGTCAGGATGCCAACCAGACCTCAGGATTGCCTGGGAAGACGGTCAGGATTCTGACCAGACCTCTGGATTTCTGGGGAAGATGGTCAGGATTCTGGCCAGACCTCTGGATTAACTGGTAGGATAGTTAGGATGCTGAACTGGCCTCTGGATGACCACGGAAGAGGGTCAGGATATAGACCAGGCCTCTGGATTTCCTGGGAAGCTGGTCAGGATTCTGACCAGGCCTCTGCACTATCTTGGAGGATGGTCAGCTTGCTGATCAGGCGTCTGGATTACCTGGGAGGGTAGTCACCATGCTGATATGGCCTCTGGGATTGCATACGAAGTTGGTCAACATGCTGATCAGGCCCCTGGATTGCCTAGGAAGGTGGTCAGGATGTGTACCAGGCCTCTGGATTGCCTGGAAGGATGGTCACGATGCTTACCGGGACTCTGGATTGTCTGGGAGGATGGTCAGGATGAAGACCAGGTCTGGCCATTGCATGGGTAGATGGTCAGGATGCCGACCACGCATCTGGATTGCCTGGCAAGGTGGTCAGGATCCCGACCAGGCCTCTGGATTCCCGAGAAGATGATCAGGATGTCGACAAGGACTCTGCTTGCCTGGGAAGATGATCAGGATGTTGACCATGGCTATGGATGGCCTGGCAAGATGGTCAGCATGCATACCAGGCATATGGATTGTCTGGGCAGATGGTCAGGATGCGGAACAGTCATATGGATTGCCTGAGAAGGTAGTCAGGATGCCTATCAGGCCTTTGGGAAATTGCCTGGGAAAATGGTCTGGATGATAAACTTGCCTCTCGTTTGCTGGGAAGATGGTCAAGATGGCGACCAGAACTCTGGTTGGCCTGTGAAGATGATCAGGATGCTGAACAGGCATTGGACTGTCTGGGAGGATAGGCAGGATGCAGAGCAGGCCGCTGGATTACTTGGGAGGTTGGTCAGGATGCTGATAAGTCCTCTGGGATTGCATATGAAGTTGACCAGCATGCTGATCAGGCCCTTGGATTGCCTGGGAAGAAGGTCAGGATACTGTCCAGGCCTTTGGACTTCCTGGGAAGTTGGGCAGGATACTCACCAGTCCTCTGGATTGCCTGGGAAGATGGTCAGGATGCAGATCAGACATCTGGATTGCCTGGGAAGATGGTCAGGATGGGGACGAGGCCTCTGGATTGCCTGGGAAATTGTCAGGATGCTGACCAGGCATCTGGATTTCCTGGGAAAGTGGTTAGGATACTGACCATGCCTCTGCATTGCCTAAGAATATGGTCAGGATGCAGACCAGGCCTCTGGATTGCCTGGGAAGATGGTCAGGATTCTGACCGGGACTCTGGATTGCCTGGGAAGGTGCAAATCTGGATTGCCTGGGAAGGTGCTCTGGATCCCGACCAGCATCTGGATTGCTAGGAAAATGATCAGAATTTCGACCATGACTCTGGATTGCTGGGGAAGATGGTCAGGATTCTGGCTATGTCTCTGGATTATCTTGGAGGATGGTTGTGATGATGAATGGGCTTCAGGATGGCCAGGGAAGATGGTCAGGATGAAGACCAGGCCTCTGTATTGCCTGGGAAGATGGTCAGGAATCTGACCCCGCCTCTGCACTATCTTGGAGGATGGTTAGGATGCTGATGAGGCCTCTGGGTTACCTGGGAGAGTCATCAGGATGCTGACAAGGCGTCTGGATTGCTTAGCATGTTGGCAAGCATGCTGACCAGGCCCCTGGATTGCATCGCAAGATTTTCACGATGCTGAAAAGGCCTGTGGATTGCCTGGGAAGAACGTTAGGAAACTGACCAGGCCTCTGGAGTTCCTGGGAAGATGGGCAGGATCCTGACCATCTTCCCAGGCAATCCAGAGGCCTGGTATACATGCTGACCATATTCCTAGGCATTTCAGAGGCATGGTCAGTATCCTAACCACCTTCCCAGGCAATCCAGATGCCTGGTCAGCATCCTGACAATTTCCCATGCAATCCAGAGTTCTGGTCCACATCCTGACCATCTTCCCAGGCAAACCAGATGTCCGGTCTGCATCCTGACCATCTTCCCAGGTAGTCCAGAGGACGGGTGAGAATCCTGCTCATCTTCCCAGGAAGCCCAAAGGCCTGGGCTGTATCCTGACGTTCTTCCCAGGCAATCTAGAGGCCTGGTCAGCATCCTGACCATCTTCCCTGACAATCCAATGCCTGTTCAGCCTCCTGATCAACTTCACAGGCAATCCAGAGTTCTGGTCATCATTGTGACCATCTTCCCAGCAAACCAGAGGCACGTTTAGCATCCTGACCATCTTCTCTGGCAATCCAGAGACCTGGAAGTCACACTGCCTATCTTCTGAGGCAATCCAGAGGCCTGATTGGCATCCTGACCATCTTCCAAGACAATCCATATGCCTTGATGGCATCCTGACCATCCTCCGAGATAATCCATATGCCTGGTCGGCATCCTTACCATTTTGCCAGGCCATCCAGAGCCATGGTCAACATCCTGATCATCTTTCCAGGCAATCCAGAGGAATTGTTGACATCCTGACCAACATCCAATACAATCTAGTGGCCTGGTAGGCATCTTGACCATCTTCTCAGGCAATCCAGAGGCCTGATCAACAACCTGACCATCTTCCCAGAAAATCCAATGCCTGTTCAGCATCCTTACCTTCTTTACAGGCAAAGCAGAGTCCCAGTCACCATCCTGACCATCTTTCCAGCAATCCAGAGGCACATTTATCATCCTGACCATGTTCCCAGGCAGTCCAGAGGCCTGGTAGTCATCCTTACTATCTTCCCAGGCAATCAATAGGCCTGGTCTGCGTCCTGACCATAATTCCAGACAATCCGTATGCCTGTTCGGCATCCTGACGATCTTCCCAGACAATCCATATGCTTGTTTGGTATTCTGACCATCTCGCCAGGCCATCCATAGCCATGGTCAACATCCTGATCATCTTCCAAGGCAATGCAGAGTCCTCGTCGAATTCCTGATCATCTTTCCAGCAATCCAGATGCCTTGTCAGGATCCTGACCACCTTCCCAGGCAATCCATATGCCTGGTTGGCATCCTGACCATCTTCCCGGGCAATGCACAGACCTGGTCATCATCCTGACCATCCTCCCAGGCAATCCAGAGTCCTGGTCAGCATCCTGACCATCTTCCCAGGCAATCCAGAGGCCTGGTAAGCATCCTGACTGCACATCTGTACTTCCTGGGAGGATAGTGAGGATGCTGATTGGACTTCTGCCTGTCCTAGGAGGATGGTCAGGATGCTGACTGGATCTCTGCATTGCTTGGGAGGATGGTCAAAATGCTGAGCTGGGCTCTGGATTGCCTGGGAGGATGGTCACGTTGTTGACTTGGACTCTGGATTGCCTTGGAGCATGGTCATGATGCTGACCAGGCCTTGGATTGCAGGTGATAATGGTTAGAACGGTGACTGGTCCTCTGGATTGCCTGGGAAGATGGTCAGCAAGCTGACCTGTCCTCTGCATTGCTTCATAAGATGGTCAGGATGCTGACCCGCCCACTGCATTACCTGGTACAATGGTCAGGATGCTAAATATGCCGCTGGATTGATTGGGAAGATGGTCCAGATGCAGATCAGGTCTCTGGAATAACTAGGAGAATGGTCAGGATACCTACCAGGCCTCTGGATTGCCTGGGATGAATGTCAGGATACTGTCCAGGCCTCTGGACTTCCTGGGAAGATGGTCAGGATTCTGGCCAAACCTCTGCACTAACTGGCATGATGGTTAGGATGCTGTACTGGCCTCTGAATGGCCAGAGAAGATGGTCAGGATGTAGACCAGGCCTCTGGATTTCCTGAGAAGCTGGTTAGGAATCTGACCGGGCCTCTGCACTACCTTGGAGGATGGTCAACATGCTGATCAGGCCTCTGGATTACCTGGGATGGTGGTCAGGATGCTGATAGTGCCTCTGGGATTGCATATGAAGTTGGCCAGCATGCTGATCAGGCCTCTGGATTGCATGGGAAGATGGTCAGGATGCTAAACGTGCCTCTTGTTTGCTGGGAATATGGTCAGGATGGCGACCAGAACTCTGGATTGCCTATGAAGATGGTCAGGATGCTGATCAGGCATCTGGATTATTTGGGAAGATGGTCAGGTTGTCGATCAGAACTCTGGATTGCCTGAGAAGATGGTCAGGATGCCTACCAGGCTTCTAGATTGTATTGTAATTTGGTCAGGATGTCGACAATTCCTCTGGATTGCCTGGGAAGGTGGTCAGGATGCTGACCAGGCCTCTGGACTCTCAGGGAAGATGGTCGGGATTCTAACAAGCCCTCTGGATTACCAGGGAGGAAGGTCAGGATGCTGATCAGGCATGTGGATTGCCAGGGAAGATTGTCAGGATGATGACTAGGCCTCTAGATTTCCTGGGAGATTGGTCAGGATGCAGACCAGGCATCTGGATTGTCTGGGAAGATGGTCAGCATGCTGAACAGACCTTTGGATTACCTGGGAAGATGATCACGATGCTCACCAGCCTCTTGATTGCCTGGGAAGATGGTTAGGATGCTAACCAGGCCTCTGGATTGCCTGCTACAATGGTTAGGATGCCAAACCTGGCCTCTGGATTGTCTTGGAAGTTGGTCAGAATGACCATACCTCTGTTTTGCCTGGGAACATGGTGAGTATGCTGACCAGGCCTCTGGATTGCCACGGAAGAGGGTCAGGGTGCAGAACGGACATCTGCATTGCCTGGGAAGATGGTCAGGATACCGACCAGGCCTCTGGATTGCCTGGTAAATTGATCAGGATACTGACCAGGCCTCTGGATGACCTAGAAGGATGGTCAGGATGCCATCCCGACCTCTGGATTGCCTGGGAAGATGGTCAGGATGCAGACCATGCCTCCGGGTTGCTGGGAAGATGGACAGGATGCTGACCAGGCCACTGGATAAATGGGGAGGATGTTCAGGATTCTGGCCAGGCTTCTGGATTAACTGGGAGGATGGTTAGGATGATGAACGGGCTTCGGGATGGCCAGGGAAGATGGTCAGGATGTAGACCAGGCCTCTGGATTGCCTGGGAAGATGGTCAAGAAACTGACACGGCCTGTGCACTATCTTGGAGGATTGTCTTGATGCTGACCAGGCCTCTGGATTACCTGGGTGGGTGGTCAGGATGCTGACCAGTCATCTGGATTGCCTGGAAAGATAGGATGTTGACCGGATATCTGAATTTCTTGGGTGGATGTTCAGGATGCTGATCAGACTTCTGAATGTCCTCGGAGGATGGTTAGGATGCTGACTGGTACTCTGGATTGCCTGGGAGGATGGTCAGGGTGCTGAGCCGACCTCTGGATTGACTGGGAGGATGGTCAGGTTGTTGACTTGAACTCTGGATTGCCTTGGAGCATGGTCAGGATGCTGGCCAGGCCTTGGATTGCCTGGGATGATGGTCAGGATGGTGACTGGGCCTCGGGATTGCCTGGAAGTATGGTCAGCAAGCTGACCTGGTCTCTGTATTGCTTCATAAGATGGTCAGGATGCTGACCGGGCCACTGCATTATCTGGGACGATGGTCAGGATGCTGACCAGGCTGCTGTATTGCCTGGGAAATGGTCAGGATGATGAACAGGTATCTGGAATACCTAGGAGAATGGTCAGGATGCCTACCAGGCCTCCTAATTGCCTGTGTCTTGGTCAGGAGGCAGACCAAGCCTCTGGATTGCCTGGGAAGATGGTCAGGATGCAGACCAGGCCTCCGAATTGCCTTTGTCTTGGTCAGGAGGCTGACCAAGCCTCTGGATTGCCTGGGTAGATGGTCTGGATTCAGATCAGGCCACTGGATTCACTGTGTCTTGGTCAGGAGGCCGACCAGGCCTCTGGATTGCCTGGGAATATGCTCAGGATGCAGAACAGGGCTCTGGATTACCTGGAAGGATAGACAGGATGCCGACCAGGCCTCTGGATTTCCTGAGAGGATGTTCAGGATGATGTCCAGGTCTCTGCATTGCCTTGAAAAACGGTCAGGATGCCGACCAGGCAGCTGGATTTCCTGGGAAGATGGTCAGGATGCCGACCAGGCATCTGAATTGCCTGGGAAGGTGGTCAGGATGTCGACCACGCCTCTTCATTGCCTGGGCAGCTGTTCAGAATGCTGAACAGGCCTCTGGATTGCCTGGGACGATTGTCAGATGACGACCAGGCATCTGGATTGCAAGGGATGATCGTCAGGATTCTGAACAGGCATCTGGATTGTCTGGGAAGATTGTCAGGATGCCAACCAGGCCACTGGATTGCCTGGGAGGAAGGTCAGGATGAAAAATGTGCCTCTGGATTGCCCGAGAAGATAGTCAGTATTCCTGCCAGGCCTCTGGATTGCCTGGGAAGATGGTCAGGATGCTAAACGTACCTATGGTTTGCTGGGAAGATGGTCAGGATGGCGACCAGAACTCTGGATTTCATGTGAAGATGGTAAGGATGCTGAATAGGCATCTGGAATGTCTGAGAAGATGGTCAGGTTGTTGATCAGGCCTCTGGATTGCCTAAGAAGATGGTCAGGATACCTACCAGGCCTCTGGATTGTATTGGAAGGTGGTCAGGATGTCGACAATGCCTCTGGATTGCCTGGAAAGATGGTCAGGATGCTGACCAGACCTCTGGATTGCTGGGGAAGATGGTCAGGATTCAGGCCATGCCTCTGGATTACCTGGGAGGATGGTAAGGATGCTTATCAGGCCTCTGGATTGCCTGGGAAGATGGTCAGGATGTAGAACAGGCCTCTGTATCGCCTTGGAAGAGGGTCAGGAATCTAACCCGGCCTCTGCACTCTCTTGGAGGATGGTCAGATTGCTGATCAGGCCTCTGGATTACCTGGGAGGGTTTTTAGGATGCTGACAAGGCCTCTGGATTGCTTAGGATGTTGGCCAGCATGCTGACCAGGCCCCTGGATTGCCTGGAAAGATGGTCAGGATGCTGAACAGGCGACTAGATTGCATGGGAAGAACGTCAGGATACTGACCAGGCCTCTTGACTTCTGGGAAGATGGGCAGGATGCTGAACAGTCATCAGGACTGCCTGGGAAGATGTTCAGGATGTGACTAGGACTCTGGATTGCCTGGGAAGATAGGATGCTGACCACACATCTGAATTTCCTGGGAGGATGGTCAGGATGCTGACCAGACTTCTGAATATCCTCTGAGGATGGTCGGGATGCTGTCTAGGACTCTGGATAGCCTAAGAGGATGGTCAGGATGCTGAGCCATCCTCTGGATTTCCTGGGAGGATGGTCAGGTTGTTGACTTGGACTCTGGATTGCCTTGAAGCATGGTCAGGATGCTGACCATGCCTTGGATTGCCTAGGATGATGGTCAGGATGCTGACCGGCCCACTGCATTACCTGGGACGATGGTCAGGAGGCTGACCAGGTCACTGGATTGCCTGGGAAGATGGTCAGGATGGTGACCACGTTTCTGGAATACCTGAGAGAATCATCAGGATGCCTACTAGACCTCTGGATTGCCTGGATTGATGGTCAGGATGCAGGCCAGGCCTCTGGATTTCCTGTGTCTTGGTCAAGAGGCTGAACAGGCCTCTGGATTTCCTGGGAAGATGGTCAGAATGCTGACTGCGGCTCTGGATTACCAGGAAGGATGGTCATGATGATGACCAATCCTCTAGATTGCTTTGGAAGACTTTCAGGATGCCGACGGTGCATCTGGATTGCCTGGGAAGACAGTCAGGATACCAACAGGCCTTCTGTGTTGCCGGAAAGATGGTCAGGATGCCGAAAAGGCCTCTGGATTGCCTGGGAAATTGTCAGCATGCGGACCAGGCCTCTGGATTGCCTGGGAGGATGGTCAGGATGATGACCATTTCTCTGCATTGCCTGGAAAAATGGTCAGGATGCCAAACAGGCATCTGGATTTCCTGGGAAAATTATCAGGATGCCAACCAGGAATCTACATTGCTGGGTAGACGGTCAGGATGCCAACCAGGCACCTGGATTACTGGGAAGATGATCAGGATGTTGACCATGGCTTTGGATGGCCTGGCAAGATTGTCAGGATTTATACCAGGCATAAGGATTGTCTGGTAAGATGGTCAGGATGCAGACCAGGCCTCTGGATTGCCTGAGAAGATAGTCAGGATGCCTACAAGGCCTCTGGATTCCCTGGGAAGATGGTCAGGATGACAGCCAGAACTCTGGATTGCCTGTGAAGATGGTCAGGATCCTGAACAGGCATCTCTATTGTCTGGGAAGATGGTTAGGTTGTCGATCAGGCCTCTGGATTGCCTGAGAAGATGGTCAGAATGCATTCCAGGCCTTTGGATTATATTGGAAGGTGGTCAAGATGTCCACAATGCCTCTGGATTGCATGGAAAAAATGGCCAGGATGCTGACCAGACCTCTGGATTGCTGGGGAAGATGATAAGGATTCTGGCCAGGCCTCTGGATCACCTGGGAGGATGGTTAGGATGATGAATGGACTTTGGGATGGCCAGGGAAGATGGACAGGATTTAGACCAGGTCTCGGGATTGCCTGGGAAGATCGTGAGTATGAAGACCAGGCCTCTTGATTGCCTGGGAAGGTGGTCAGGATGCTGACCAGGCCTCTGGACTCTCAGGGAAGATGGTCGGGATTCTAACAAGCCCTCTGGATTACCAGGGAGGAAGGTCAGGATGCTGATCAGGCATGTGGATTGCCAGGGAAGATTGTCAGGATGATGACTAGGCCTCTAGATTTCCTGGGAGATTGGTCAGGATGCAGACCAGGCATCTGGATTGTCTGGGAAGATGGTCAGCATGCTGAACAGACCTTTGGATTACCTGGGAAGATGATCAGGATGCTGACCAGGCCTCTGGATTGCCTGGGAAGATGGGTGGGATTCTGAACCTCCCTCTGGTTTGCCTGGGAGGATGGTAAGGATGTGTATCAGGGCTCTGGATTGCCTGGGAAGATGGTCAGGATGATGATTCTGCCTCTAGATTACTTGGGAGATTGGCCAGGATGCGGACCATGCCTTTGGATTTGCTTGGAAGATGGCAAGCATGCTGAACAGGACTCTGGATTACCTGGGAAGATGGGCAGGATGCTGACCAGCCTCTTGATTGCCTGAGAAGATGGTTAGGATGCTAACCAGGCCTCTAGATTGCCTGCTACAATGGTTAGGATGCCGGCCCTGGCCTCTGGATTGCCTTGGAAGTTGGTCAGAATGTCGACCATGCCTCTGTTTTGCCTGGGAACATGGTGAGTATGCCGACCAGGCCTCTGGATTGCCACAGAAGATGGTCAGGGTGCAGATCAGACATCTGCATTGCCTGGGAAGATGGTCAGGATATCAACCAGGCCTCTGGATTGCCTGGTAAATTGATCAGGATACCGACCAGGCCTCTGGATGACCTAGGTCAGGATGCCATCCCGACCTCTGGATTGCCTGGAAAGCTGTTCAGGTTGTCTACCAGGCCTCTGGATTGCCTGGGAAATTGTCAGGATGCTGACCAGGCATCTGGATTGCCTGCGAAGATGTTTACCATGTTGACCATTCCTCTGCATTGCCTAGGAATATGGTCAGGATGCAGACCAGGACGCTGGATTACCTGGGAAAATGGTCAGGATGCTGACCATGCCCCTGGATTTACTGGAAAGATAGTCAGGATGGTGACCAGTCCTCTGTATTTCCTGGGAAAATGGTCAGGATTCTAACCAGGCCTTTGGATTGCCTGGGAAGATTGTCAGGATGCTGACCAGAACTCTGGATTGCCTGGGAAGATGGTCAGGATTCCACGAGTGTTCTGGATTGCATGGGAGGATTATGAGGATGGTGATTGAGCCTCTGGATTGGCTGGGAAGATGGTCAGGATGCCGACCATGCCTTTGGGTTGCTGGGAAGATGGACAGGATGCTGACCAGGCCACTGGATAAATGGGTAGGATGTTCAGGATTCTGGCCAGGCCTCTGGATTAACTGGGAGGATGGTTAGGATGATGAATGGGCTTCGGGATGGCCAGGGAAGATGGTCAGGATGTAGACCAGGCCTCTGGATTGCCTGGGAAGATGGTCAAGAAACTGACACGGCCTGTGCACTATCTTGGAGGATTGTCTTGATGCTGACCAGGCCTCTGGATTACCTTGGAGGGTGGTCAGGATGCCGACCAGTCCTCTGGATTGCCTGGGAAGATGTTAAGATGTTGACTGGATATCTGAATTTCTTGGGAGGATGTTCAGGATGCTGATCAGACTTCTGAATGTCCTTGGAGGAAGGTTAGGATGGTGACTGGGACTCTGGATTGCCTGGGAGGATGGTCAGGGTGCTGAGCCGACCTCTGGATTGACTGGGAGGATGGTCAGGTTGTTGACTTGAACTCTGGATTGCCTTGGAGCATGGTCAGGATGCTGGCCAGGCCTTGGATTGCCTGGGATGATGGTTAGGACGGTGATTGGGCCTCGGGATTGCCTGGAAGTATGGTCGGCAAGCTGACCTGGTCTCTGGATTGCTTCATAAGATGGTCAGGATGCTGACCTGGCCTCTGGATTGCTTCATAAGATGGTCAGGATGCTGACCGGGCCACTGCATTACCTGGGACGATGGTCAGGATGCTGACCAGGCTGCTGGATTGCCTGGGAAATGGTCAGGATGATGAACAGGTATCTGGAATACCTGGGAGAATGGTCAGGATGCCTACCAGGCCTCTGGATTGCCTGGGTAGATGGTCAGGATGCAGACCAGGCCTCCAAATTGCCTGTGTCTTGGTCAGGAGGCTGACCAAGCCTCTGGATTGCCTGGGACGATGGTCTGGATGCAGACCAGGCCTCCAAATTGCCTGTGTCTTGGTCAGGAGGCCAACCAAGCCTCTGGATTGCCTGGGTAGACGGTCTAGATTCAGACCAGGCCACTGGATTCACTGTGTCTTGGTCAGGAGGCCGACCAGGCCTCTGGATTGCCTGGGAACATGGTCAGGATGCAGAACAGGGCTCTGGATTACCTGGAAGGATAGACAGGATGCCGACCAGGCCTCTGGATTTCCTGGGAAATTGTCAGGATGCAGACCAGGCCTCTGGATTTCCTGAGAGGATGTTCAGGATGATGTCCAGGTCTCTGCATTGCCTTGAAAAACGGTCAGAATGCCGACCAGGCAGCTGGATTTCCTGGGAAGATGGTCAGGATGCCGACCAGGCATCTGGATTGCTGGGAAGATGGTCAGGATGTCTACCAGGCCTCTTGATTGCCTGGGCAGCTATTCAGAATGCTGACCAGGCCTCTGGATTGCCTAGGATGATTGTCAGGATGACGTCCAGGCATCTGGATTGCAAGGAATGATCGTCAGGATTCTGAACAGGCATCTTTATTGTCTGGGAAGATGGTCAGGTGTCGGTCAGGCCTCTAGATTGCCTGAGAAGATAGTCAGGATGCAGACCAAGCCTCTGGATTCCCTTTGAAGATGGTCAGGATGCTGACCATGCCTCTGAATTGCCTGGGAAGATGCTCAGGACGCTGACCTGGCCTCTTAATTGCATGGGAAGATGGTCAGGATGCTGACCGAGCCTCTGGATTACCTGGAAGGATGGTCAGTATTCTGACCATGAATCTGGACTGCATGGGAATATGGTCAGGATGCAGAACAGGACTCTGTACTACCTGGGAGGATGGTCAGGTTGCCCACCAGGTCTCTGGATTGCCTGGGAAGATGGTCAGGATGACAAACAGACCTCTGAAATGCCTGGGAAGTTGATCAGGATGCCGAAGTGACCGGTCCCTGGATTGCATGGCAAGATGGTCAGGATGCTGAGCAGTCCTCTGGATTGCCAGCAAAGATGGTCAGGATGTCAACCAGGCACCTGAGTTACCAGGGAGGATGGTCAGAATGCCGACCAAGACTCTGAATTGCCTGGGAAGATGGTCAGGATTCCGACCAGGCATCTGGATTGCCTGGGAATGTGGTCAGGATCCCGGCCAGGCATCTGGATTGTTGAGAAGATGGTCAGGATGCCGACCAGGCCTCTGGATTGCCTGGAAAGTTGGTCAGGATGTCGACCATGGCTCTGGATGGCCTGGGAAGATGGTCAGGATGCCGACCAGGCATCTGGATTGCCTGAGATCATGGTTAGGATGCCTACCAGGCCTCTTGATTGCCTGGGAAGATGGTCAGGATGCTGACCAGACCTCTGTATTGTTGGGGAAAATGGTCAGGATTCTGGCTAGGCCTCTGGATTACCTGGGAGGATGCTTAGGATGCTGAATGGGCTTCTGGATGGCCAGGGAAGATGGTCAGCATGTAGACCAGGCCTCTGGATTCCCTGGGAAGATGGCCAGGAATCTGACCCGGCCTCTGCACTATCTTGGAGGATGGTCAGGATGCTGATCAGGCCTCTGGATTACCTGGGAGGGTGGTCAGGACGCTGACAAGGCAAGGCCTCTGGATTGCTTAGGATGTTGGCCAGCATGCAGACCAGGCCCCTGGATTTCCTGGCAAGATGTTCAGGATGCTGAACAGTCCTCTGGATTGCCTGGGAAGAACATCAGGTTACTGACCAGTCCTCTGGACTTCCTGGGAAGTTGTGCGGGATGCTGACCAGTCCTCTGGACTGCCTTCGAAGATGGTCAGAATACCGACCAGGCCTCTGGATTGCCTGAGAGGATAGTCAGGATGAGGACCAATCCTCTGGATTGCTTTAGAAGATGGTCAGGATGCCTACATGGCCTCTGTATTGCCTGAGAAGAGGGTAAGGATGCCGACCTGGGCTCTGGATTGCCTGGGAAATTTTCAGGGTGTCAACCAGGCCTCTGCATTGACTGGGAGGATGGTCAGGATGATGACCATGCCTCTGATTTACCTGGTAAAACAGTCAGGATGCCGAACAAGCTTCTGGATTTGCTGAGAAGATGGTCAGAATGCCGACCAGCATCTGGATTGCCGGGAAGATGGTCAGGATGTCGACCAGGCCTCTGAATTGCCTGTGAAGATATTCAGGATGCTGACCAGGCCTCTGGATTGACTGGGAGGATTGTCAGGATGATGACAAGCAGTCTGGATTGCAAGGGAAGATCGTCATAATGCCGAACAGGCATCTCGATTATCTAGGAAAATGGTCAGGTTGTAGATCCGGCCTCTGGATTGCTTGAGAAGATGGTCAGGATGCAAAGCAGGCCCCTGGATTGCCTGGGAAGTTGGTCAGGATGTTGGCCATGGCTCTGGATGGCCTGGGAAGATGGTCAGGATGCAGAACAGGCATCTGGATTGCCTGAGAACATGGTCAGGATGTCTACCAGGCCTCGGGATTGACTGGGAAGATGGTCAGGATGCTGACCAGACTTCTGGATTCCTGGGGAAGATGGTCAGGATTCTGGCCAGGCCTCTGGATTACCTGGGAGGATGGTTAAGATGCTGAACAGACTTCTGGATGGCCAGGGAAGATGGTCAGCATGTAGGCCAGGCCTCTGGATTGCCTGGGAAGACGGTCAGGAATCTGGCCCGTCCTCTGAACTATCTTGGAGGATGGTCAGGATGCTGATCAGGCATCTGGATTAGCTGGGAGGGTGGTCAGCATGCTGACAAGGCCTCTGAATTGCTGAGAATGTTGGCCAGCATGCTGACCAGGCCCCTGGATTGCCTGGCAACATGGTCAGGGTGCTGAATAGGCCTCCGGATTGCCTGGGAATAATGTCAGGATACTGACCAGGCCTCTGGACTTCCTGGGAAGATGGGCAGGATGCTGACTAGTCCTCTGGACTGCCTTCAAAGATGGTCAGGATGCTGACCAGGATTCTGGATTGCCTGGGAAGATAGTCAGGATGAGGACCAATCCTCTGGATTGCTTTGGAAGATGTTAGGATGCCTACATGGCCTCTTTATTGCCTGGGAAGAGGGTAAGGATGCCAACCTGGACTCTGGATTGCCTGGGCAATTGTCAGGGTGCCGCCCAGCCTCTGGATTGCCTGGGAAGATGGTCAGGATGCTGACCAGACCTCTGGATTTATGGCAAAGATGCTCAGGATTCTGGCCATGCCGCTGGATTACATGGCAGGATGGTTAGGATGCTGACCAGGCCTCTGGATGGCCAGGGAAGATGGCCAGGATGTAGATCAGGCCTCTGAACTTTCTGGGAAGCTAGTCAGGAGTCTGACCAGGCCTCTGCACTACCTTGGAGGATGGTCAGGATGCTTACCAGGCCTCTGCATTACATGGGAGGCTGGTCAGGATACTGACAAGGCCTCTAGATTGCACAGGATGTTGGCCAGCATGCTGACCAGGCCCCTGGATTGCCTGACAACATGGTCAGGATACTGAATAGGCCTCCGGATTGCCTGGGAAGAACATCAGGATACTGACCAGGCCTCTGGACTTCCTGGGAAGTTAGGCAGGATGCTGACCAGTCCTCTGGACTGCCTTTGAAGATGGTCAGGATGCCAACCAGGATTCTGGATTCCCTGGGAAGATAGTCAGGATGAGGACCAATCCTCTGGATTGCTTTGGAAAATGGTCAGGATGCCTACATGGCCTCTGCATTGCCTGGGAAGAGGGTAAGGATGCCGACCTGGGCTCTGGATTGCCTGGGAAATTGTCAGGGTGCTGCCCAGCCTCTGGATTGCCTGGGAAGATGGTCAGGATGCTGACCAGACCTCTGGATTTCTGGCAAAGATGGTCAGGATGCTGACCAGACCTCTGGATTTATGGCAAAGATGGTCAGGATTCTGGCCATGCTGCTGGATTACATGGCAGGATGGTTACGATTCTGACCAGGCCTCTGGATGGCCAGGGAAGATGGCCAGGATGTAGATCAGGCCTCTGAACTTTCTGGGAAGCTAGTCAGGAGTCTGACCAGGCCTCTGTACTATCTTGGAGGATGGTCAGGATGCTTTCCAGGCCTCTGCATTACATGGGAGGCTGGTCAGGATACTGACAAGGCCTCTGGATTGCACAGGATGATGGCCAGCATGCTGACCAGGCTCCAGGATTACCTGGTAGGATGGTCAGGATGGTGAACAGGCCTCTTGATTGCCTGGGAAGATTTTCAGAATGCTGACCTGGCTTCTGGATTGCCTGGGAGGTTTGTCAGGATGACGACCAGACGTCTGGATTGCAATGGAAGATCATTAGGAGCCTGATCAGGCATCTGGATTGTCTGTGAAGATGGTAAGGTTGTTGATCACGCCTCTGGATTGCCTGAGAAGATGGTCAGGATGCCTACCAAGCCTCTGGATTGCCTTGGAAATTCTTCAGGATGTCGACCCTGCCTCTGTTTTGCCAGGGAAGATGGTTAGGATGCCGACGAGGCCTCTGGATTGCCTTTAAAGTTGGTGAGGATGTCAACTCTGACTCTGGGTTGCCAGTGAAGATGTTCAGGATGCTGACCAGGCCTCTGGACTACATGTGAGGATGGTCGGGTTTTTGGCCAGGCCTCTGGAGTACCTGTGACAAAGTTCAGGATGCTGACCAGTCCTCTGGATTGCCTGGGAAGATGGTCAGGATGCCGACCAGACCTCTGCATTGCCTGGGAAATTGTCAGGATGCTGACCAGGCATCTGGATTGCCTGGGAAGGTGGATAGACCATGCCTCTGCATTGCCTAGGAATATGGTCAGGATGCAGAGCAGGCCTCTAGGTTGCATGGAATGATGGTTAGGATGCTGACCAGACCTCTGGATTTCTGGGGAAGATGGTCAGAATTCTGGACAGAAGTCTGAATTAACTGGCAGGATGGGTATGATGCTGAACTGGCCTCTGCATGGCCAAGTAAGATGGTCAGGATGTAGACCAGGCCCCTGGATTTCCTGGGAAGCTGTTCAGAAGTCTGACTGGGCCTCTGTACTATCTTGGAGGATTGTCAGGATGCTGATTAGGCCTCTGGATTACCTGGGAGCATGGTAGGCATGCTGATAAGGTTACTGGGATTGCATATGAAGTTGGCCAGCATGCTGATCAGGCCCCTGGATTGCCTGGGAAGATGGTAAGGATGCTTACCAGGCCTCTTGATTGCCTGGGAAGATGGTCAGGATGCTGACCCATACTTTGCATTGCCTGGGAGGATGGTCAGGATGATGCCCAATTCTGTGCATTGCCTTTGTAGATGGTCAGGATGCCAAAAAGGCATCTGGATTGACTGGGAAGGTGGTCAGGATACCGACTAGGCATCTGGATTGCTGGGAATATGATCAGGATGTCGACCAGGACTCTGCATTGCCTGGGAAGATGATCAGGATGTTGACCATGGCTCTGTTTGGCCTTGCAAGATGGTTGGATGCCTACCAGGCATATGGATTGTCTCGGAAGATGATCAGGATGCCGACCAGGCCTATGGATTGCCTGCAAAGATGGTCAGGATGCTAAACGTGCCTCTTGTTTGCTGGAAAGATGGTCAGGATGGTGACCAGAACTCTGGACTGCCTGTGAAGATGGTCAGGATGCTAAACAGGCATCTGGATTGTCTTGAAAGATGGACAGGTTGTCGATCAGGCCTCTGGATTGCCTGAGAAGATGGTCAGCATGCCTACCAGGCCTCTAGACTGTGTTGGATATTGGTCAGGTTGTCGACAATTCCTCTGGGTTGGCTGGAAAGATAGTCAGGATGATGACCAGACCTCTGGATTGCTGGGGAAGATGGTCAGGATCCTGAACAGGTATCTGGATTATCTGGGAAGATGTTCAGGTTGTCGAACAGGCCTATGGATTGCCTGAGAAGATTGTCAGGATGCCTACCAGGCCTTTAGGTTGCCTTGGAAGTTGGTCGCAATGTCAACAATGCCTCTGGATTGCCTGGAAAGATGGTCAGAATGCTGGCCAGACCTCTGGATTGCTGGAGAAGATGTTCAGGATTCTGGCCAGGCCTCTGGATTACCTGGGGGGATGGTTAGGATGATGAATGGGCTTCGAGATGGCCAGGGAAGATGGTCAGGATGCAGACCAGGCCTCTGTATTGCCTGGGAAGATGGTCAAGAATCTGACCCAGACTGTGCACTATATTGGAGGATGGCCTTGATGATGATCAGGCCTCTGGATTAAATGGGAGGGTGGTCAGGATGCTGACCAGTCCTCTGGATTGCCTTGGAAGATGGTCAGGATGCCGACCAGACCACTGCATTGCCTGGGAAATTGTCAGGATGCTGACCAGGCATGTGATTGCCTGGGAAGGTGGATAGACCATGCCTCTGCATTGCCTAGGAATATGGTTAGGATGCAGACCAGGCATCTGGATTGCATGGGATGATGGTCAGGATTCTGACCCGGCCTCTCCACTGTTTTGTATGATGGTCAGGATGCTTACCAGTCCTCTGGATTGCCTGGGAGCAGGGTCAGGATGCTGCCCACGCCCCTGTTTTGCCTAGGAAGTTGGCCAGCATGTTGACAGGCCCCTGGTTTGCCTGGGAAAAACGTCAGGATGAGGAGCAGGCCTCTGGCCTTCCTGGGAAGATGGTCAGGATGCTGCCCAGTCCTCTGGACTGCCTCGGTAGATAGGATGACGACCAGGCCTCAGGATTGCCTGGGTAGATGGTCAGCATGCCAACCATGCCTCTGGATTGCCTGGGTCATCGTTAGGAGGCCGGCCAGCCTCTGGATTGCCTGGGAAGATGGTCAGCATGCTGAACAGGCTTGTGGATTCCCTGGTAAGTTGGTCAGGATACAGACCAGGCTTCTGGATTGCCAGGGAAGATCATCCGGATGCCAACCTGAGATCTGGATTACCTGGAAGGATGGTCAGGATGTTGACCAAGCCTATGGATTGCATGGGAAGATGGTCAGGATGTTGACTGGGCCTCTGGATTGTCTGGAAGGATGGTCAGGATGCCAATCAGGCCCCTGGAATGCCTGGGAAATTGTCAGGATGACAAACAAACCTCTGAATTGCCTGGGAAGATGGTCAGGATGCTGAATAGGCCTCTGGATTGCTGGCAAGATGGTCATGATGCCGAACGTGCCTCTGGATGGCCGGGAAGATGGTCAGTATGATGACCGGGCCTCTGAATTGCCTGCAAAGATGTTCAGGATGCTGACCAGTCATCTGGACTCCCTGTAATGATGGTCAGGATGCTGAGCATGCCTCTGGAGTGCCTGGTAAAATGGCCAGGATGCTGAAGAGGCCTTTGCACTATCTGGGATGATGGTCAGGATACTGACCAGGCCTCTGGATTGCCTGGGTATATGGTCAGGATGCAGACCAGGAATCTGGATTGCCTCAGAAGATGGTCAAGAGTCTGAATAGGCCTCTGCATTATCTGGGAGTATGGTCAGGATGTTGACCAGGCCTCTGGATTACCTGGGAGGATGGTCAGGATGGTGACCAGGCCTCTGGATTACCTAGAAAGATGGCCAGCATGCTGAACAGGCCCCAGGATTGAGTGCGAAGCTGGTCAGGTTACTGAAGAGTCCTATGGATTGCTTGGGAAGAATGTCTAGATGCTTACCAGGATGCTGGACTTCCTGGAAAGAAGATCAGGATGCCAGCAGACCTCTGGATATCCTGGGAAGATAGTCAGTATGCTGAAAAGGTCTCTGGATTGCTTAGGAAGTTGGCCAGCATGCTTACCAGGCACCTGGATTGCCTGTGAAGGTGGTCAGGATGCTGACTGGGCCTCTGGACTGCCTGGTAAGACGGTCACAATGCTTACCAGGCCTCTTGATTACCTGGGAGGTTGGTGAGGATATTGACCAGGACTCTGGACTGCCAGGGAAGATGGTAAGGATGCTGAACAGGCCTCTGTATTGTCTGAGAAGATAGTCATGATGCAGACCAAGCCTCTGGATTACATGGAAAGATGGTCAGGATTCTGACCGTGCCTCTGAATTGCCTGGGAGGATGTTCAGGATGCTGACCGAGCCTCTTGATTGCCTGGGAAGATGGTCAGAATGCTGACTGAGCCTCTGGATTACCTTGGAGGATGGTCATGATTCTGACCATGCATCTGGACTGCATTGGAAGATGGTCAGGATGTGGAACAGGACCCTGTACTACCTGGGAGGATGGTCAGGATGACGACCAGTTCTCTGAATTGCCTGGGAAGATGGTCAGGATGACAAACAGGCCTCTGAATTGCCTGGGAAGTTGGTCAGGATGCCGACGTGATCGGGAACGGAATTGCCTGGCATGATGATCAGGATTCTGAGCGGTCCTCTGCATTTCCAGTGAAGATGGTCAGGATGTCAACCAGGCCCTTGAATTACCAGGGAAGATGGCCAGGATGCCGACCAAGCCTCTGAATTGCCTGGCAAGATGGTCAGGATGACTTCCAGGCCTCTGGATTTCATTGGAATTTGGTCAGGATGTCAACCATGCCTCTGGTTTGCTGGGAAGATGGTCAGGATGCTGAACAGACCACTGGATTCCTGCTGAAGTTGGTCAGGATGCTGGCCAGGCCTCTGGATTACCTGAGAAGGTGGTCAGGATGGTGACCAGGCCTCTGGATTTCCTAGGAAGATGGCCAGAATGCTGACAGGGCCCTGGATTGAGTGGGAAGATGATCAGGATACTGACCAGTACTATGGCTTGCCTGGGATGACTGTCTAGATGCTGACTAGGCCTCTGGAGTTCCTGGGAAGATGATCAGGATGCTGACCAGGCCTCTGGATTGCCTGGGAAGATGGTCAGGATGCTGACTGCACTTCTGAATTTCCTGGGAGGATGGTGAGGATGCATGTGGGACCTCTCCATTGCCTGGGAAGATGGTCAGGATGCTGATCAGTCATCTGCACTCCCTGGAAAGATGGTCAGGATGCTGAGCATGCCTCTGGATTACCTGGTAAAATTGCCAGGATGCTAAACAGGCCTCTGCACTATCTGGGACGATGGTCAGGATACAGACCGGGACTCTGGTTTGCCTGGGTAGATGGCCAGGATGCTGACCTGGCCACTAGATAGCCTTGGAAGTTGGTGAGGATGTCATCCATGCCTCTGGGTTGCCTGGGAAGATTGTGAGTATGTCGACCAAGTCTCTGGATTGCATGGGAAGATTTATCAGGATGCTGCCCAAGCCTCTGGACTACCTGGGAGTCTGATCAGGGTTCTGTCCATGCCTCTGGACTGCATAGGAGGATTTTCAGTATGCCGAACAGGCCTCTGTACTACCTGGGAGGATGGTCAGGATACTGACCAGGACACTGGATTGCCTGGGAAGATGGACAGCATACTGAGCAGGCCTCTGGATTGCCTGGTAAATTGGTCAGGTTCCCGACCAGGTCTCTGGATTACCTGGAAGGATGGTCAGGATGTCGACCAAGCCTCTGGATTGCTTTGTAAGATGGTCAGAATGCTGTCCGGGCATCTGGATTGCCTGGGAAGATGTTCAGGATGCCGACCAGGCTTCTGGATTGCCTGGGAAATGGTCAGGATGCTGACCAGTCATCTGGATTGCCTGGGAATATGTTTAGGATGCTGACCATGCCTCTGCATTGTCTTGGAATATGGTCAGGATGCAGACCAGGGTGCTGGATTACCTGGGAAGATAGCCAGGATGGTGACCAGTCCTCTGGATTTCCTGGGAAAATGGTCAGGATTCTGACCAGGCCTTTGAATCGCCTGGGAAGATTGTCAGGATGCTGACCAGACCTCTGGATTGCCTGGGAAGATGGTCAGGATGCTGACCAGACCTCTGGATTGCCTGGGAAGATGTTCAGGATGTCTACCAGGCCTCTGGATTGCCTTGGAAGTTGGTCGGTATGTCGACCATTCCTCTGGTTTGCTGGGAAGATTGTCACGATGCTGACCAGACCTCTGGATTGCATGGGAATATGGTCAGGATGCTGATCAGGCTTCTGGATTGCTGCGGAAGATGGTCAGGATTCTGGCCAGGCCTCTCAATTACGTGGGAGGATGGTTAGGATGCTGATCAGGCATCTGGATGGCCAGGGAAGATGTTCAAGATGCAGACCAGGCCTCTGGATTGCCTGGGAGGATGTTCAGGATTCTGATCGGGCCTCTGCAGTATCTTATAGGATGGTCAGGATGCTGACCAGTCCTCTGGACTCCCTGGAAAAATGGTCAGGATGCTGAGCATGCCTCTGGATTGCCTGGTAAAATGGCCAGGAGGCTGAACAGGCCTCTTCACTATCTGGGATGATGCTCAGGATACTGAACGGGACTCTGGTTTGCATGGGAAGATGGTCAGGATGCTGACATGGCTACTAGATAGCCTTGGAAGTTCGTCAGGATGTCGACCATGTCTCTGGGTTGCCTGGTAAGATGGTGAGTATGTAGACCAGGCCTCTGGATTGCCTGGGAAGATTTGTCAGGATGCTGCCCAAGCCTCTGGACTACCTGGGAGGATGGTTAGGATGCTGAACAGGCCTCTGTACTACCTGGGAGGATGGTCAGGATACTGATCAGATCCTGGATTGCCTGGAAAGATGGCCAGGATGATAAACAGGGTTCTGGATTACCTGGGAAGATGGTCAGAATGCTGACCAGGCCTCTGAAGTAACTGGGAGGATGGTCAGGATGCTGTCCAGGCCTCTAGACTTCCTGGGAAGATGGCCAGGATGCTAAACATACTTCTGGATTGCTTGGGAAATTTGTCAGGATGCCGTCCTGGCCTCTGGATTGCCTTGGAAGTTCATCTGGATGTCGATCATGCTTCTGGGTTGTCTGGGAAGATGGAGACTGTGACGACCAGGCCTCTGGATTGCCTAAGAAGATGGTCAAGATGCTGACCAGGCCTTTGGACTGCCGGTGAAGATGGTCCGGATTCTAACCAGCCCTCTGGATTACCTGGGAGGATGGTCAGGGTGCTGATAAGGCTGTGGATTGCCATGCAAGATGGTCAGGATGCTGAATAAGCCTCTAAATTACCTGACATATTGGTCAGGATGTGGACCAGGCATCTGGATTTTCTAGGAAGATGGCCAGCATGCTGAACAGGCATTTGGATTACCTGGGAAGATGATCAGGATGCTGACCAGGCCTCTGGATTGCCTGGGAAGATGGTTGGGATTCTGAATAGCCCTCTGGATTACCTGGGAGGATGGAAAGGATGCTTATCAGGCCTCTGGATTGCCTGGGAAGATGGTCAGGATGCTGACCTGACCTCTGGACTTCCTGGGAAGATGGTCAGGATGCTGACATGTCTTCTGGATGGCCTGGAAAGATGGTCAGGATGCCGACCAGGACTCTGGATTGCCTTGGAAGTTGGTCAGGATGTCGACCATGCCTCTGTTTTGCCTGGGAAGATGGTCAGGATGCCGATAAGGCCTTGAATTGCCTTTAAACTTGGTCAAGATGTCGACCCTGACTCTGTTTGCCTGTGAAGGTGGTCAGGATGCTGAACAGGCCTCTGTATTACATGTGAGGATGGTCAGGATTTTGACCAGGCTTCTGGAGTACCTGTGAAGGTCAGGATTCAGACCAGGCCTCTGGACTACCTGCGAGTATGGTCAGGATGCTGATCAGGCCTATGGATTTCCTGTGAAGATTGTCAGGATGATGACTAGGCATCTAGATTACATGGGGGGTTGGTCAAGATGCAGACCACGCATCTGGATTGCCTTGGAAGATTCCCAACATGTTGAAGAGGAATCTGGATTACCTAGAAAGATGGTGTGGATGCTGAGTAGGCTTTTTGGTTGCCAGGAAAGATGGTCAGGATGCTGACCTGGCCTCTGGACTTCCTGGAAAGATGGTTAGGATGCTGACCTGTCTGCTGGATGGCCTGTAAAATGGTCACGATGCCGACCAGGCCTCTGGATTGCCTTGGAAGTTGGTTAGGATGTCGACCATGCTTCTGTTTTGCCTGGGAAGATGGTCAGGATGCCAAACAGGCCTTTGGATTGCCTTTAAACTTGGTCAAGATGTCAACGCTGACCCTGTTTTCCTGCAATGATGGTCAGGAGGCTGACCAGTCCTCTGGATTGCCTGGGAAGATGGTCAGGATGCTGACCGGAACACTGGATTGCCAGGGAGGATGCTCAGGATGATGACCAGGTCTGTGCATTGCCTGGGTACATAGAAAGGATGCCAGCCAAGCACCTGGATTGCCTGGGAAGGTGAACAGGATCCTGACAATTCATTTGGATTGCAGAGAAGATGATCAGGTTTTCAACCAAGACTCTGCATTGCCTGGGAAGATGATCCAGATGGTCGCCATAGCTCTGGATGACCTGGAAAGATGGTCAGGATGCTGACCAGGCATACGAATTGTCAGGGAAGATGGTCAGGATGCCGACCAGGCATCTGAATTTTCTGGGAAGAATGTCAGGATGCTGACCAGGCCTCTGGATTGCCTGAGAAGATAGTCAGGATGCCTACCAGACCTCTGGATTTCCTGGGAAGATGGTCAGGATGCTAAACGTGCCTCTGGTTTGCTGGAAAGATGGTCAGGATGGCGACCAGAACTCTGGATTGCCTGTGAAGATGGTCAGGATCCTGAACAGGCATCTGGATTATCTGGGAAGATGGTCAGGTTGTCGATCAGGCCTCTGTATTGCCTGAGAGGATGGACAGGATGCCTACCAGGCCTGAAGTTGTTTGCAATGTCAACAATGCCTCTGGATTGCCTGAAAATATGGTCAGGATGCTGAGAAACCTCTGGATTGCTGGGGAAGATGGTCAGGATACTGGCTAGGACTCTTGATTACCTGGCAGGATGGTTAGGATGATGAACGGGCATTGGGATGGCCAGGGAAGATGGTCAGGATGCAGACCAGGCCTCTGTATTGCCTGGGATGATGGTCAAGAATCTGACCCAGCCTGTGCACTATATTGGAGGATGGTCTTGATGCTGATAAGGCCTCTGGATTAACTGGGGGGTGGTAAGGATTCCGACTAGGCCTCTAGATTGCCTGGGAAGATAGGATGCTGACTGGACACCTGACCTTCCTGGGAGGATGGTCAGGATGCTGATCAGGACTCTCAATTGCCTGGCAGGATGGTCAGGATACTGACCAGGACTCTGGATTGCCTGGGAGGATGGTCAGGATGATGACTTGGTCTCTGGATTGACTTGGAGCATAGTCAGGATGCTGACCAGGCCTTGGATTGCCTAGGATGATGGTCAGAATGGTGAATGGGCCTTTGGATTGCCTGGAAAGATGGTCAGCATGACCAGCAGGCCTCTGGATTACCTGGGAAATGATCAGCATGCTGACCAGGCATTTGGATTGTCTGGGAAGATGTTTAGGATGCTGACCATGCCTCTCCCTTGCCTTGGAATATGGTCAGAATGCAGACCAGAATGCTGGATTACCTTGGAAAATGGTCATGATGCTGACCAGGCCCCTGGATTAACTGCGAAGATAGTGAGGATGGTGACCAGTCCTCTAGATTTTTTGGGAAAATGGTCAGGATTCTGGCTAGGCCTTTGAATTGCCTGGGAAGATTGTCAGGATGCTGACCAGACTTCTGGATTGCCTGGGAAGATGCTCAGGATGCCCACCAGGCATCTGGATTGCCAGGTAGGATTGTCAGAATGGCGACCAGTCCTCTGGATTGCCTGGGAAGTTGGTCAGGATGTTGACGATGGCTCTGGATGGCCTGGCAATATGGTCAGGATACCGATCAGACCTCTGGATCGGCTGAGAATATGTTCAGGATGGATACCAAGCCTCTGGATTGCCTTGGAAGTTGATCAGAATGATGACCGGGGCTCTGGGTTGCTGGGAAGATGGTCAGGATGCCGACCAGACCTCTGCACTATCATGGAGGATGTTCAGGATGAGGAGGATGGTCAGGACCAGGCCTCTGGATTACCTGGGATGATGGTCACAATACCTATCAGGCATCTGGATTGGCTGAGATGATGTTCAGAATGCCTACCAGGCCTCTGGATTGCCTTGGAAGTTGGTCAGGATGTCGACCATTCCTCTGGTTTGCTGGGAAGATTGTCACGATGCTGACCAGACTTCTGGATTGCATGGGAAGATGTTCAGGATGCTGACCAGGCTTCTGGATTGCTGGGGAAGATGGTCAGGATTCTGGCCAGGCCTCTCAATTACGTGGGAGGATGGTTAGGATGTTGATCAGGCCTCTGGATGGTCAGGGAAGATGATCAAGATGCAGACCAGGCCTCTGAATTGCCTGGATGGATGGTCAGGATTCTGATCGGGCCTCTGCACTATCTTGTAGGATGGTCAGGATGCTGACCATTCCTCTGGATTACCTGGGAGCATGGTCAGGATGCTGCCCATGGCTCTGCATTGCCTAGGAATTTGGCCAGCATGCTGAACAGGCCCCTGGATTGCCTGAGAAAATGGTCAGGATGCTGAACAGGTCTCTGGATTGCCTGGGAAGAATGTCAGGATGCTGAGTAGGCCTCTGGACTTCCTGGGAAGACATTCACGATGCTGCCCAGTACTCTGGATTGCCTCAGAAGATAGTCAGGATGGCGATCAGGCCTCAGGATTGTCTGGGAAAATGGTTAGGATGCCGTCCAGGCCTCTGGATTGCCTGGGTCTTGGTCAAGAGGCCGACCACGTCTATGTATTGCCTGGGAAGATGGTCAGCATGCTGAGCAGGCTTCAGGATTGCCTGGTAAGTTGTTCAGGATACCAACCAGGCCTCTGGATTGCCTGGGAAGTTGGTCAGGATGCTGACCAGTCTTCTGGACTCCCTAGAAAGTTGATCAGGATACTGACTGGGCCACTATATAGCCTTGGAAGATGGACAGTATGCCGACTGGGCCTCTGGACTGCCTGGGAAGATGATCAGGATGCTGACCAGTCCTCTGGACTCCCTGGAAAAATGGTCAGGATGCTGAGCATGCCTCTGGATTTCCTGGCAAATTGGCCAGGAGGCTTAACAGGCCTCTTCACTATCTGGGATGATGGTCAGGATACTGAACGGGTCTCTGGTTTGCATGGGAAGATGGTCAGGATGCTGACATGGCCACTAGATAGATTTGGAAGTTCGTCAGGATGTCGACCATGACTCTGGGCTGCCTGGTAAGATAGTGAGTATGTAGACCAGGCCTCTGGATTTCCTGGAAATATTTGTCAGGATGTTGCCCAAGCCTCTGTACTACCTGGGAGAATGGTCAGGATGCCGAACAGGCCTCTGTACTACCTGGGATGATGGTCAGGATTCTGACAAGGACTCTAGATTACCTGGGAAGGTGGCCAGGATGCTAAACAGGCCTCTGCATTACCTGGGAAGATGGTCAGGATGCGGACCAGGCCTCTGAAGTAACTGGGAGGATGGTCAGGATACTGTCCAAGCCTGTAGACTTCATGGGAAGATGGCCAGGATGGTCAACATGCTTCTGGATTGCTTGGGAAGATTGTCAGGATGCTGACCTGGCCTCTGGATTGCCTTGGAAGTTCATCTGGATGTCGATCATGCTTCTGGGTTGTCTGGGAAGATGATGAGTATGACGACCAGGACTCTGGATTACCTGGGAAGATGGTCAAGATGCTGACCAGGCCTCTGGACTGCCGGCAAAGATGGTCCGGATTCTAACCACCCCTCTGGATTACCTGGGAGGAAGCTCAGGATGCTGATTAGGCCTGTGGATTGCCAGACAAGATGGTCAGGATGATGAATAGGCCTCTAGATTACCTGGGAGATTGGTCAGGATGTGGACCAGGCATCTGGATTTTCTGGGAGGATGGCCAGCATGCTGAACAGGCATTTGGATCACCTGGGAAGATGATCAGGATGCTGACCAGGCATCTGGATTGCCTGGCAAGATGGTCCAGATTCTAACCAGCCCTCTGGATTACCTGGGAGGATGGAAAGGATGCTTATCAGGCCTCTGGATTGCCTGGGAAGATGGTCAGGAAGATGACTCGGCATCCAGATTACCTGGGAGATTGGTCAGGATGCTTACCAGGTCTCTGGACTGGCTGGGAAGATAGCAAGCATGCTGAACAGGCCTCTGGATTACCTGGGCAGATGTTCAGGATGCTGACTAGCCTCTTGATTGCCTGGGGATATGGTTGGGATGTGAACCAGGCCTCTGGATTGCCTGGCAAAATTTTTAGAATGCTGACCTTGGACTCTGGATTGCCTAGGATGTTGGTCAGAATGTCAACCATGCCTCTGGGTTGCCTGTAAAGATGGTGAGTATGACGACCAGGCCTCTGGATTGCCTGGGAAGATGGTCAGGATGCTGTCCAGGCGTCTGGATTGCTGGGGAAGATGGTCGGGATTCTGACCAGCCCTCTGGATTACCTGGGACGAAGGTCAGGATGCTGATCAGGCCTCTGGATTTCCTGGGAAGATTGTCAGGATGATGACTAAGCATCGAGATTATGTGGGAGGATGTTCACAATGCAGACCAAGCCTCTGGATTGCCTCGGAAAATGCCCAACATGTTGAACAGGCCTCTGGATTACCTAAGAATATGGTCAGATACCTGACCAGGCTTTTGAGTTGCAGCGGAAGATGGTCAGGATGCTGACAGGGCCTCTGGACTTCCTGGGAAGATGGTCAGGATGCTGACCTGTCCTCTGAATGGCCTGGAAAATGGTCAGGATGCCGACCAGGACTCTGGATTGCCTTGGAAGTTGGTCAGGATGTCGACAATGCCTCTGTTTTTCCTGAGAAGATGGTCAGGATGCCCACCAGGCCTTTGAGTTGCCTTTAAACTTGGTCAGGATGTCGACCCTGACTCTGTTTGCCTGCGAAGGTGGTCAGGATGCTGAACAGGCCTCTGTACTACATGTGAGGATGGTCAGGATTCTGACCAGGCCTCTAGAGTACCTGTGAAGAAGGTCAGGATGCAGACCAGGCCTCTGGACTACCTGCGAGTATGGGCAGGATGCTGATCAGGCCTCTGGATTGTCTGTGAAGATTGTCAGGATGATGACTAGGCATCTAGATTATGTGGGACGATGGTCATGATGCAGACCAAGCATCTGGATTGCCTTGGAAGTTTCCCAACATGTTGAACAGGAATCTGGATTACCTAGAAAGATGGTGAAGATGCTGAGTAGGCTTTTGGGTTTCCAGGGATGATGGTCAGTATGATGACCTTGCCTCTGGACTTCCTGGGAAGATGGTCAGGATGCTGATCTGTCCTCTGGACGGCCTGGAAAATGGTCAGGATGCCAACCAGGCCTCTGGATTACCTTGGAAGTTGGTTAGGATGTTGACCATGCTTCTGTTTTGCCTGGGAAGATGGTCAGGATGCCGAATAGGCCTTTGGATTGCCTTTAAACTTGGTCAAGATGTCGATGCTGACTCTGTTTGCCTGTGAAGATTGTCAGGAGGCTGACCAGTCCTCTGGATTGCCTGGGAAGATGGTCAGGATGCTGACCGGAACACTGGATTGCTAAGGAGGATGCTCAGGATGATGACCTGATCTGTGCATTGCCTGGGTAGATAGTAAGGATGCCAGCCAAGCATCTGGATTGCCTGGGAAGGTGATCAGGATCCTGACAATTCATTTGGATTGCAGGAAAGATGATAAGGTTTTCAACCAGGACTCTGCATTGCCTGGGAAGATGATCCAGATGGTCACCATGGCTCTGGATGGCCTGGCAAGATGGTCAGGATGCCGATCAGGCATACGTATTGTCAGGGAAGATGGTCAGGATGCCGACCATGTATCTGGATTTTCTGGGAAGAATGTCAGGATGCTGACCAGGCCTCTGGATTGCCTGAGAAGATAGTCAGGATGCCTACCAGGCCTCTGGATTGCCTGGAAAGATGGTCAGGATGCTAAACGTGCCTCTGGTTTGCTGGGAAGATGGTCATGATGGCGACCAGAACTCTGGATTGCCTGTGAAGATGGTCAGGATCCTAAATAGGCATCTGGATTGTCTGGGAAGATGGTCAAGTTGTCGATCAGCCCTCTGGATTGCCTGAGAAGAAGGTCAGGATGCCTACCAGGCCTTTAAGTTGCCTTGGAAGTTGTTCGCGATGTCAACAATGCCTCTCAATTGCCTGGAAAGATGGTCAGGATGCTGACCAGACCTCTAGATTGCTGGGGAAGATGGTAAGGATTCTGGCCAGGACTCTTGATTACCTGGCAGGATGGTTAGGATGATGAATGGGCTTTGGGATGGCCAGGGAAGATGGTCAGGATGCAGACCAGGCCTCTGTATTGCCTGGGAAGATGATCAAGAATCTGACCCGGCCTGTGCACTATATTGGAGGATGGTCTTGATGCTGATAAGGCCTCTGGATTAACTGGGAGGGTGGTCAGGATTCCAACCAGGCCTCTAGATTGCCTGGGATGATAGTCAGATTGCTGACTGGACACCTGAATTTCCTGGGAGGATGGTCAGGGTGCTGATCAGACTTCTCAATGTTCTCGGAGGATGGTCAGGATGCTGACTGGGACTCTGGATTGCCTGAGAGGATGGTCAGGGTGCTGAACTGGCCTCTGCATTGCCTGGGAGGATGGTCAGTTTGTTGACTTGAACTCTGCATTGTCTAGGAGCATGGTCAGGATGCTGACCAGGCCTTGGATTGCCTTGGAGGATGTTCAGGATGCTGACTGTGTCTCTTGATTGTCTGGGAAGATGGTCAGGTTGTTGATCCAGCCTCTTGATTGACTGAGAAGATGGTCAGCGTGCCTACCAGACCTCTGGATTGCCTTGGAGGCTTGTCAGGATGTCGACCATGCCTCTGGGTTGCTGGGAAGATGGTCAGAATGCTGACCAGGCCACTGGATTCCTGGGGAGGATGGTCAGGATTCTGGCCAGGCATCTGGATTACCTGGGAGGATGGTTAGGATGCTGAATAGGCCTCTGGATGTCCAGGGAAGATGGTCAGGATGCAGACCAGGCCTCTGGATTGCCTCGGAAGATGGTCAGGAGTCTGAACTGGACTCTGCACTATCTCAGAGGATGGTCAGGATGTTGACCAGGCCTCTGGATTACCTGGGAGGATGGTCAGGATGGTGACCAGGCCTCTGGATTGCCTAGGAAGATATCCAGCAAGCTGAGCAGGCCCCAGGATTGAGTGAGTAGATGGTCAGGATACTGACCAGTCCTATCGATTGCCTGGGAAGAATTTCTAGATGCTGACCAGGCCCCTGGACTTCCTGAGAAGATGATCACGATGCCGACCAGGCCTCTGGATAACCTGGGGACATAGTCATTATGCTGACATGGCCTCTGGATTGCATAGAAAGTTGGCCAGCATGCTTTCCATGCCCCGGGAATGCCTTTGAAGGTGGTCAGCATGCTGAAAGGGCCTCTGGACTGCCTGGGAAGATGGTCAGGATGTTCACCCGGCCTCTGGATTACCTGGGAGGTTGGTAAGGATTTTGACCACGCATCTGGACTGCCTGGAAAGATGGTCAAGATGCCTGGAAAGATGGTCAAGATGGTGATCCAGGTCTCTGGATTGCTTTAGAAGATACTCAGGATGTAGGCCAAGACTCTGGATTACCTGGGAAGATGGTCAGGATGCTGACCATGCTTCTGAATTGCCTGAGAGGATGTTCAGGATGCTGAAAGGGCTTCTTGATTGCCTGGGAAGATGGTCACAATTCTGACCGAGACTCTGGATTACCTGGGAGAATGGTTAGGATTCTGAGCATGAATCTGGACTGCATGGGAAGATGGTCAGGATGGGAAACAGGCCTCTGTACTACCTGGGAGGATGGTCAGGATGCCAACCAGTTCAATGGATTGCCTGGGAAGATGGTCAGGATGACAAACAGTCCTCTGAAATGCCTGGGAATTTGGTCAGTATGCCGACAAGACCAGGCCTTGGATTGCCTGCCATGATGGACAGGATGCAGAGCGGGCCTCTGGATTGCCAGCGAAGATGGTGAGGATGTCAAACAGGCTTTTGAATTACCAGGGAAGGTGGTTAAGATGCCAACCAAGACTCTGAATTGCCCGGCAAGATGCTCAGGATGATTACCAGGCCTCTGGATTGCCTTGGAAGTTGTTCAGGATGTTGACCATGCTTCTGATTTTTCTGGGAAGATGGTCAGGATGCTGAACAGGCCACTGGAATCCTGGGGAGGATGGTCACCTTTCTGGCCAGGCATCTAGATTACCTGGGGGGAAGTTTAGGGTGTGAACAGGCCTCTGGATGTACAGGAAAGATGGTCAAGATGCAGACCAAACCTCTGGATTGCCTCAGAAGGTGGTCAGGATTCTGAATGAGCCTCTTCACTATGTTGGAGGATGGTCACGATGTTGACCAGGCCTCTGTATTACCTGGGAGGATGGTAAGGATGGTGACCAGGCCACAGGATTCCTGGTGAGAATGGTCAGGATTCTGGCCAGGCCTCGGGATTACCTGGGAAGGTGGTCAGGATGGTGAACAGGCCTCTGGATTGCCTACTAAGATGGCCAGCATGCTGAACAGGCCCGTGGATTGAGTGGGAAGATGGTCATGATACTGATGAGTCCTATGACTTTCCTGGGAAGAATGTCTAGGTGCTGACTAGGCCTCTGGACTTCCTGGGAAGAAGATCAGGATGTCGACCAGGCCTCTGGATTGCCTGGGAAGATCGTCAGGATACTGACCAGACTTCTGAATTTCCTGGGACGATGATCAGGATGCAGATGGGACCTCTCCATTGCCTGGAAAGATGGTCAGGATACTGACCAGGAATCTGGATTGCCTGGGAGGATGGTCAGGATGATGATCAGGTCTATGAATTGCCTGGGTAGATGGTCAGGATGCCAACGAGGCATGTGGATTGACTGAGAAGGTGGTCAGGATCCCGAGCAGACATCTTTATTGCTGGGAAGATGATCAGGATGTCAACCAGGACTCTGCATTGGCTGGGAATATGATCAGGATATTGACCATGGCTCTGGGTGTCCTGGCGAGATGGTCAGGATGCCGACTAGGCATATGGATTGTCTGGGAACATGGTGAGTATGACAACCAGGCCTCTGGATTGCCTGGGAAGATTGTCATGATGCTGACCAGGCGTCTGGATTGCTGGGGAAGATGGTCAGGATTCTGACCAGCCCTCTGGATTAAGTGGGAGGAAGGTCAGGATGCTGATCAGGCCTCTGGATTTCCTGGGAAGATTGTCAGGATGATGACTAGGCGTCTAGATTACATGGGAGGATGTTCACGATGCATATCAAGCCTCTGGATTGATTCGGAAGATGCCCAACATGTTGTATAGGCCTCTAGATTACCTAGGTAGATGGTCAGGATGCTGACCAGGCCTCTGGATTGCCTGGGAAGATGGTCAGGATGCTAAACGTGCCTCTGGTTTGCTGGGAAGGTCAGGATAGCGACCAGAACTCTGGATTGCCTGTGAAGATGGTCAGGATCCTGAACAGGCATCTGGATTATCTGGGAAGATGGTCAGGTTGTCGATCAGGCCTTTAGGTTTCCTTGGAAGTTGGTCACGATGTTGACAATGCCTCTGGATTGCCTGGAAAGATGACCATGATGCTGACCAGACCTCTGGATTGCTGGGGAAGATGGTCAGGATTCTGACCAGGCCTCTGGATTACCTGGGAAGATGGTTAGGATGATGACTGGGCTTCGGGATGGCCAGGGAAGATGGTCAGGATGCAGACCAGGCCTTTGTATTGCCTGGGAAGATGATCAAGAATCTGATCCGGACTGTGCCCTATCTTGGAGGATGGCCTTGATGCTGATAAGGCCTCTGGATTAACTGGGAGGGTGGTCAGGATGTAGCCCAGGCCTCTGGATTGCCTGGGAAGATAGTCAGTGTGCTGGCCGGACACCTGAGTTTCCTGGGAGGATGGTCAGGATGCTGATCGGACTTCTGAATAGTCTTGGAGGCTGGTCAGGATGCTGACTGGGACTCTGATTGCCTGGGAGGATAGTCAGGGTCCTGAGCCTACCTCTGCATTGCCTGGGAGGATGGTCAGTTTGTTGACTTGAACTCTGGATTGCCTTGGAGCATGGTCAGGATGCTGACCAGGCCCCGGATTGCCTGGGATGATGTTCAGGATGCTAACTGTGCCTCTTGATTGCCTGGGAAGATGGTCGGGATGCTGACTGAGCCTCTGGATTAACTGGGAGGATGGTCAGGATTCTGACCATAAATCTGGACTGCATGGGAAGATGGTCAGGATGTGGAACAGGCCTCTCTAATACAAGGGAGGATGGTCAGGATGCCAACCAGTTCTCTGGATTTCCTGGGAAGATGGTCAGGATGAAAAACAGGCCTCCGAATTACCTGGGAAGTTGGTCAGGATGCCGACCTGACTGGGCCCTGGATTGCCTTTCATGATGGTCAGGATGATGAGCAGTCCTCTAGATTCCCAGACAAAATGGTCAAGATGTCAGCCAGGCCCATGTATTACTAGGAAAGATGGTCAGGATGTCGACCAAGCCTCTGAATTCCCTGGCGATATGGTCAGGATGACTACCAGGCCTCTGGATTGCCTTGGAAGTTGGTCAGGATTTCTACCTTGCATCTGAGTTGCTGGGAAGATGATCAGGATGCTCACTAGGCCACTGGATTCTTTGGGAGGATGGTCAGGATTCTGGCCAGGCCTCTGGATTACCTGGGAGGATGGTTAGGATGTTTAACAGACTTCTGGATGTTCAGGGAAGGTGGTCAGAATGCAGACCAGGCCTCTGGATTGCCTGAGAGGATTGTCAGGATGAAGAGCAGGCATCTCTATTGCAAGGGAAGATCATAAGGATGATTACCAGGCAGCTGGATTGCCTGGGAAAATAGTCAGGATGCCAACCAGGCTTCTGGATTGCCTGGGTCTTTTTCATGAGGCCGACCAGGCATTTGGATTGCCTGGGAAGATGGTCAGCATGCCGAGAAGCCTTCAGGATTGCCTGGCAAGTTGGTCAGGATACTGACCAGGGCTCTGGATTGCCTGGGAGCTTGGTCAGGATGTTGACCAGTCCTCTGGTCTCCCTCGAAAGATGATCAGGATACTGACCGGGACACTAGATAGCTTTGGAAGATGGACAGTATGCTGACCAGGCCTCTGGATTGCCTGGGAAGATGGTCAGGATGCTGACCAGTCCTCTGGACTCCCTGGAAAGATGGGCAGGATGCTGAGCATGCCTCTGAATTGCCTGGTAAAATGGCAGGAGCCTGAACAGGCATCTGCACTATCTGAGATGATGGTCAGGATACTGACCGGGAATCTGGTTTGCCTGGGAAGATGGTCAGGATGCTGACCTGGCCACTAGATAGCCTTGGAAGTTGGTCAGGATGTCGACCAGGCTTCTGGGTTGCCTGGGAAGATGGTGAGTCTATTGACCAGGCCTGTGGATTGCCTGGGAAGATTTTTCAGGATGCTGCCCAAGCCTCTGGACTAAATGGGAGGATTGTCAGGGTTCTGACCATGCCTCTGGACTGCATGGGAGGATGGTCAGGATGCCGAACAGGCCTCTGTACTACCTGGGAGGATGGTCAGGATACGGACCAGGACTCTGGATTGCCTGGGAAGATGGCCAGGATGCTGAACAGGCCTCTGGATTACATGGGAAGTTGGTCAGGATGCTCACCAGGCCTTTGCATTGCCTCCAAAGATGGTAAGGTTGCTGGCCAGGCCTCTGAAGTAACTGGGAGGATGGTCAGGATGATGGCCAGGCCTCTAGACTTCCTGGGAAGATGTCCAGGATGCTGAACATGCTTCTGGATTGCTTGGGAAGATTGTCAGGATGCCTACCTGACCTCTGCATTTCCTTGGAAGTTCATCAGGATGTCGATCATGCCTCTGAGTTGCCTGGGAAGATGGTGAGTATGAAGACCAGGCCTCTGGATTGCCTGGGAAGATGGTCAAGATGCTGATCAGGACTCTGGACTGCCGGGGAAGATGTTCAGGATTCTAACCAGCCCTCTGGATTACCTTGGAGTATGGTCAGGATGCTGATAAGGCCTGTGGATTGCCAGGGAAGATGGTCAGGATGATGATTAGGACTAGATTACCTGGCATATTGATCAGGATGCGGACCATGCATCTGGATTGTCTGGGAAGATGGCCAGCATTCTGTACAGGCATTTGGATTACCTGGGAAGATGATCAGGATGCTGACCAGGCATCTGGATTGCCTGGGAAGATGGTTGGTTTCTGAATAGCCCTCTGGATTAACTGGGAGGATGGAAAGGATGCTTATCAGGCCTCTGGATTGCCTGGGAAGAGGGTGAGAATGATGACTCATCTCTAGATTACCTGGGAGATTGGTCACCATGCATACCAGGCCTATGGATTGCATTGGAAGAAGGCAAGCATGCTGAACAGGCCTCTGGATTACCTGGGAAGATGGTCAGGATGCTGACCAGCCTCCTGATTGCCTGGGAAGATTATTGAGATGTAAACCAGATCTCTGGATTGCCTGGCAAGATGGTTAGGATGCTGACCCTGTCCTCTGGATTGCCTTGGAAGTTGGTCAGAATGTCAACCATGCCTCTGGGTTGCCTGGGAAGATTATGAGTATGCCAACAAGGTCTCTGGATTGCCTGTGAAGATGGTCAGGATGTTGACCAGGCCTCTGGATTGCTGGGGAAGATGGTCGGGATTCTGACCAGCCCTCTGGATTACCTGGGAGAAAGGTCAGGATGCTGATCAGGCCTTTGGATTTCCTGGGAAGATTGTCAGAATGATGATTAGGCATCTAGATTATGTAGGAGGATGTTCACGATGCAGACCAAGCCTCTGGATTACCTCAGCAGATGCCCAACATGTTGAACAGGCCTCAGGATTACCTAGGAAGATGGTCAGGATGCTGAACAGGCTTTTGTGTTGCTGGGGAAGGTGGTCAGGATGCTAACCTGGCCTCTGGACTTCCTGGGAAGATGGTCAGGATGCTAACCTTCCTCTGGACTTCCTGGGATGATGGTCAGGATGCCAACCAGGCCTCTTGATTGCCTTGGAAGTTCATCAGGATGTCGACCATGCCTCTGCTTTGCCGGGGAAGATGGTCAGGATGATGACCTGGCCTCTGGACTTCCTGGGAAGATGGTCAGGATGCTGACATGTCCTCTGGACGGCCTGGAAGATGGTCAGGATGCCGACCCGGACTCTGGATTGCCTTAGAAGTTGGTCAGGATGTCGACCATGCCTCTGTTTTGCCTGGGAAGATGGTCAGGATGCCAATCAGGCCTTGAATTGCCTTTAAACTTGGTCAAGATGTCGACCCTGACTCTGTTTGCCTGTGAAGGTGGTCAGGATGCTGAACAGGCCTCTGTATTACATGTGAGGATGGTCAGGATTTTGACCAGGCCTCTGGAGTACCTGTGAAGAAGGTCAGGATTCAGACCAGGCCTCTGGACTACCTGCGAATATGGTCAGGATGCTGATCAGGCCTACGGATTTCCTGTGAAGATTGTCAGGATGATGACTAGGCATCTAGATTACATGGGGGGATGGTCAAGATGCAGACCACGCATCTGGATTGCCTTGGAAGATTCCCAACATGTTGAACAGGAATCTGGATTACCTAGAAAGATGGTGAAGATGCTGAGTAGGCTTTTTGGTTGCCAGGGAAGATGGTCAGGATGCTGACCTGGCCTCTGGACTTCCTGGAAAGATGGTCAGGATGCTGACCTGTCTGCTGGATGGCCTGTAAAATGGTCAGGATGTCTATCTTGCCTCTGGGTTTCCTGGGAAGATGGTGAGTGTGCCGACCAGGCCTCTGGATTGCCTGGGATGACGGTCAGTATGCTGAACAGGCATCTAAATTGCTGGGGATGATCATCGGGATTCTGACCAGCCCTCTGGATTACCTAGGAGGAAGGTCAGGATGCTTATCAGGACTCTGGATTTCCTGAGAAGATTGTCAGGATGATGACTAGGCATCTAGATTACGTGGGAGGATGTTCAGGATGCAGACTAAGCCTCTGGATTGCCTTGGAATATGCCCAACACATTGAACAGGCCTCTGGATTACCTTGGAAGATGGTCAGGATGCTGACCAGACTTTTGTGTTGCCGGGGAAGTTGGTCAGGATGCTGACCTAGCCTCTGGATTTCCTGAGATTATCAGGATACTGACCTGTCCTCTGGTTGGCCTGGAATATGGTCATGATTCCGACTAGGCTTCTGGATTGCCTTGGAAGTTAGTCAGGATGTCGACCATGTCTCTGTATTGCCTGAGAAGTTGGTCAAGATGTAGAACAGGCCTTTGGATTGCCTTTAAACTTGGTCAGGATGTCGACTCTGACTCTGATTGCCTGCGAAAATGGTCAGGATGCTGACCAGGGCTCTGTACTACATGTGAGGATGGTCAGGTTTCTGACCAGGCCTCTGGAGTACCTGTGAAGAAGGTCAGGATGCTGACCAGGCCTCTGGACTACCTGGGAGGATGGTCACGATGCTGACCAGTCCTCTGGTTTGCCTGGGAAGATGGTCAGGATGAAGACCGGACATCCAGATTGCCTGGGAAAATGGTCAGGATGACGACCAGGCCTCTGGATTGACTGTGAAATTGTCAGAATGCTGACCAGGCATCTAGATTGCCTGGGATGGTGGTTAGGATGCTGACCATGCCTCTTCATTGCCTAGCAATATAATCAGCCCATGAAAGAATACAGCCAGAAGTGACCAGAGTCCAAGACAACAACTCCAGAGAAAGTAGACTGTTTTGCTTCTCATCCACCTGTCCCCCTTGTCTAAGCCTAGGGAAAAATCTGAGGAAGAGGGTCGTGGTAGAATGTAAGGGCTGTGATTGGGGTGAATGGTGAACTTACAGCAATATAGCCTGGACATGCATTTGATCAACCTGATTGAACATACAAGCCCCCCCTTGCTGGATGGTGGGACCAAGGGGCTGTGTGGGTTTGGGCACAACTGCTTGCAAATTGGTTTTACATGAAGGATGCTTATACTCATAAATTATCACCTATTGCTAAAAAATGAAAAAAAAACTGAGAAAAAGATGCAGAACAGTCATGGCAGAATGCATGATCTGGGATGGTGTGTTGTGGGATGGGGGGAGGGAAGGGGAAATATGCCTGAACTGAATTGGATTATGGTGTATGAAATACACAAAGCATCAATAAAAAAAAAGAAATATGGTCAGGATGCAGACCAGGCCTATAGATTGCCTGGGAAGATGGTCAGGATGCTGACCGGACACTGGATTGCCTGGGAGGATGCTCAGGATGATGACCAGGTCTTTGCATTGCCTGGGTATATGGTCAGTGTATTAATCACTTTTCTGTTGCTGTGATAAAACACCACGACCAAGAAACTTATAAAAGGAAGAGTTTATTTGAGATTATGATTGAAGGTTCCATGGAATTAGAGTCCATTGTGGCAGGAGGCATGGTGGCTGGAGACTGGAGCAGCACGCCGAGGGTCACATTTCGCAAAGAGCACAGGAAGCAGAGCGAGAGACTGGAGGCCACGAGGCTTGTTAAACTCACTAAGTCTGCCTCCAGTGACACACTTCCTCCGGCACGGCCACACACCCCAAGACCTCCAAAAACAGCGGAACCAACTGGAGACAAACGTCTGAATAATTAGTGCCTATGGGGGACACTCATTCAAACCACCACATTTCACTCCCTGGCCCCCATAGGCTCCTGACCATATAAAATGCAAAATGCATTCAGTCCAACCCCAAAAGTCCCCATAGTCTCCACCAGTTTCAATGCCATTCAAAAGTCCACAGTCCAAAGTCTCTTCTGAGATTCAGGCCAATCTCCTAACTGTAAGCTCCTGTAAAATCAAAAGAGAAGTTACAAACTCCCAATGTACAGTGGAATCGAATACACATTCCCATTCCAAAAGGGAGGAATAGAGGCATAGTGAGGAAATACTGGACCAAAACAAGACCAAAAACCAGCAGGGCAAAAACCAAGTCCAACAGCTCCACATGCAATTTCTGGGACTCGACTTCCAAATGGCTTAGATGGCTCAGCTCCTCCAGCTTTGCCTGTAACATACATCTCCTTCTTAGGCTGGTACCACTCCCTGTATGCAGCTCTCCTTGGCAAATATCTCACAGGTCTGGCATCTCGAAAGTCTTCCTGGGGTCTCCACCGCCGCCAACCAAGCTTCACATTCACAGCTTCACGCAATGGCCCATCAGGGCCTTCTTTATGCAGGGAAACCCCTGCTGCACTCTGCCTGACCTTGGCAGCTCTTTGAAACTGTGGAGGAAGAACTGATGACCCCTTCACTCTTGCAAACTTCATGCCTCTAAAGCCAGCACCACGTGAATGAAATTGCTGAATCTGGCTGCAAGTTAGGGATGTACTCTGGCCTATTTCAACCACATTTGCAACTTTTCTCTGCCCTGGCCTTGTTGAAGGATTATCTGGGTGTGGTCTTGCCCTGAAGGTACTGATTCTTTTGTTTACTTTTAAATCTCCAGGCCTCTCCTTAATCACTTTAGTCTCCTTATGAAAGGGAGCCTCTCCTTCACATGCCTTGGCCACACCTTTAATCTTCCTAGTGAAATTATCAGATCCAAACTGTACATTCTGCATTTCATTCTGACCCATATGATCTTATTCACAGTAAAACTGCACAATATTCACCATTAAAAGCCACGCCACCATTTCTATGTTAGGCTGTCTTGAAATATCCTCCACCAAAGACATCAGTCCATTGCTTTTCAACTTAGCATCAGGCAAGCATTTGGGCTGTGGGAAAACCGCTGCCAGACTCTTTATCAAAATATCCCAGTTGCTGCTTAAGTCTTTATCCTCCTCTGGAACCCCATCTTTTGCAGCAATGCTTTCTTCCAGGCCTCCATTAAAATGACATTTTAAGCTCTACTTATAGTAATGAACAGCCTTTCTAGCCCAAAGCTCCAAAGTCTTCCACATTTCTCCAAACATCCACATGGTCAGGTTCTTCATAGCCAACAGCATATGGATTGCCTGGGAAGAATGTCAGGATGCTGAGCAGGCCTCTGGATTTCCTGGGAAGACAGCCAAGATGCTGTCCAGCACTCTGGACTGCCTCAGAAGATAGTCAGGATGACGACCAGGCCTCAGGATTGCCTGGGAAAATGGTCAAGATGCCGACCAAGCCTCTGGATTGCCTGGGTCTTGTTCATGAGGCTGACCAGGCCTCTGGATTACCTGGGACCTTGGTCAGCATGCTGAGCAGGCTTCAGGATTGCCTGGTAGGTTGTTCAGGATACCGACCAGGCCTCTGGATTGGCTGAGAATATGTTCAGGATGCCGACCAGGCCTCTGGATTGCCTTGGAAGTAAGTCAGGATGATGACCAGGCTTCTGGGTTGCAGGGAAGATGGTCAGAATGCCGACCAGACCTCTGCACTAACTGGGAGGATGGTCAGTTTGTTGACCAGGCCTCTGGATTACCTGGAAGGATGGTCAGTATGCCGATCAGGCTTCTGGATTGGCTGAGAAGTTGTTCAGGATGCCTACCAGGCCTCAGGATTGCCTCGGAAGTTAGGATGTTGACCATTCCTCTGGGTACTGGGAAGATAGTCATGATGCCGACAAGACCTCTGGATTGCCTGGGAAGATGGTCAGGATGCTGACCAGGCTTCTGGATTGCTGGGGAAGATGGTCAGGTTTCTGGCCAGGCCTTTCGATTATGTGGGAGGATGGTCAGGATGCTGACCAGGCTTCTGGATTGCTGGGGAAGATGGTCAGGTTTCTGGCCAGGCCATTCGATTATGTGGGAGGATGGTTAGGATGCTGAGCAGGCCTCTGAATGATCAGGGAATATGGTCAAGATGCAGACCAGGCCTCTGGATTGCCTGGGAGGATGGTCAGGATGCTGACCAGTACTCTGGACTCCCTGGAAATATGATCAGGATACTGATTGAGCCACTAGATAGCCTTGGAAGATGGACAGTATGCTGACTGGGCCTCTGGATTGACTGGGAAGATGGTCAGGATGATTACCAGTCCTCTGGACTCTGTGGAAAGATTATCAGGATACTGACTGGACCACTAGATATCCTTCGAAGATGGACAGTATGTTGACCGGGCCTCTGGATTGCCTGGGAAGATGGTCGGGATGCTGAGCATGTCTCTGGATTGCCTGGTAAATTGGCAAGAGGCTAATCAGGCCTCTGCACTATGTGGGATGATGTTCAGGATACTGACCGGGACTCTGGTTTGCCTGGGAAGATGGTCAGGATGCTGACCTGGCCACTAGATAGCATTGGAAGTTGGTTAGGATGTCGACCATGCCTCTGGGTTGCCTGGGAAGATGGTGAATATGTCGATCAGGCCTGTGGATTGCCTGGGAAGATTTGTCAGGATGCTGCCCAAGCCTCTGGACTAAATGGGAGGATGGTCAGGGTTCTGACCATGCCTCTGGTCTGCATGGGACGATGGTCAGAATGCCGAACAGGACTCTGTACTACCTGAGAGAATGGTCAGGATGCTGACCAGAATTCTGGATTGCCTGGGAAGATGGCCAGGATGCTGAACTGGCCTCTGGATTACCTGGGAAGTTGGTCAGGATGCTGACCAGGCCTCTGCATTGCCTCCAAAGATGGTAAGGTTGCTGGCCAGGCCTCTGAAGTAACTGGAAGGATGGTCAGGATGATGTCCAGGCCTCTAGACTTCCTGGGAAGATGGCCAGGATGCTGAACATGCTTCTGGATTACTTGGGAAGATTGGCAGGATGCCGACCTGGCCTCTGGATTGCCTTGGAAGCTCGTCAGGATGTCGATCATGACTCTGGGTTGCCTGGGAAGATGGTGAGTATGAAGACCAGGCCTCTGGATTGCCTGAGAAGATGGTCAAGATGCTGACCAGGACTCTGGACTGCCGGGGAAGATGGTCGGGATTCTAACCAGCACTCTGGATTAAGTGGGAGGATGGTCAGGATGCTGATAAGGCCTGTGGATTGCCAGGAAAGATAGTCAGGATGATGACTAGGATTCTAGATTACCTGGGATATTGGTCAGGATGCGGACCAGGCATCAGGATTGTCTGGGAAGATGGCCAGCATGCTGAACAAGCATTTGGATTACCTGGGAAGATGATCAGGATGCTGACCAGGCATCTGGATTGCCTGGCAAGATGGTTGGGATTCTGCACAGCCCTCTGGATTACCTGGGCGGAAGAAAAGGATGCTTATCAGGCCTCTGGATTGCCTGGGAAGAGGGTGAGAATGATGACTCGGCCTCTAGATTACCTGGGAGATTGGTCAGGATGCTTACCAGGCCTCTGGATTGACTGGGAAGTTGGCAAGCATGCTAAACAGGCCTCTGGATTACCTGGGAAGATGGTCAGGATGCTGACCAACCTCCTGATTGCCTGGAAAGATGGTTGCAATGAACACCAGGCCTCTGCATTGCCTGGCAAGATGGTTAGGATGATGACCCTGGCCACTAGATTGCCTTGGAAGTTGGTCAGAATGTCGACTATGCCTCTGTGTTGTCTGGAAAGATGGTGAGTATGCCGAGCAGGCCTCTGGATTGCCAGGGAAGATGGTCAGGATGCTGATCAGGCCTCTGGATTGCTGGGGAAGATGGTCGGGATTCTGACCAGCCCTCTGGATTACATGGGAGGAAGATCAGGATGTTGATCACGCCTCTGGATTGCCTGGGAAAATTGTCAGGATGATGACTAGGCATCTAGATTACGTGGGAGGATGTTCACAATGCGGATCAAACCACTGGATTTCCTCGGAAGATGCCCAACATGTTGACCATGCCTCTGGATTACCTACGAAGATGGTCAGGATGCTGACCAGGCCTTTGGCTTACTGGGGTAGATGGTCACGATGCTGACCTGGCCTCTGGACTCCCTGGGAAGATGATCAGGAAGCTAACATGTCCTCTGGATGGTCTGGAAGATGGTCAGTACGCCAACCAGGCCTTTTGATTGCATTTAAACTTGGTCAGGATGTTGACCCTGACTCTGCCTGCGAAGATGGTCAGGATTCTGACCAGGCCTCTGTACTACATGTGAGGATCGTCAGGATTCTGACCAGGCCACTGGAGTACCTGTGAAGAAGGTCAGGATGCTGATCAGGCCTCTGGACTACCTGCGAGGATGGTCAGGATGCTGACCAGTACTCTGGATTGCCTGCGAAGATGTCAGGATGCAGACTGGACATCTGGATTGCCTGGGAAAATGGTCAGGATGCTGACCAGGTGTCTGGATTGCATGTGAAATTGTCAGAATGCTGAACAGCCATCTGGATTGCCTGGGAGGGTGGTTAGGATGCTGACCATGCCTCTGCATTGCCTAGGAATATGGTCAGGATGCAGACCAGACATCTGGATTGCCTGGAAAAATGGTCAAGATTCTGACCAGACCTCTGCACTATCTTGGAGGATGGTCAGGATGCTTACCAGGCATCTGGATTGCCTGGGAAGTTGGCCCGGATGCTGACTGGGACACTGGATTGCCTGGGAGGATGCTCAGAATGATGACCAGGTCTGTGCATTGCCTGGATAGATGGTCAGGATGCCGACCAAGCATCTGGATTGCCTGAGAAGGTGGTCAGGATACCGAACAGGCATCTGGATTGCAGGGAAGATGATCAGGATGTCAAACAAGACTCTGCATTACCTGGGAAGATGATTAGGATGTTGACTATGGCTCTGGATGGCCTGGCAAGATGGTCCGGATGCTGACCAGGCATATGGATTGTCAGGGAAGATGGTCAGGATGCCGACCAGGCATCTGGATTGTCTTGGAAAAATGTCAGGATGCCAACCAGGCCTCTGGATTGCATGAGAAGATAGGATGACTACCAGGCCTCTGGATTGCATTGGAAGATGATCAGGATGCTAAACGTGCCTCTGGTTTGCTGGGAAGATGGTCAGGATAGCGACCAGAACTCTCGATTTCCTTGGAAGTTGGTCAGAATGTCCACCATGCCTCTGTTTGCATGCGATGATGGTCAGGATGCCGACCAGGCATTTGGATTATCTGTGAAGAAGGTCAGGATGCCGACCAGGCCTCTGGGTTGCCTGAGAAGATAGTCAGGATTCCTATCAGGCCTCTGGATTGCCTGTGAATATGGTGAGGATGCTAAAGAGGCATCTGGATTATCTAGGAAGATGGTCACATTGTCTATCAGGCCTCTGGGCTGCCTGAGAAGATGGTCAGGATGTCTACCAGGCATTTGTGTTGCATTGGAAGTTGGTTGTGATGTCGATAATGCCTCTGGGTTGCCTGGAAAGATGGTCAGGATGCTGACCAGACCTTTGGATTGCTGGGGAAGATGTACAGGATTCTGGCCAGGCCTCTGGATTACATGGGATGATGGTTAGGATGAAGAACGGGCTTCAGGATGGCCAGGGAAGATAGTCAGGATGTAGACCAGGCCTCTGTATTGCCTAGGAAGTTGGTCAAGAATCTGATCCGGCCTGTGCAGTATCTTGGAGGATGGTCTTGATGCTGATCAGGCCTCTGAATTAACAGGTAGGGAGGTCAGGATGCTGACCAGGCCTCTGGATTGCCTGGGAAACTAGTCATAATGCTGACGGGACACCTGAATTTCCTGGGAGGATGGTCAGGATTCAGATCAGACTTCTGAATATTCTCAGAGGACGGTCAGGATGCTGACTGGGACTCTGAATTGCCTGGGAGGATTGTCAGGGTGCTGAGCTGGCCTCTGCATTGGCTGGAAGGATGGTCAGTTTGTTGACTTGAACTCTGGATTGCCTTGGAGCATGGTCAGGATGCTGACCAGGCCTTTTATTGCATGAGAGGATGTTCAGGATGCTGGCTGGTCCTCTTGATTGCCTGGGAAGATGGTCAGGATGCAGAACCGAGCCTCTGGATTACCTGGGAGGATGGTCAAGATTCTGACCATGAATCTGGACTGCATGGGAAGATGGTCAGGATGTGGAACAGGCCTCTGCACTACATGGGAGGATGGTCAGGATTCCAACCAGTTCTCTGGATTGCCTGAGAAGATGGTCAGAATGAAAAACAGGCCTCTGAATTGCCTGGGAAGTTGGTCAGGATGCCGACCTGACTGGGCCCTGGATTCCTTTCCACGATGGTCAGGATGCCGAGTAGTCCTCTGGATTGCCAGCCAAAATAGTCAGGATGTGAGCCGGGCCACTTTATTAGCAGGGAGGATGGTCAGGATACCGCCCAAGCCTCTGAATTGCCTGGCAAGATGGTCAGCATGACTACCAGGCGTCCGGATTGCCTTGAAACTTGGTCAGGATGTCTACGTTGCCTCTGAGTTGCTGGGAAGATGGTCAGGATACTGACTAGGCCACTGGATTCTTTGGGAGGATGGTCAGGATTCTGGCCAGGCCTCTGGATTACCTGGGAGGATGGTTAAGATGCTTAACAGGCCTCTGGATGTCAAGGGAAGATGGTCAGAATGCAGACCATTCCTCTGGATTGCCTGGGAGGATTGTCAGGATGACGAGCAGGCATTTCTATTGCAAGGGAAGATTGTGAGGATGCTTACCAGGCCTCTGGATTACCTGGGAGGTTGGTGAGGATGTGGACTAGGCATCTGGACTTCCTGGGAAGATGGTCAGGATGCTGAACAGGCCTCTGGATTGCCGTAGAAGATGGTCAGGATTCCTACCAGACCTCTGGATTGCATTGGAAGTTGGTCAGGATGTCGACCATGCTTCTGGGTTGCTGGGAAGATGGTCAGAATGCTGACCAGGGCATTGGATTGCTGGTGAGGATGGTCAGGATTCTGGCCAGGCCTCTGGATTAGCTGGCATGATGGTTAGGATGCTGAACAGGCCTCTGGATGTCCAGGGAAGGTGGTCAGAATCCCAACCAAGCTTCTGAATTGCCTGGCAAGATGGTCAGGATGATTACCAGACCTTTGGATTGCCTAGGAAGTTGGTCAGGATGTCGACCATTCCTCTGGGTTGCTGGGAAGATGGTCAGAATGCTGACCAGGCCACTGTATTCCTGGGGAGGATGGTCAGGATTCTGGCCACACCTCTGGATTACCTAAGAGGATAGTTAGGATGCTGAACAGGCCTCTGGATGTCCAGGGAAGATGGTCAGGATGCAGACTAGGCCTCTGTATTGCCTGGGAAGATTGCCAGGATGAAAACCAGGCATCTGGTTTGCAAGGAAAGATCATGAGGATGCCGACCAGGCATCTGTATTGTCTGGGAAGATGGTCAGGTTGTCGATCAGACCTCTGGATTGCCTGAGAAGATGATCAGGATGCCTACCAGACCTCTGGATTGCCTTGGAAGTTGGTCAGGATGTCGACCATGCCTCTGGGATGCTGGGAAGATGGTCAGAATGCAGACCAGGTCAATGGATTCCTGGGGATGATGGTCAGGAATCTGGTCAGGAATCTGGATTACCTGGGAGGATGGTTAGTATGCTGAACAGGCCTCTGGATGTCCAGGGAAGATGGTCAGGATGCATACCAGGCCTCAGATTGCCTTGGAAGATGGTCAGGAGTCTGAAGGGGCCTCTGTAATATCTTGGAGGATGGTCAGGATGTTGACCAGGCCTCTGGATTACCTGGGAAGATGGTCAGGATGGGATCCAGGCCTCTGGATTGCCTAGGAAGATGGCCAGCATGCTGTACAGGCCCCAGGATTGAGTGGGAAGATGGTCAGGATACTGACCAGTCCTATGGATTGCCTGGGAAGAATGTCTAGATGCTGACCACACCTCTGGACTTCCTGGGAAGATGATCAGGATGCAGACCAGGCCTCTGGATAGCCTGGGAAGATAGTCAGCATGCTGACAAGGTCTCTGGATTGCTTAGGAAGTTGGCCAGCATGCTTTCCAGGCCATTGGATTGCCTGTGAAGGTGGTCAGGATGCTGAACGGACCTCTGGACTGCCTGGGAAGATGGTCAGGATGCTCACCAGGCCTCTGGATTACCTGGGAGATTGGTGAGGATGTGGACTAGGCATCTGGACTTCCTGGGAAGATGGTTAGGATGCTGAACAGGCCTCTGGATTGCCTTAGAAGATACTCAGGATGCAGACCAAGCTTCTGGATTTCCTGAGAAGATGGTCAGGATGCTGACCGGGCCTCTTCATTGACTGAGAAGATGGTCACGATGCTTACCGAGCCTCTTGATTACCTGGGAGTATGGTGATGATTCTGACCATGAATCTGGAGTGCATGGGAGGATGATCAGGATGGGGAACAGGCCTCTGTACTACCTGGGAGGATGGTCAGGTTGGCGACCAGTTCTCTGGATTGTCTGGAAAGATGGTCAGGTTGAAAAACATGCCTCTGAATTGCCTGGGAAGTTGGTCAGGATGCCGACATGACCAGGTCCTGGATTACCTGGCACGATGGTCAGGATGCCGAGGGGGGCCTCTGGATTGTCATCTAAGATGGTCAGGTTGTCAACCAGGCCCCAAAATTACCAGGGAAGATGTTCAGGATGCCCACCAAGCCTCTGAATTGCCTGGCAAGATGCTCAGGATGACTACCAAGTCTCTGGATTGCCTTGGAAGTTGGTCAGGATGTCGACCATGCCTCCAATTTGCTGGGAAGATGGTCAGGATGCTGAGCAGGTCACTGGAATCCTGGGGAGGATAGTGAGGATTCTGGCCTGGCCTCTGGATTACCTGGGGGGATGGTTAGGATGCTGAATAGGCCTGTGGATGTACAGAAAAGATGGTCAGGATGCAGACCAGGCCTCTGGATTGCCTCAGAAGATGATCAGGATTCTGAACAGGCCTCTGCACTATCTTAGAGGATGGTCAGAATGTTGACCAGGCCTCTGGATTACCTGGGAGGATGGCAAGGATGGTGACCAGGCCACTGGATTCCTGGTGAGGATGGTCAGGATACTGGCCACGTCTCTGGATTACATGGGAATGCGGTCAGGATGGTGACCAGGCATTTTGATTGCCTACTAAGATGGCCAGCATGCTGAACAGGCCCCTGGATTGAGTGGGAAGATGGTCATGATACTGACCAGTCCTATAACTTGCCTGGGAAGAATGTCTAGATGCTGACTAGGCCTCTGAACTTCCTGGGAAGAGGATTAGGATGCTGACCAGGCCTCTGGATTGCCAGGGAAGATGGTCAGGATGATGACGGGACTTCTGAATTTCCTGGGATGATGGTCAGGATGCAGATGTGACCTCTCTATTGCCTGGGAAGTTGGTCAGGATGCTGACCAGGCCTCTGGATTGTCTGGCAGGATGGTCAGGATACTGACCGGGACTCTGGATTTCCTGGGATGATGGTCAGGATGCTGACTTGGACTCTGGATGGTCTTGGAACATGGTTAGGATGCTGACCAGGCCTTGGATTGCCTGGGATGATGGTCAGAATGGTGACTGGGCCTCTGGATTGCCTGGGAAGATGGTCAGCATGACCAGCAGGCCTCTGGATTGCCTGGTAAATTGGTCAGGATACAGACCAGGCCTCTGGATTTCCTGGAAGGATGGTCAGGATGTTGACCAAGCCTCTGGATTGCTTTGGAAGATGGTCAGGATGCTGTCCGGGACTCAGGATTGCCTTGGAAGATGTTCAGGATTGCGACCAGCCTCTGCATTGCCTGGGGAATTGTCAGGATGCTGATCAGGCATCTGGATTGCCTGGGAACATGTTTAGGATGCTGACCAGGCATCTGGATTGCCTAGGAACATGTTTAGGATGCTGACCATGTCTCTGCATTGCCTAGGAATACGGTCAGGATGCAGACCAGGATGCTGGATTACCGGGAAAAATGGTCAGGATGATGACCAGGCAACTGGATGAACTGGGAAGATGGACAGAATGGTGAGCAGTCCTCTGGATTTCCTGGGAAAAAAGGTCAGGATTCTGATCAGGACTTGGGATTGCCTGGGAAGATTGTCAGGATGCTGACCAGACCTCTGAATTTCCTGGGAAGATGGTCAGGATGCTGAACAGTCCTCTGGATTGCCTGGGAAGATGGTCAGGATGCTGACCAGGCCTCTGGATTGCCTGGGAAGTTGGTCAGTATGTCGAGCATGGGTCTGGATTTCCTGGGAAGATGGTCAGGATGCTGATCAGGCCTCTGGATTGGCTGAGAATATGTTCAGGCCTCTGGATTGCCTGGGAAGTTGGTCAGGATGATGACCGGGTCTCTAGGTTGCTGGGAAAATGGTCAGGATGCCTAACAGACCTCTGCACTATCTTGGAGCATGATCAGGATGTTGACCAGGCCTCTGGATTACCTGGGAGGATATTCAGGATGCCGAACAGGCCTCTGGATTGGCTGGGAAGATGGTCAGGATGTAGACCAGGCATCTGTATTGCCTGGGAAGTTGGTCAAGAATCTGATCCGGCCTGTGCAGAATCTTGGAGGATGGTCTTGATGCTGATCAGGCCTCTGCATTAACAGGTAGGGTGGTCAGAATGCCGACCAGGCCTCTGGATTGCCTGGGATGATAGTCACGATGCTGATGGGACACCTGGATTTCCTGGGAGGATGGTCAGGATGCAGATCAGACTTCTAAATATTCTCAGAGGATGGTCAGGATTCTGACTGGGACTCTGGATTGCCTGGGAGGATGGTCAGGGTGCTGAGCTGGCCTCTGCATTGCCTGGGAGGATGGTCAGTTTGTTGACTTGAACTCTGCATTGTCTAGGAGCATGGTCAGGATGCTGATCAGGCCTTGGATTGCCTTGGAGGATGTTCAGGATGCTGACTGTGTCTCTTGATTGTCTGGGAAGATGGTCAGGTTGTTGATCCAGCCTCTTGATTGACTGAGAAGGTGGTCAGCGTGCCTACTAGACCTCTGGATTGCCTTGGAGGCTTGTCAGGATGTCGACCATGCCTCTGGGTTGCTGGGAAGATGGTCAGAATGCTGACCAGGCCACTGGATTCCTGGGGAGGATGGTCAGGATTCTGGCCAGGCATCTGGATTACCTGGGAGGATGGTTAGGATGCTGAATAGGCCTCTGGATGTCCAGGGAAGATGGTCAGGATGCAGACCAGGCCTCTGGATTGCCTCGGAAGATGGTCAGGAGTCTGAACTGGCCTCTGCACTATCTCAGAGGATGGTCAGGATGTTGACCAGGCCTCTGGATTACCTGGGAGGATGGTCAGGATGGTGACCAGGCCTCTGGATTGCCTAGGAAGATATCCAGCAAGCTGAACAGGCCCCAGGATTGAGTGTGTAGATAGTCAGGATACTGACCAGTCCTATGGATTGCCTGGGAAGAATTTCTAGATGCTGACCATGTCCCTGGAATTCCTGAGAAGATGATCATGATACCGACCAGGCCTCTGGATAACCTGGGGACATAGTCATTATGCTGACATGGCCTCTGGATTGCTTAGAAAGTTGGCCAGCATGCTTTCCAAGTCCCGGGAATGCCTTTGAAGGTGGTCAGCATGCTGAAAGGGCCTCTGGACTGCCTGGGAAGATGATCAGGATGACAAACAGGCCACTGAATTGCCTGAGAAGTTGGCCAGGATGCCGACCTGGCTGGTCTCTGGATTGCCTGGCAAGATGGTCAGGAGGTCATCCGGGGCCCCTGAATTACCAGGGAAGGTGGTCAGAATGCCGACCAAGCCTCTGAATTGCCTCGCAAGATGGTCAGGATGACTACCAGGCCTCTGGATTGCCTTGAAAGTTGGTCAGGATGTCGACCATGCCTGTGGGTTGCTGGGAAGATGGTCAGGATGCTGAACAGGCCACTGGATTCATTTGGATGATGATCAAGATTCTGGCCATGCCTCTGGATAACACAGAAGGATGGTTAGGATGCTGAGCAGGCCTCTGGGTGTCCAGGGAAGATGGTCAGGATGCAGACCAGGCCTCTGGATTGCCTCAGGTGGTGGTCAGGAGTCTGAGCAGACCTCTGCACTATCTTGCAGGATGGTCAGGATGTTGACCAGGCCTCTGGATTACCTGGGAGGATGGTCAGGATTCTGGCCAGGCCTCTGGATTGCCTTGGAAGTTGGTCAGGATGTCAACCATGCCTGTGGGTTGCTGGGAAGATGGCCAGCATGCTGAACAGGCACCATGATTGAGTGGGAAGATGGTCAGGTTACTGATCAGTCCAATGGATTGCCTGGGAAAAATGTCTAGATGTTGACCAGGCCTCTGGACTTCCTGGGAAGATGATCAGGATGCCGACCATGCCTCTGGATAGCCTGGGAAGATAGTCAGTATGCTGATAAGGCCGCTGGATTGATTAGGAAGTTGGCCAGCATGCTTACCAGGCCCCTGGATTGCCTGTGAAGGTGGTCAGAATGCTGAACGGGCCTCTGGACTGCTTGGGAAAATGGTCAGGATGCTCACCAGGCCTCTGGATTACCTGGGATGTTGGTGAGGATATTGATCAGGCCTCTAGACTGCCTGGGAAGATGGTCAGGATGCTGAACAGGCCTCTGGATTGCCTCGGAAGATGGTCAGGATACTGACCGGAACTCTGGATTGCCTGGGAGGATGCTCAGGATGCTGACTTGGATTCTGGATTGACTTGGAGCATAGTCAGAATGCTGACCAGGCCTTGGATTGCCATGGATGATAGTCACAATCATGACTGGGCCTCTGGATTGCCTGGTAAATTGGTCAGGATACTTACCAGGCCTCTGGATTACTTGGGAAGATTGACAGGATGCTGACCCTGTCTCTGAATTGCCTGGGAGGACGTTCAAGTTCCTCTGGATTACTTGAGAAGATGGTCAGGATGCTGACTATGTCTCTGAATTGCCTAGGAGTCTGAACTGGCCTCTGCACTATCTTGGAGGATGGTCAGGATGTTGACCAGGCCTCTGGATTACCTGGGACCATGGTCAGGATGGTGACCATACCTCTGGATTGCCTTGGAAGTTGGTTAGGATGTCGACCATGCCTGTGGGTTGCTGCAAAGATGCCCAGTATGCCGAACAGGCACCAGGACTGAGTGGGAAGATGGTCAGGATGCTGACCAGGCCATTGGATTCCTGGGAATGATGGTCAGGATTCTGGCCAGGCCTCTGGATTACTTGGGAGGTTGGTTAGGATGCTGAACAGGCCTCTGGATGTCCAGGGAAGATGGTAAGGATGCAAACCAGGCCTCTGGATTGCCTCAGAAGATGGTCATGAGTCTGAACAGGCCTCTGCTCTATCTTGAAGGATGGTCAGGATGTTGACCAGGTCTCTGGATTGCCTAGGAAGATGGCCAGCATGCTGAACAAGCCCCAGGATTGATTGAGAAGATGGTCAGGATACTGACCAGTCCTATGGATTGCGTGGGAAGAATGTCTAGATGCTGAACAGACCTCTGGACTTCCTTACAAAATGATCAGGATGCCGACCATGCCTCTGAATAGCTGGGGAAGATAGTCGGTATGCTGACAAGGCCTCTGGGTTGTTTAGCATGTTGTTAGCATGCTTATCAGGCCCCTAGATTGCATTTGAATGTGGTCAGGATGCTGAATGGGCCTCTGGACTGCCTGGGAAGATGGTCAGAATGCTCACCAGGCCTCTGGATTACCTCAGAGGTTGGTGAGGATGTTGACCAGGCCTATGGACTGACTGGAAAGATGATAAGGATGTGAACAGGCCTCTGGATTGCCTAGCAGGATGGTCAGGATGCTGACCAGGACTCTGGATTGCCTGAGTGGATGGTCAGGATGCTGACTTGGACTCTGGATTGACTTGGATCATGGTCAGGCTGCTTATCAGGCCTTGGATTGCCTGGGATGATGCTCACACTTGAGACCGGGCCTCTGGATTGCCTGTGAAGGCCTCTGGATTACCTGGAAGGAGGGTCAGGTTTCTGACCATGAATCTGGACTGCATGGGAAGATGGTCAGGATGTGGAACAGGCCTCTGTACTACCTGGGAGCATGGTCAGGATGCTGCCCATATCTCTGGATTGCCTGGGAAGATGGTCAGGATGACAAACAGGCCTCTGAAATGCCTGGGATATTGGTCAGGATGCTTACCTTACAGGGACCTGGATTGCCTGGCAAGGTGGTCAGGATGCCAAGCAGTCCTCTGAATTTCCTTCCAAGATGGTCAGGATGGGAACCAGGCCCCTGAATTACCAGGGAAGTATGTCAGGATGCCGACCAAGCCTCTGAATTTCCTTCCAAGATGGTCAGGATGTCTACCAGGCTCTGGAATGCCTTGGAAGTTGGTCAAGATGTTGACAATGCCTCTGGGTTGATGGAAAGATGGTCAGGATACTGACCAGTCCTATGGCTTGCCTGGGAAGATGGTCAGGATGCTGACTGGGCATCTGGATTGCCTGTGAAGATGGTCAGGATGCTGAACAGACTTCTAAATTTCCTGGGAGGATGGTCAGGATGCTGATGGGGCCTCTCCATTGCCTAGGAAGATGGTCATGATTCTGACCAGGCCTCTGAATTGCCTGAGAGGATGGTCAGGATACTGTCCAGGATGCTGGATTGCCTGGGAGGATGGTCAGGGTGCTGACTTGGACTCTGGATTGACTTGGAACATGGTCAGGATGCTGACCAGGTCTTGGAATGCCTGAGATGATGGTCAGAATGGTGACAGGTCCACTGGATTGCCTGGTAAGATGGTCAGCATTCCAAACAGGCCTCTGGATTGCCTGGCAAATTGGTCAGGATACCGACCAGGCCTCTGGATTACCTTGAAGGATGGTCAGGATGTCGACCAAGCCTCTGTATTGCTTTGGAAGACAGTCAGGATGCTGTCCGGGCCTCTGGATTGCCTGGGAAGATGTTTAGGATGCCGACCAGGCCTCTGGATTGCCTGAGAAATTGTCAGGATGCTGATGCCTGGATAACCTGGAAAGATAGTCAGTATGCTTATAAGGCCTCTGGATTGCTTAGGATGTTGGCCAGTATGCTCACCAGGACCCTGGATTGCCTGTGAAGGTTGTCAGGATGCTGAACAGGCCACTGTACTGCCTGTAAAGATGGTTAGGATGCTCACAAGGCCTCTGGATTACCTGCGAGGTTGGTGAGGATGTTGACCAGGCAACTGGACTGCCTGGGAATATGGTCAGGATGCTGAACAGGCCTCTGGATTGTCTGAGAAGATAGTCAGGATGCAGACCAAGCTGCTGGATTACCTGAGAAGATGGTCAGGATGCTGACTGTGCCACTGAATTGCCTGGGAGGATGTTCAGGATGCTGCCTGGGCCTCTTGATTGCCTGGGAAGATGGTCAGGATCCTGACCGAGCCTCTGAATTACCTGGGAGTATGTTCAGGATTCTGAACATGAATCTGGACTGCATAGATAGATCGTCAGGATGCAGAACAGGCATCTGTACTACATGCTAGGATGGTCAGTATGCCGACCAATTCTCTGGATTGCCTAGGAAGATGGTCAGGATGACAAACAGACCTCGGAATTGCCTGAGAAGTTGGTCAGGATGCCGACCTTACCAGGCCCTGGATTGATTGGCAAGATGGTCAGGATGCCGAACAGTCCTCTGGATTGCAAGTGAAGATGGTCAGGATGTCAACCAGGCCCCTGAATTACCAGGGAAGATGGTCAGGATGCTGATCAAGCCTGTGAATTGCCTGGCAAGATTGTCAGGATGACAACCAGGCCTCTGGATTGCTTGGAAGTTGTTCAGGATGTCGACCATGCCTCTGAGTTTCCTGGGAAGATGGAGAGTATGACGACCAGGCCTCTGGATTGCCTGGGAAGATGGTCAGGATGTTGACCAGGCCTCTGGACTGACAGGGAAGATTGTCGGGATTCTAACCAGCCCTCTGAATTACCTGGGAGGATGGTCAGGATGCTGATCAGGCCTGTGGATTTCCAGGGAAGATGGTCAGGATGATGACTAGGCTTCTAGTTTACCTGGGAGAGTGGTCAGGATGCGGACCAGTCATCTGGATTCTTTGGGAAGATGGCCAGTATGCTGAAAAGACCTTTGGATTACCTGGGAAGATGATCAGGATGCTGAACAGGCCTCTGCATTGCCTGGGAAGATGGTCAGGATTCTGAACAGCCCTTTGGATTGCCTGGAAAGATGGTCAGGATGATGACTCGGCCTCTAGATTACCTGGGAGATTGTTCAGGATGCGGACCAGGCCTCTGTATTGCCTGGGAAGATGGCAAGCATGTTGAACAGTTCTCTGGATTACCTGGGAAGATGGACAGGATGCTGACCAGCCTCTGGATTTCCTGGGAAGATGGTTAGGACACTAACCAGGCCTCTGGATTGCCTGGGAAGATGATTAAGATGCTGACCCTGACCTCTTGATTGCCTTAGAAGTTGGTCAGAATGTAGACCATGCCGCTGGGTTGCCTGGGAAGATGGTGAGTATGAGGACCAGGCCTCTGGATTGCCTTGGAATATGGACAGGATGCTGACCAGCCCTCTGGTGTACCTAGGAGGAAGGTCAGGATGCTGTTCTGGCCTCTGGATTGCCTGGGAAGATGGTGAGGATAATGACTAGGCCTCTAGATTATGTGGGAGGATGTTCACAATGCGGACCAAGCCTCTGGCTTGCCTCAGAAGATGGCCAGCATGTTGAACAGCCCACTGGATTTCCTAGGAAGATGGTCAGGATGTTGACCAGGCCTTTGGGTTGCCGGGGAAGATGGTCAGGATGCTGACCTGTCCTCTGGACTTCCTTGGAAGATGGTCAGGATGCTGACCTGTCCTATGGACTGCCTGGGAAGATAGTCAGGATGACCACCAAGACTCTGGATTGCCTTGGAAGTTGGTCAGGATGTCGATCATGCCTCTATTTTGCCTGGGAAATTGTCAGGATGCAGACCAGGCCCCTGGATTGTCTGGGAGGATGGTCAGGATGAAAACCAGGTCTCTGCATTGCCCGGAGAAATGGTTAGGCTGCCGACCAGGCATCTGGATTTCCTGCTAAGATGGTCAGGATACTGACCAGGACTCTGGGCTACATGTGAGGATTGTTAGGATTCTGATGAGGCTTCTGGAGTACCTGTGAAGAAGGTCAGGATGCTGACCAGGCCTCTGGACTACCTGTGAGGATAGTCAGGGTGCTGACCAGTCCTCTGGATTGCCTGGTAAGATGGTCAGGATATAGACCAGACATCTGTATTGCCTGGGAATATGGTCAGGATGCCAACCAGGCCTCTGGATTGCCTGGAAAATTGTCAGGATGGTGACCAGTCATCTGGATGGCCTGGGAAGGTGGTTAGGATGGCGACCATGACCTTGCATTGCCTAGGAATATGGTCAGGATGCAGACCAGGCCTCTGGATTGCCTGGGAACATGGTAAGGATTCCGAACAGGCCTGTGCACTATGTTGGAGGATGGTCAGGATGCTTACCAGGCCTCCGGATTGCCTGTGAAGATGGTCAGGATTCTAACCGGGACTCTGGATTGCCTGGGAGTATGGCCAGGATGAAGACCAGGTCTGTACATTGCCTGGGTAGATGGTCAGGATGCCGACCAGGCATCTGGATTGCCTGGGAAGGTGGTAAGGATTCCGACTAGGCATCTGGATTGCTTGGAAGATGATCAGGATGTCGACCAGGACCCTGCATTGTCTGGGAAGATGAACAGGATGTTGACCATGGCTCTGGATGGCCTGGCAAGACGGTCAGGATGCCGACCAGGCATATGGATTGTCTGGGAAGATCGTCAGGATGCCGACCAGGCATCTGGATTGTCTGGGAAGTTGGTCAGGATGCCTAACAGGCCTCTGTAATGCCTGAGAAGATAGTCAGAATGCCTACCAGGCCTCTGGATTGCCTGGGAAGATGGTCAGGATGCTAAACGTGCCTCTGGTTTGCTGGGAAGGTGGTCAGGATGCCAACCAGAAGTCTGGATTGCCTGTGAAGATGGTCAGGATGCTGAACAGGCATCTGGATTGTCTGGGAAGAAGGTCAGGTTGTCGATCAGGTCTCTGGATTGCCTGAGAAGATTTTCAGGATGCCTACCAGGCCTCTAGATTGCATTGGAAGTTGGTCAGGATGTCGACAATGCCTCTGGATTGCCTGGAAAGATGGTCAGTATGCTGACAAGACCTCTGGATTGTTGCAGAAGATGGTCAGCATTCTGGCTAGGCCTCTGTATTACCTGGGAGGATGGTTAGGATGATGAACGAGCTTCAGGATGGCCAGGGAAGATGGTCAAGATGTAGAACTGGCCTCTGTATTGCCTGGGAAGATGGTCAGGAATCTGACGTGCCCTCTACACTATCTTGGAAGATGTTTAGGATGCTGATCAATCCTCTGGATTATCTGGGATAGTGGTCTTGATGATGACAAGGCCTCTGGATTGCTTAGGATGTTGGCCAGCATGCTGACCAAGTCCCTGGATTGCATGGCAAGATAGTCAGGATGCTGAACAGGCCTCTGGAATGCCTGGGAAGAACATCAGGATATGGACCAAACATCAGGACTTCCTGGGAAGATGGGCGGCATGCAGACCAGTCCTCTGGACTGCCTGGGATGATGGCCAGGATACCGACCAGGCCTCTGTATTGCCTGGGAAGATAGTCAGGATGCTGAACGCACATCTGAAATTCCTGGGAGGGTGGTCAGGATGCTGATTGGACTTCTGAATGTCCTCATAGGATGGTCAGGATGCTGAGCCGGTCTCTGGATTGCCTGGGAGGATTGTCAGGTTGTTGACTTGGACTCTGGATTGCCTTCTAGCATGGTCAGAATGCTGACAAGGCCTTGGATTTCCTGGGATGATGGTCAGGATGGTGATTGGGCCTCTGGATTGCATGGGAAGATGGGCGGCAAGCTGACCTGGCCTCTGGATTGTTTCATAAGATGGTCAGGATGCTGACCCGGCCACTGCATTACCTGGGACGATGGTCAGGATGCAGTGCAGGCTGCTGGATTCATTGGGAAGATGGTCAGGATGCTGACCATGTCTCTGGAATAGCTGGGAAAATGGTCAGGATGCCTACCAGGCTTCTGGATTGCCTGGGTAGATGGTCAGGATGCAGACCAGGCCACTGGATTCCATGTGTCTAGGTAGGAGGCTGACCAGGCCTCTGGATTGCCTTGGACGATGGTCAGGATGTAGACCAGGGCTCTGGATTGCATGGAAAATTGTCAGGATGCAGACCAGGTCTCTTCCTTGCCTGGAAAAAGGGTCAGGATGCAAACCAGGCATCGGGATTTCCTGGGAAGGTGGTTAGGAGGATGATCAGGCATCTGGATTGCTTGAAATTTGGTCAGGATTTCGACCAGGCCTCTTGGTTGCCTGGGAAGATGTTCAGAATGCTGACTAGGCATCTCGATTGCCTGGGTGGATTGTCAAATGCCGACCAGGCATTTGGATTGTCTAAGAAGATGGTCAGGTTGTCAGTCAGGCCTCTGGAGTGCCTGAGAAGATGGTCAGGATGCCTACCAGGCTTCTGGATAGCCTGGGAAGATGGTCATGATTCTGATCGGGCCTCTGCACTCTCTTGGAGGATGGTCAGGATGCTTACCAGGACTCTGGATTGCCTGGGAAGATGGTCAGGATGCTAACCAGGACTCTGGATTGCCAGGGAGTATGGTCAGGATGATGACCAGGTCTGTGCATTGCCTGGGTAGATGGTCAGGATGCCGACCAGGCATATGGAATGCCTGGGAAGGTGGTCAGGATTCCGACCAGGCATCTGGATTGCTGGGAAGATGATCAGGATGTCGACCAGGACTCTGCATGGCCTGGGAAGATGATCAGAATGTTTACCATGGCTCTGGATGGCCTGGCAAGATGGTCAGGATGCTGACCAGGCATATGGATTGTCTGTGAAGATGGTCAGGATGCCGACCAGGCATCTGGATTGTCTGGGAAGGTGGGCAGGATGGCGACCAGAAATCTGAATTGCCTGTGAAGATGGTCAGGATGCTGAACAGGCATCTGGTTTGTCTGGGAAGATGGTCAGGTTGTTGATCAGGTCTCTGGATTGCCTGAGAAGATGGTCAGGATAAATACCAGGGCTTTGGGTTGCCTTGGAAGTTAGTTGCAATGTCGACAATGCCACTGCATTGCCTGGAAAGATGGTCATGTTGCTGACCACACTTTTGGATTGCTGGGGAAGATGGTCAGGATACTGGCCCAGCTTCTGGATTACCTGAGAAGATGGTTAGGATGATGAACCGGCTTTGGGATGTCCAAGGAAGATGGTCAGGATGTAGACCATGTCTCTGGATTGACTGCATCTTAGTCAGGAGGCCAACCAGGCCTGTGGATTGCCTGGGAAGGGGGTCAGGATGAAGACTGGGGCTCTGGATTACCTGGAAGGATAGTCAGGATGTCGACCAGGGCTCTGGATTGCCTGGGAAATTGTCAGGATGGAGACCAGTCCCCTGGATTGACTGGAAGATGGTCAGGATGAAGACTGGGGCTCTGGATTACCTGGAGAGATGGTCAGGATGCCGACCAGGCATCTGGATTTACTGGAAAGTTGGTGACGAAGCTGAACAGGCATCTGGATTGCTGGGAAGATGGTATGGATGTCGACCAGGCCACTGGATTGCCTGTGAGGATTGTCAGGATGATGACCATGTGTCTGGATTGCAAGGGAAGATCTTCAGGATGCTGACCAGGCATCTGTATTGTCTGGGAAGATGGTCAGGTTGTGGATCAGGCCTCTGGATTGCCTGAGAAAGTGGTCAGGATTCCTACCTGGATTCTGGGTTGCCTTGGAAGTTGGTCAGGATGTCGACCATGCCTCTGTTTTGCCTGGGAAGATGGTCAGGATGCCGACCAGGCCTGTGGATTGCCTTTAACGTAGGTCAGGATGTCGACCATGACTCTGGGTTGCCTGCTAAGATGTTCAGGATACTGAACAGGACTCTGGACTACATGTGAGGATGGTCAGGATTCAGACCAGGCTTCTGGAGTACCTGTGAAGAAGGTCAGGATGCTGACCAGGCCTCTGGACTACCTGTGAGGATGGTCAGGGTGCTGACCAGTCCTCTGGATTGCCTGGGAAGATGGTCAGGATACAGACTGGACATCTGGAATGCCTGGGAAGATGATCAGGATGCCAACCAGGCCTCTTGATTGCCTGGGAAATTGTCAGGATGGTGACCAGTCATCTGGATGGCCTGGGAAGGTGGTTAGGATGGCGACCATGACTCTGCCTTGCCTAGAAATATGGTCAGGATGCAGACCAGGCCACTGGATTGCCTGGGAACAAGTTCAGGATTCTGACTGGACCTCTGCACTATCTTGGAAGATGGTCAGGATGCTTACGAGGCCTCTGGATTGCCTGAGAAGATGATCGGGATGTTGACCATGGTTCTGGATGGCCTGGAAGATGGTCAGGATGCCGACCAGGCATATGGATTGTCTGGGAAGATAGTCAGGATGCTGACCGGGACTCTGGATTGCCTGGGAGGTTGGTCAGGTCTGTGCATTGCCTGGGTGGGCTGTCAGGGTGCCGACCAGGCATCTGGATTGCCTGGGAAGGTGGTAAGGATTCCAACCAGGCACCTGGATTGCTGGGAAGATGATCAGGATGTGGGCCAGGACTCTGCATTGCCTGGGAAGGTGAACAGGATGTTGATCATGGCTCTGGATGGCCTGGCAAGATGGTCAGGATGCCGACCAGGTATATGGATTGTCTGGGAAGATGGTCAGGATGCCGAGCAAGCCTCTCGATTGCTTGAGAAGATAGTCAGGATGTCTACCAGGCCTCTGGATTGCCTGGGAAGATGGTCAGGATGCTAAACGTGCCTCTGGTTTGCTGGGAAGGTGGTCAGGATGGTGACCAGAACTCTGGATTGCCTGTGAATGTGGTCAGGATGCTGAACAGGCCACTGGATTCCCTGGGAAGATGGTCAGGATGCTGACCAGGTCTCTGAAATAGCTGGGACAATGGTCAGGATGCCTACTAGGCCTCTGCATTGCCTGGGTAGATGGTCAGGATGCAGACCATGCCACTGGATTCCCTGTGTCTTGGTAAGAGGCCGATCAGGCCTCTGGATTGCCTGTGAAATTGTCATGGAAGATGGTCCAGATGCAGACCAGGACTCTGGATTACCTGGAAGGATAGTCAGGATGCCAATCAGGCCTCTCGATTGCCTGTGAAATTGTCAGGATGCAGACCACGCATCTGGATTGCCTGGGAATATGGTCAGGATTCAGACCGGGCCTCTGCACTATATTGGAGGATGGTCAGGATAATTACCAGGCCTCTGGATTGCCTTGGAAGGTGGTCAGGATGCTGACTGGGACTCTGGATTGCCTGGGAAGACAGTCAGAATGCCTACCAGGCCTCTGGATTGCCTGAGAAGATGGTCAGGGTGCTAAACTTGCCTCTGGTTTACTGGGAATGTGGTCAGGATGGCTACCAGAACTCTGGATTGCCTGGGAAGATGGTCAGGATGCTGACCGTGACTCTGGATTGCCTGGGATTGCCTGGGAAGATGGTCAGGATGCTGACCGTGACTCTGGATTGCCTGGGAGGTTGGTCAGGATGATGACCAGCTCTGTGCATTGTGTACGTAGACAGTCATGATGCTGACCAGGCATCTGGATTGCCTGGGAAGGTGGTCAGGATCCCAACCAGGCATCTGGATTGCTGGGAAGATGATCAGGATGTCAACCAGGAATCTGCATGGCCTGGAAAGATGATCAGGATGTTGACCATGGCTCTGGATGGCCTGGCAAGATGGTCAGGATGCCGACCAGGCATATGGATTGTCAGTGAAGATGGTCAGGGTGCCGACCAGGCATCTGTATTGTCTGGGAAGATGGTCAGGATGCCGAACAGGCCTCTGAATTGCATGAGAAGATGGTCAGGATGACTACCAGGCCTCTGGATTGCCTGGGAAGGTGGTCAGGATGCGAAACTTGCCTCTGGTTTGTTGGGAAGGTGGGCAGGAAGGTAACCAGAACTCTGGATTGCCTGTGAAGATGGTCAGGATGCTGAACGTGCATCTGGATTGTCTGCAAAGATGGTCATGTTGTCAAACAGGCCTCTGGATTTCCTGAGAAGATGGTCAGGATGCCTACCAGGCCTTTGGGTTGCCTTGGAAGTTGGTTGCGATGTCGACAATGCCTCTGCATTGCCTGGAAAGATGGGCAGGATGCTGACCAGACCTCTGGATTGCTGGGGAAGATGGTCAGGATTCTGGCCAGGCCTCTGGATTATCTGGGAAGACAGTTAAGATGATGAACGGGGTTCGGGATGTCCAGGGAATATGGTCAGGATGTAAACCAGGCCTCTGTATTGCCTGGGAAGAGGTTCAGGAATCTGACCCCGCCTCTGCACTATCTTGGAGGATGGTCTTGATGCTGATCAGGCCTCTGGATTACCTGGGAGGGTGGTCAGGATGCCAACCAGGACTCTGGAGGCCAGGGAAGATAGTCAGGATGTTGACTGCACATCTGAGTTTCCTGGGAGGATGGTCACAATGCTGATCAGATTTCTGAATGTCCTTGGAGCATGGTCAGGATGCTGACCCGGCTTTGGATTGCCTGGGATGATGATCTGGGTGGTGACTGGGCCTCTGCATTGCCTGAGAAGATGATTGGCAAGCTGACCTGGCCTCTGGATTGCTTCATAAGATGGTCAGGATGCTGACCAGGCATATGGATTGCCTGAGAAGGTCAGGATGCCTACCAGGTGACTGGGTTGTCCTGGAAGTTGGTCGCGATCTCGACAATGCGTCTGGTTTGAATGGAAATATCGTCAGGATGCTGACCAGAACTCTGGATTGCTGGGGAAGATGGTCAGGATTCTGGCCAAGCCTCTGGATTACCTGGGAGGATGGTTAGGATGATGAATGGGCTTCAGGATGGCCAGGGAAGATGGTCAGGTTGTAGAACAAACCTCTGTATTGCCTGGGAAGATGGTAAAAAATCTGACCCAGCCACTACACAATCTTGGAGGATGGTCTTGATGCTGATCAGGTCTATGAATTACCGGGGAGGGTGGTCAGGTTGAGGACCAGGTCTGTGCATTGCCTGGGTAGACGGACAGGATGGTGACCAGGCATCTGTATTGCCTGAGAAGGTGGTCAGGGTCCTGACCAGGCATCTGGATTGCTGTGAAGATTATCAGGATATTGAACAGAACTCTGCATTGCCTGGGAAGATGATCAGGATGTTGACCATGTCTCTGGATGGCCTCAGAGGATGGACAGGTTATTGACTTCAATTCTGGATTGCCTTGGAGCATGGTCAGGTTGCTAACCAGGCCTTGGGTTGCCTGGGATTATGGTCAGGATGGTGACTGGGCCTCTGAATTGCCTGGGAAGATGGTCGGCAAGCTGACCTGGCCTGTGGATTGCTTCATTAGATGGTCAAGATGCTGACCAGGCCAGTGCATTACCTGGGACGATGGTCAGGATGCTGACCAGGCTGCTGGATTGCATGGGAAGATGGTCAGGATGTTGACCAGGTCTCTGGAATACCTGGGAGAATGGTCAATTTGCCTACCAGGCCTCTGGATTGCCTGGGTAGATGGTCAGGATGCAGACCAGGCCTCTGGATTGAGTGTCTTACTTAGGAGGCCAACCAGGCCTCTGGACTGCCTGGGAAGGTGGTCAGGATGCAGACTGTGGCTCTGAATTACCTGGAAGGATAGTCAGGATGTCGATCAGGTCTCTGGATTTCCTGGGAAATTGTCAGGATGTGGACCAGGCCCCTGGATTGCCTGAGAGGATGGTCAGGATGATGACCAGGTCTCTGTATTGCCTGGAGAAATGGTCAGGATGCCGACCAGGCTTGTGGATTTCCTGGGAAGATGGTCAGGAAGCTGACCACGCATCTGGATTGCAGGGAAGATGGTTAGGATGTCTACCAAGCCTCTGGATTGCCAGGGAGGATTGTCAGGATGATGACCAGTTGTCTGGATTGCAAGAGAAGATGGTCAGGATGCCAACCAGGCATCTGTATTGCCTTTAACGTTGGTCAGGATGTCGACCCTGACTCTGGGTTGCCTGCTAAGATGGTCAGGATACTGACCAGGACTCTGGACTACATGTGAGGATGGTCAGGATTCTGACCAGGCTTCTGTAGTACCTGTGAAGAAGGTCAGGATACTGACCAGGCCTCTGGACTACCTGTGAGGATAGTCAGGGTGCTGACCAGTCCTCTGGATTGCCTGGGAAGATGTTCAGGATACAGTCTGGACATCTGGATTGCCTAGGAAGATGGTCAGGATGCCGACCAGGCTTCTGGATTGCCTGGGAAGATGTTCAGGATACAGACTGGACATCTGGGTTTCCTAGGAAGATGGTCAGGATGCCGACCAGGCCTCTGGATTGCCTGGGAAATTGTGAGGATGCTGACTAGTCATCTGGATTGCCTGGGAAATTGTGAGGATGCTGACTAGTCATCTGGATTGCCTGGGAAGGTGGTTAGGATGGTGACCATGACTCTTCATTGCCTAGGAATATGGTCAGGATGCAGACCAGGCCTCTGGATTGCCTGGCAACATGTTCAGGACTCTGACCGAGCCTCTGCACTATCTTGGAGTATGGTGAGGATGCTTACCAGGCCTCTGGATTGCCTGGGAAGATGATCAGGATGTTTACCATGGTTCTGGACGGCCTGGCAAGATGGTCAGAATGCCGACCAGGCATATGTATTGTCTGGGAAGGTGGTCAGGATGCTGACTGGGACTCTGGATTGCCGGGGAGGTTGGTTAGGATGATGACCAGATCTGTGCATTGCCTGGGTAGATGGTCAGGATGCCAACCAGGCATCTGGATTGCCTGGGAAGGTGGTAAGGATTCCAACCAGGCCTCTGGATTGCTGGGAAGATGATCAGGATGTGGACCAGCGCTCTTCACTGCCTGGGAAGATGAATAGGATGTTGACCATGGCTCTGCATGGCCTGGAAAGATGGTCAGGATGCCGACCAGGCATATGGATTATCTGTTAAGATGGTCAGGATGCCTACCAGGAATATGGATTGTCTGGGAAGATGGTCAGGATGCTGAACAGGCTTCTGATTGCCTGAGAAGTTAGTCAGGATGCCTACCACACTTCTGGATTGCCTGGGAACATGGTCAGGATACTAAACGTGCCTCTGGTTTGCTGGGAATGTGGTCAGGATGGCGACCAGAACTCTGGATTGCCTGTGAAGATAGTCAGGATGCTGAACAGGCATTTGGACTGTCTGAGAAGATGGTCAGGTTGTCAATCAGGCCTCTGGATTGCCTGAGAAGATGGTCAGCATGCCTATCAGGCCTCTGGGTTCCTTGGAAGTTGGTCACAATGTTGACATTGCCTCTGGATTGCCTGGAAAGATGGTCAGGATGCTGACAGCAACTCTGGATTGCCTGGGAGGTTGGTCAGGATGATGACCGACCAGGTCTATGCATTGCCTGTATTGACAGTCAGGATGCCGACCAGGCATCTGGATTGCCTAGGAAGTTGGTCAGGATCCTGACCAGGCATTTAGATTTCTTGGAAGATGATTAGGATGTAGACCAGGAATCTGAATGGCCTGGGAAGTTGATCAGTATATTGACCATGGATCTGGATGGCCTGGCAAGATGGTCAGGATGCCAACCAGGCATATTGATTGTCTGGGAAGATGGCCAGGATCCTGACCAGGCCTCTGGATTGCCTGGCAGGTGGTCAGGATGATGACCAGGTCTGAGCATTGCCTGTGTAGATGGTCAGGGTGCCGACCAGGCATCTGGATTGCCTGCGAACGAGGTCAGGATCCTGACCAGGCATCTGGATTTCTGGGAAGATGATCAGGATGTCAACCAGGTTTCTGCATGGCCTGGGAAGATGATCAGCATGTTGACCGTGCCTCTGGTTGGCCTGCCAAGATGGTCAGAATGCCGACCAGGCATATGGATTGTCTGGGAAGATGGTCAGGATGCCGACCAGGCATCTGGATTGTCTGGCATGATGGTCAGGATGCTGACCAGGCCTCTTGATTGCCTGAGAAGATAGTCAGGATGCCTACCAGGCCACTGGATTGCCTGGGAAGATGGTCAGGATGCTAAACATGCCTCTGGTTTGCTGTGAAGATGGTCAGGATGATGAAGAGAAGTGTGGATTGCCTGTGAAGATGGTCAGGATGCTGAACAGTCATCTGGATTGTCTGGGAAGATGGTGAGGTTGTCGATCAGGCTTCTGAATTGCCTGAGAAGATGGTTAGGATGTCTATCAGGCCTCTCGGTTGCCTTGGAAGTTGGTCACGATGTCGACATTGCCTCTGGATTGCCTGGAAAGATGGTCAGGATGCTGACAAGACCTCTGGATTGCCTGGGAAGATGGTCAGGATGCTAAACATGCCTCTGGTTTGCTGTGAAGATGGTCAGGATGGTGAAGAGAAGTGTGGATTGCCGCTGAAGATGGTCAGGATGCTGAACAGGCATCAAGATTGTCTGGGAAGATGGTGAGGTTGTCGATCAGGCCTCTGGATTGCCTGAGAAGGTGGTTAGGATTCCTATCAGGCCTCTGGGTTGCCTTGGAAGTTGGTCGCGATGTTGACATTGCCTCTGGATTGCCTGGAAAGATGGTCAGGATGCTGACAAGACCTCTGGATTGCTGGGGAAGATGGTCAGGATTCTGTCCAGGCCTCTCAATTACCTGGGAAGATGGTTAGGATGATGAACGGGCTTCAGGATATCCAGGGAAGATGGTTAGGATGTAGACCAGGCCTCTGTATTGCCTGGGAAGATGGTCAGGAATCTGACCCTGCCTCTGCACTATCTTGAAGGATGGTGTTGATGCATATCAGTCCTCTGGATTACCTTGGAAGGTGTTCATGATGCCGCCCAAGCCTCTGGATTGCCTGGGAAGATAGTAAGGATTCTGACCACACATCTGAGTTTTCTGGGAGGATGGTCACGATGCTGATCAGACTTCTTAATGTCCTCAGAGGATGATCAGAATGCTGACTGAGACTCTGGATTGCTTTGGAGGATGATCACGTTGTTGACTTGGACTCTGGATTGCCTTGGAGCATGGTCAGGATGCTGACCAGGCCTTGGATTGCCTGAAATGATGGTCAGGATGGTGACTGGGCCTCTGGATTGCCTGGGAAGATGGTCAGCATGCTGACCTGGCCTCTGGATTGCTTCATAAGATGTTCAGGATGCTCATCAGGACACTGTATTACATGGGACGATGGTCAGGATGATGACCAGGCTGCTGGACTGCCAGCGAAGTTGGTTAGGATGCTGACCAGGTCTGTGCAATACCTGGGAAAAAGGTCAGGATGCCTACCAGGCTTCTGGATTTACTGGGTAGATGGTCAGGGTGCAGACCAGGCCACTGGATTCCCTGTGTCTTAGAAGGAGGAAGACCAGACCTCTGGGTAGCCTAGGACGATGGTCAGGATGCATACCAGGGCTCTGGATTACCAGGAAAGATAGTCAGGATGCCGACCAGTCCTCTAGATTGCCTGGGAAATTGTCAGGATGCAGACTAGTCCTCTGGATTACCTCAGAGGATTGTCAGGATGATGATCAGTTCTCTGCCTTGCCTAAAAAAGGGTCAGGATGCTGAGCAGACATTGGAATTTCCTAGGAAGCTGGTACGGATGCCGACCAGGCATCTGGATTGCTGGGGTTTGTCAGGATGTTGACCAGGCTGCTGGATTGATTGGGAAGATGGTCAGGAGGCTGGCCATGTCTCTCGAATACATGGGAGAATAATCAGGATGACTACCAGGCCTCTGGATTGCCTGGGTAGATGGTCAGGATGCAGAGCAGACCTCTGGACTGCCTGTGTCTTGGTCATGAGGCCAACCAGGCCTCTCAGTGTCCGGAAATATGGTCAGGATGCTGACCGGGGCTCTGGATTACCTGGAAGGATGGTCAGGATGATGAACAATGCTCTGGATTGCTTTGGAAGAAGGCCAGGATTCTGACAGGGCATCTGGATTGCCTGGGAAGATGGTCAGGATACCGACCAGGGCTCTGGATTGCCTGGGAAATTGTCAACATGCTGAACAAGCCTCTGGATTCACTGGGAAGACGGTCAGGATGCTGACCTGGCCACTCGATAGCCTTGGACATTGGTCAGGTTGTCGACCATGCCTCTGGGTTGCCAGGGAAGATCTTGAGTATGTTGACCAGGCCTCTGGATTGCCTGGGAAAATGGTCAGGATGCTGACCAGGCCCCTGGATTAATTGGGAAGATACTCAGGATGGTGACCAGTCCTCTGGATTTCCTAGGAAATTGGGCAGGATTCTGAATAGGCCTTTGGATTGCCTGGGAAGATTGTCAGGATGCTGACCAGACCTCTGCATTGCCTGGGAAGATGGTCAGGATGCCGACTAGGCCTCTGGATTGCCTGGGAGGATTGTCAGGATGCTGACTGGGCCTCAGGATTGCCTGGGAAGATGGTCAGGATGTCGACCATGGGTTTGGATGGCCTGGGAAGATGGTCAGGATGCCAATCAGGCCTCAGGATTTTCTGAGAAGATGTTCAGGATGCCTACCAGGCCTCTGGATTGCCTTGGAAGTTCGTCAGGATGATGATCGGGCCTCTGGGTTGCTGGGAAGATGGTCAGGATGCCGACCAGACCTCTGCACTATCTTGGTGGATGGTCAGGATGTTGACCAGGCCTCTGGATTACCTTGGAGGATGGTCAGGATGCTGGTCACGCCTCTGGATTGGCTGAGAAGATTTTCAGGATGCCAACCAGACCTCTGGATTGCCTTGGAAGTTGGTCAGGATGTCAACTATACCTCTGGGTTGCTGGGAAGATGGTCATGATGCAGACCTGACCTCTGGAATGCCTGGGAAGATGGTTAGGATGCTGACCAGGCTTCTGGATTGCTGGGGAAGAGGATCAGGATTCTGGCCAGGCCTCTGGATGGTCAGGGAAGATGGTCAGTTTGTCAATTAGGCCTCTGGATTGCCTGAGAAGATGGTCGGGATGCCTACCAGACCTCTGGATTTTCTTGTAAGTTGGTCAGGATGTCAACCATGCCTCTGGGTTGCTAGGAAGTTGGTCAGGATGCTGACCAGTCCTCTGGATTGACTGGGAAGATGGTCAGGATGACTAATAGGCCTCTGGATTTCTGGGGAAGAAGGTCAGGATGCTGAAGGGGCTTCTGGGTTGCTGGGGAGATGGTCAGGATGCCGTCCAGACCTCTGGATTGCCTCAGAAAATGGTCAGGATTCTGGCCAGGCCTCTGGATTACCTGGCAGGATGTTTAGGAGGCTGAACTGGCCTCTAGATGGCCAGGGAAGATGGTCAGGATGTAAACCAGGCCTCTGGATTTCCTGGGAAGCTGGTCAGGAGTCTGACCAGGCCTCTGCACTATCTTGGAGGATGGTCAGGATGCTGATCAGTCCTCTGGATTACCTGAGAGGGCAGTCAGGATGCTGGCAAGGCCTCTGGGATTGCAAAGGAAGCTGGCCAGCATTCTGACCAGGCCCTTGGATTTCCTGGGAAAATGGTCAGGATGCTGAACAAGCCTCTGGATTGCCTGGGAAGAATGTCAGGATACTGACCATGCCTCTGGACTTCCTAGGAAGATAGGTAGGATGCTGACCAGTCCTCTGGACTGCCTGGGAAGAAGGTTAGGATGCGGACCAGACCTCTGGATTGCTGGGGAAGATAGTAAGTATGCTAACAAGGCCTCTGGATTGCTTAGGAAGTTGACAAGCATGCTTACCAGGCCCCTGGATTGCCTGTGAAGGTGGTCAAGATGATGACCGGGCCTCTGGACTTCCTGGGAAGATGATCAGGATGCTTAACAGGCCTCTGGATTGCCTGAGAAGGTAGTCAGGGTACAGAACAAGCCTCTGGATTACCTGGGAAGATGGTCCAGATGCAGACCGTGCCTCTGAATTGCCTAGTAGGATGTTCAGGATGATGACTGGGCTTCTTAATTCCCTGGGATGATGGTCAGGATGCTGAATGAGCTTCTGGATTACCTCAGAGGATGGTCAGGATTCTAACCATGAATCTGTACTGCTTGGGAAGATGGTCAGGATGTGGAGCAGGCCTCTGTACTACCTGGGAGGACCCAGGCAATTCAGATGTCAGTCTGCATCCTGACCATCATCCCAGGCAATCCAGAGGACTGGTCTGCATCCTGACCATCCTCACAGATAATCCACTGGCCTGGTCAGCATCCTGACCTTCTCAGGTACTCTAGAGGCCTGTTCAGAATCCTGACCATCCTCATTTGTAGTCCAAAGCCCTGGTCAGCATCCTGACAATCTTCGCATGCAACCCAGAATAAGGGTCGACATCCTGACCAACTTTAAAGGCAATCCAGAAGCCTGGTCGGCATCCTGACTATGTTCCCAGGCAAAACAGAGGCATGGTTGAAATCCTCACCAACTTCCAAGGCAATCCCGAGGTCTGGCAGGCATCCTGACCATAATCTCTGGCAATCCAGAGGCCTGATCGAAAAGCTGACCATCTTCCCAGACAATCCAGATGCTGGGTCGGAATCTTCACAATCCTCCCAGGCAATCCAGAGGCCTGGTCAGCATTCTGAACATCTTCCCAGGCAATCAAGAGTCCTGGTCGACATCCTGACCAACTTCCCAGCAATCCAGATGCCTGATCGGCATCCTTACCACCTTCCAAGGAAATCCCAATGCCTGGTCAACATCCTGACCCTTTTTCCAGGCAAGGAAGAGACCTGGTCATCATCCTGACCATCCTCCCAGGCAATCCAGAAGCCTGGTCGGCATCCTGACTATCTTTCCAGGTAATCCAGAGCTCTGGTCTGCATCCTGACCATCGTCCCAGGCTATCCAGTGGCCTGGTCGGAATCCTACCAAGACACATTGAATCAAGTGGCCTAGTCTGCATCCTGACCATCTATCCAGGCAATCCAGATGCCTGGTAGGATCCTGATAATTTTCCCATGTATTCCAGAGGCCTTGTGTGCATCGTGACCATCTTCCCAGGCAATCCCACCACCTGGTCAGCATCCTGACCATCTTCCCAGGTAATGCAGTGGCCCAGTCAGCATCCTGACCATCTTATGAAGCAATGCAGATGCCAGGTCAGCTTGCCAACCATCTTCCCAGGCAATCCAGAGGCCCAGTCACCATCCTGAAAATCATCCCAGACAATCCAAGTCTTGGCTGGCATCCTGACCATCTTCCCAGAAAATCCAAATGCCTGGTCGGCATCCTGACCATCATGCCAGGCCATCCAGAGCCATGGTCAACATCCTGATCATCTTCCCAGGCAATGCAGAGTCCTGGTTGACATCCTGATCATCTTCTCAGCAATCCAGATGCCTGTATGGGATCCTAACCACATTCTCAGGCAATCTAGATGCCTGGTTGGCATCCTGTCCATCTCCCAGGCAATGCACAGACCTGGTCATCTTCCTGACTATCCTGCCAGGCAATCCAGAGTCAGGGTCAGCATCCTGACCATCTTCCCAGGCAATCCACAGTCCTGGTAAGCATCCTGATGAACTTTTCTTGCAATCCAGTCCCCTGGTCGTCATCCTGACAATCCTCCCAGGCAATCCTGTGGCCTGGTCAGCATTCTGAACATTTCCCAGGCAATCAAGAGGCCTTGTCGACATCCTGACCATCTTCACAGGCAATCCAGAGACTTGGTCGTCATGTTGACAATTTCCCAGGCAATAGAGAGCACTGGTCAGCATCCCGGCATCCTGACCATCTTCCGAGGCAATCCAGAGGCCTAGTCACACTCCTGTCCAAGACACAGGCAATCCAGATGAATGGTCAGCATCATGACCATCTACCCAGGCAATCCAGAGGCCTGGTAGGCATACTGACCATTCTCCTAGGTATTCTAGAGACCTGTTCAGCATCCTGACCATCTACACAATAAATCCAGTGCCCTGGTCAGGATCCTGACCATCATCTCAGGTAATGCAGGGGCCGGGTCATCATGCTGACCATCTTACATAGCAATCCAGAGGCCAGATCAGCTTGCCGACCATTCTCCCAGGAAATTCAGATGTGCAGTGAGCATCCTGACTATCTTCCCTGGCAATCCAGAGGCCTGTTCGGCATCCTGACCATCATCCCAGGCAGTCCAGAGGACTGGTCTACATGCTGCCCATCTTCCCAGGAAGTCCAGAGGCCGGGTCAGTATCCGGACGTTCTTCCCAGGCAATCCAGTGGTCTGTTCATCGTCGTGACCATCGTGCCATGCAATCCAGGGGCCTGGTCAGCATGCTGGCCAATATCCTAAGCAATCTAGAGGCCTTGTCAGCATCCTGACCATGCTCCCAGGTAATCCAGAGGCATGATCAACATCCTGACCATCTTCCTTTTTTTAACATTTTTTATTGATGCTTTGTGCATTTCATACATCATTTTCCAATTCAGTTCAGGCATATTTCCCTTTCCCTTCCCCCCCACCCCCACCCCATCCCAGATCATACATTCTGCCATAACTGTTCTGCACCTTTCTCTCAGTTTATTATCATTTTTTAGCTATAAGTGATAATCCATGAGTAAAGCATCCTTCATATTAAACCAATTTGCAGGCTGTTGTGCCCAAATCCCCACAGGCCCACCATACAGCGGGGGGTGAGGGGTTGTATGTTCAATCAAGTTGATCAAATGATTGTCCAGACTACATTGCTGTAGTTTCACCATTCACCCCAATCGCAGCCCTTACATTCTACCACACCCCCTCTTCTGCAGATTGTTCCCTAGGCTTAGAAAAGGGGCACAGGTGGATGAGAAGCAAAACAGTCCACTCTCTCTGGAGCTGTTGACTTGGACTCTGGTCAATTCTGGCTGTTTCCTTTCATGGGCTGACAGTTTGTCCAGGAATAACCTTTCGATCCTACTAATGAAGCACAAGCAATTAGATATATAGGTATTTAAACAGCACTAATAGTTATGGTAGGTTACTTTGGTATAGACACATATGTTTGGATGATATGTTAATCCATGAATTACATTTTTTCCTGTTAAATATGACAGGGTCTTACTGTGGCTTATAACATCTCCTAACCTGTAGAGGATGTAAGCTTGTCGCATCAGCCATGGGTTATTCCTCCAAGAAGAGAGCCAATAGCCAATTAGGTTTGGGATATACAGGCATATGGCTGCCTCTGCTGCACAGTATTTCCAGGCAGGTGAGTTGTAGTTGGTGCTGACGGTGAAGTCTTGCTTGACTCAAGGAGACCTGTATTTGCTTTATTGGTGTAGTGGACTTTGGTAACACTCTCTGGTATTCCAGAGGCCATCTGTACACTTGCATGTGTGGTCTCAATACATCTTTCCCATGTTAACGTCAGGTCTTCGGCATCAGGGCCTTATCGCCTCTCTTCTTGCAGGTATCCCAGTTTAGAGGCAAGGAGCCTTTACCTTTTGTGGAGCCTTGGATCCCCTGGCCAACATCTCCCTGGTAGAATAATCCATTGCTGACGTCAGAGCTCCTGTATTAATATATTTTGCTTAAGTGCATAGCTTAAGGACTTTAGTATGGTTCTGAACAGAGAATAATCCTTTTGGTTCTGAACAGAGAATAATCCTTTTCATAGTTCTTATGTCTAATAGTCAATTAAAGAAGGCAGTTTTACCAGTTTTATAAGAGATTACCTCTATAATAGCTGTCTCCAATTTACAGGTGGAGAGTGACCTCATCATCATCATATTTCTCCTTTTTCTATGGGGGGAGGCAACTTTCAATCTTCAGACAGGTCAACCGTTCAGTTGGCACTTTCTGGTACATCCTACTCAATGCAAAGCTGTATCTTTTCTTTCTCAGCCGTTAAGTTGGTGAGATTTTGTCTTGTCACATTTGTTTTACATAAAATGTGTAGAGCAATAACTTTGGGATTGGCACATACAAATGTTCTCTATAATTTCTCTGTTGTCCAGTCTCACCTTGTAGCATTCTCTTTAAGATGATTTAACGTAAAAATTAAGTTTGCTTCCCAAGTTAAAACAAATGTGGACAACAGTGATTTATATCTCCATTTAACTCAGATGCATTAGCGTTTTTATCAGAGTCTGTAAACCAATGTTGTTTAATATACACATATTTACATTTACTAAGTCCTAAGACACCATGTTTCCTGTAGACAGTGTCTAGGTAAAACTGGGTACTTGTTGAACTCATGTCAATTATATATGCATTAATCGAATATACACTCGTGTCCCTCTCCCACCCCTCCCCCTTCCCAATTCACCATTTCAGTCCGTTTTCTGATGCAGTCTTTCTGTGTTGTTCTTTTACTATGCATCCCTCTCCACGAGAAATATTTATATCTGGGTTATTGGTACTAGCATCTACATATGAGGGACACAATTTGTCGTTTGTTTTTCTGGGACTGTGTTACTTCACTTAACATAATGTCTTCCAGCTCCATCCATTTACCTGCAAATTTCATGATGTTGTCCCTCTTTACCGCTGCATAGAACTCCATTGTATACATGTACCACATTTTCTCTATCCACTCGTCAGTTGAGGGGCACCTGGGCTGGTTCCAGCTTTTTGCTATTGTGAACAGAGCTGCAATAAACATAGCTGTGCATGTATCTTTGCAGTAAGTTGTGTCTTGTGGGTATATACCCAGGAGTGGTATGACTGGGTCAAATGGAAGGCTCATTTTGAGTCTTCTAAGGGTTCTCCACACTGCTTTCCATAGTGGCTGTACAAGTTTACATTCCCACCAGCAATGGATGAGTGTTCCCCTTTCCCCACAACCTCTCCAGCACTTGGTATCATTCGTGTTCCTGATCCTAGCCAGTCTTATTGGAGTAAGGTGATATCTCAGAGTGGTTTTAATTTGCATTTCCTTAATTATCAGAGATGTTGAACAGTTCTTAAGATGTTTCTCGGCCATCTCTAATTCCTCCTCTGTGAAGTCTCTATTCAGATCTTTGCTCCATCTTTTGAGTGATTCATTTGTTTTCTTTCTTCTTTGTTTTTTGAGTAGCTTGTATACTCTGGAAATTAATGCTTTGTCAGATGTATCTGCTGTGAAGGTTTCCTCCCACTCTGTGGGTCTTCTCCTCACTTCCTTTATTGCTTCCTTTGATGTACAGAAGCTTTTGAGTTTAATGAGGTCCCATTTGTCAATTGTCGATCTTATTTCTTGTGCAGCTGCTGTCTGATTTAGGAAGTCTTTTCCTACACCTATGTCTTGTAGTCTGCTGCCAAGCTTCTCTTCTATCACCTCCAGAGTTTGGGGTTTCACGTTGAGGTCTTTGGTCCATCTGGAGTTGACCTTTGTACAAGGTGAGAGGTAGGGGTTTAATTTCATTCTTCTACAAGTGGTGATCCAGTTTTGCCAGCACCACTTGCTGAAGATGCTGTCTTTCTTCCATTGTGTCTTCTTGGCCCCCTTGTCAAATATGAGGTGGCTGAAATTGTATGAGCTCAGGTTTGGATCTTCAGTTTTATTCCATTGGTCAACTGGTCTGTTTTTGTGCCAGTACCAGGCTGTCTTTATGACTATAGCCCTATAGTATAGTTTGATGTCTGGTATAGCGATCCCCCCTGTATTGCTCTTTTCACTCAGGGTTGCTTTGGCTATTCGGGGTCTTTTGTTTTTCCAAATGAAATTGAGGATTTTTTTTTCCAGGCCTGTGAAGAAACTCTTGGGGATTCTGATTGGGATCGCATTAAATCTGTACACTAGTTTGGGTAGGATGGACATTTTTACTATATTTATTTTCCCAATCCATGAGCATGGGAGGTTTGTCCATCTTCTGATGTCTTCCTCAATTTCCTTTTTCAGGGGTTTAAAATTTTTGTTGTAGAGATCCTTGGTGTCTTTGGTTAGGTTTGTTCCTAGGTATTTTATTGTTTTTGAGGCTATTGTGAGTGGGAAGGTCTCCTTGTAGTCCTTCTTCAGTTGCTTGTTGTTGGTGTAAAGAAAGGCTACTGATTTTTCTAGATTTATTTTGTATCCTGCCACTTTACCAAAGCTCTTAATCATTTCTAGGAGTTTTCTGGTGGAGTTCTTAGCATCCCTTAGGTAGACAATCATATCATCAGCAAAAAGGGATAGCTTGACTTCCTCTTTTCCAATTAGAACTCCTTTAATTTCCTTTTCTTGCCTTATTGCCCTAGCAAGGGTTTCCAGCACTATATTGAAGAGGAGTGGTGACAGGGGGCAGCCTTGCCGAGTTCCTACCTTTAAGGGGAATGCTTCTGTCATTTCCCCATTTAGGATGATATTGGCTGTGGGTTTCCTGTATATGGCTTTGATTACATTGAGGAATGATCCCTCCAGACCAATTCCCTCCAGGACTTTAAACATGAAAGGGTGCTGGATTTTGTCAAAGGCTTTCTCCGCATCAATTGAGATGATGGTGTGGTTTTTGTCCTTCAGTCCATTGATATGTTTGATGATGTTTATTGATTTTCGTATGTTGAACCATCCCTGCATCTCTGGTATGAATCCAACTTGGTCATGGTGGATGATTTTCTTGATGTGAGTCTGTATGCGATTTGCCAGAATCCTGTTTAGAATTTTGGCATCTGTGTTCATTAGGGAGATGGGTCTATAGTTCTCCTTTTTGGTTGTATCTTTCCCTGGTTTTGGTAGTAGCGTAATGCTGGCTTCATAGAAGGAATTTGGGAGAAGTCCCTCCATTTGTATCCTTCTAAACAATTTAAGTAGTAATGGTTGTAAGTCTTTACGAAATATTTTATAGAATTCTGCCGTGAATCCATCCGGGCCTGGGCATTTTTTGGTTGGGAGGCTACTTATTACATCTTCGATTTCTTCCTGTACTATTGGTCTGTTTAGGCTGTCGATCTCTTCTTGGTTGAGCTTTGGTGATTCCCAGGATTTCAGATATTCATCCATTTCTTCTAGGTTTTCAAACTTAGTAGAATATAAGTTTTTGAAGTAGTCCCGTATGATTGTCTGGATCTTTTCATTGTCTGTTGTGATATTTCCCCTTTCATCACAGATTCTATTGATTTGGAGTTGTTCCCTCTTTCTTTTGGTTAACTGGGCTAGAGGTCTGTCTATCTTGTTTATTCTCTCAAAGAACCAACTTTTGGATTCATTGATTTTTTGTATGGTTTTCTTTGTTTCTATTTCATTGATCTCTGCTCTGATTTTTGTTATTTCTTCTTGTCTGCTCCGTTTAGGGTTCATTTGTTGTTGTCTCTCAAGTATTTTTAGCTGCAGTGTTAGATCATTCACTTGTGCTCTTTCTGTTTTTTTAATGTGGGCACTTAGAGCTATAAACTTCCCTCTTAGGATTGCTTTTAGAGTGTCCCATAGATTTTGCTGTGTTGTTTTATCATTGTCATTCAGTTCCAGGAATGTTTTTATTTCTTTTTTTATTTCTTCCTTGACCCACTCATTATTCAGGAGAGTGTTGTTTAGTCTCCATGTGTTCCTGTAGGTTGTAGGGTTTATTCTGGTGTTGATATTGAGTTTTATTGCACTGTGGTCTGATAGAATGCATGAGATTATTTCAATCTTTTTATATTTGTTGAGTTTTTCCCTGTGTCCCAGTATATGGTCTATTTTGGAGAATGTTCCATGAGGTGCTGAGTAGAAAGTGTATTCTCTGGTGTTTGGGTGAAATATTCGATAGATGTCTGTGAGGTCCATTTGGTGTATTGTGTCATTTAGTTCAGATGTCTCTCTGTTTATCCTTTGTCCTGTTGATCTGTCTAGAGGACTTAATGGGGTATTGAAGTCCCCTAGTATTAGTGTGCTGGGGTTAATCTGTGCCTTGAGATCCTGAAGAATTGTCTTTATAAAGTTTGGTGCACTGATGTTTGGTGCATATATATTTATGATTGTGAAATCTTCATCGTCAATTGTTCCTTTAATAAGGATGTAATGGCCCTCTTTGTCTCTTTTGATTTCTTTTGCTTTGAAGTCTATTTTGTCTGATATTAGAATAGCCACACCCGCTTTCTTTTTGGTACCATTTGCTTGGAATACTTTCTTCCAACCCTTCACCTTAAGTTGGTGCCTATCCTTGAAATTGAGATGGGTTTCTTGTAGACAGCATATAGATGGGTTTTGTTTCCTAATCCATTCTCCCAGTCTATGCCTTTTGATTGGGGAGTTTAGCCCATTAATATTTAAGGTTACAATTGAAAGATGGATGTTGCTTCCTTTCACTTTATTATCCATTTGGACTTCTAGCCTTTGATTTTGCTCCTATGGTTATGTTTTTGTTAGTTTCTTTTCCTAGGTGTTTGAGGATTGTTGCTCCTCTCTTCTGCCCTTTGAATTGCTTCAAGTATTTTATGAAGAGTTGGTTTTCCAGACATGTATTCCATCATCTTGTTTATGTCATGGAAGATTTTTCTCTCTCCTTCAAGTATAGTCGACATTTTTGCTGGGTAAAGTATTCTGGGTTGGCATCCATAGTCCCTTAACACAGGGAATGCTTTGCTCCATGTTCTTCTTGCTTTCATGGTTTGAGGCGAGAAGTCAGTTGTAATTCTGATGGGTTTCCCTTTGTATGTGACTTGTTTTTCTTTTGTGGCCCTCAGAATTTTGTCTTTGTTTTGGGCATCTAGCATTTTAACTATGATATGGCGTGGGGTGTTTCTTTTCTGATCTTGTCTATTTGGGGTCCTATGTGCTTCTTGTATTTGTATGGGCTTGTCTATTTTTAGTTTGGGGAAATTTTCATCTATTATTCTGTTGAAGATCTGATCAATACTATTCTCTTGAGATTCTTCTCCTTCCTCTATTCCTATGATGCGGAGGTTTGGTCTTTTCATAGTGTCCCATATTTCCTGGTTGTTCCACTTTTGTGTATTTTTAAATTTTTCATAATCTTTATTTGAGCTTTTTAATTGCTCTGTGTTATCTTCCAGGTCTGATATTCTTTGTTCTGCTTCCTCCATTCTACTTCTGAGGCTTTTTCCTTTTCTTTCTTCTTGATTGACTGAGTGTTCTAATTCCTTTTTTGTTTCCTCCTGTGTTTTCTTTAGTACCTCCATTTCCTTTTTGAGCTTCTCAATCTCTTCTTTGTGCTTCTCAATCTCTTCTTGGTGCTCCTTTCTTCTTTGGTTGGCTTCCTTTTTCAGTGTTTCTACTTCCATTCGGAGTTTGTTTTTTTCTCCCTCTAGTTCTTTCTGGAGTTTGTCATTCTGTTCCTTTAGTTCTTTCTGATGTTTGTCATTGTATCCCTCTAGGTCCTTTTTGAGTTTTTCATTTTCTCTCTTTAGTTCTCTGAATTCCTCTTTATGTTCTTTAATTTCTCTGCATAGGTCTGCAATCATTCCTCTAAGATCTGTTCCTTGGGTCTCCTTCAAGGGGTTCCCATTGTAGCTATCTCCTACAGGTTTGGTAGAGCTTGGTGCAGGATTATCCTGTTCCTTTCCCGTGTTGTCCCTTCATCGTGTCCCTGGCATGTGGGCTTCCCTTTTGTGGTTCGGATCACAAATAGTGGATGCTTTTGCTTTCCTCCTTCAGATGCATTTTTTTCCTTTCCTCCTCCTTGTTTATGGAGTATTGACTTGTCTACTTTTCAATTTTGTTTATATATTGGGTATTGGAAGCCAAAGTACTCTTCTCTTCTTGTTGCAAGTGACTTCCGGGCAGCCCGCCCCAGGGTGCAGAGCCACTGGCCCTGGCCCAAATCTGCCCACCCTCTGGCCTGGTGCCTGGGTCCCACCCAGAAGCCTGACCATCTTCCAAGATAGAGCAGAGGGAGGGTCAGATTCCTTACCATCTTCCATGGAATATTCCATGGAAGATGGTCTACATCCTGACCATCTTCCCTGGCCATCCCGAAGAACGTTCATCATCCTAACCATCCTCCCACATAATCCAGAGTCCTGGCTAGAACTCCCAGCAATCCGGAGGTTTGATCAGCACACTGACCATCATTCCTGGCAATCCAGAGGCATTGTCGACATCCTGACCTACTTCCAATACAATCTACAGGCGTGGTACTAATCCTGACCATCTTCTCAGGCAATCTAGCGGCCTGATCGACAACCTGACTATCTTCCCAGACAATCCAGATGCCTGTTCAGCATCCTGACCTTCTTCACAGGCAATCCACACTTCTGTTCGCCATCCTGACCATGTTCACAGCAAACCAGAGGCAGGTTTAGCATCCTGACCATCTTCCTAGGCAATCCAGAGGACTGGCAGGCATCCTGACTATCTTCTCAAGCAATCTAGAGGGCTGGTCGGCATCCTGACCATCTTCCCAGGCAGTCCACAGGAAAAGTCAGCATCGTGGCTAACTTCCCAGGAAGTGCTGAAGCCTGGTCAGCATCCTGACCATCTTCCCTGGCAACCCAAAGGCCTGTTCAGCATCCTGACCATATTCCCAGGTAATACAAAGACTTGTTCAGCATGCTGGCCAACTTCCGAGGCAATCCAGATCCCTGGTCCCCATCGTGAACATCCTCCCACGTAACCTAGAGGCCTAATCATCATCCTGACCATCTTGCCAGGCAGTCAAGAGTCCTGCTCAACAACCTCACCAACTTCCAATGCAGTCCAGAGGCTTCGTAGACATCCTGACCATCATCTCAGGCAATACAGAGGCCTGATCAGCATCCTGACCAACTTCCCAGACAATCCAGGTGCCTGTTCGGCATCCTGACCATCTTCCCAGGCAATCCAGAGGCCTGGTGGGCATCCTGACCATGTTCTCTGGCAATCCAGATGCATGGTCAGCATCCTGACCCTCTTCCCAGAAATCCAGATCCATCGTCGGCATCCTGATCATCTTCCTAGGACATCCAGAGGCATGGTCGACATCCTCACCAACTTCCCAGGAAATCCAGAGGCCTGGTCGGCATCCTGACCATCTTCACAGGCCATCCAGACATCTGGTCAAATTCCTGCCAATCTTCCCAAGCTATCCAAAGTCCAATTCAGAATCCGGAACATTTTACCAGTTAATCCAGGTGCCTGGTCAGCATACTGACCGTGTTTCCAAGTAATCCAGTGGCCTGGTCGGCATCTTGACCATATTCCTAGGAAATGCAGAGGCATGGACAGCATCCTAAACATCTTCCCACGCAATTCAGAGGCCTGTTCAGCATCCTGGATATCTTCCCAGTAAGTCTAGATGCCTGTACCACATTCTGGCCATCTGCCAAGTCAATCCAGAGGCCTGGTCAGCATCCTGACCATTTTCCCAGGCAATTCAGAGGCCTGATCGACATACTCACCATCTTCTCAGGCAACCCAGAGACATGATCGACATCCTGACCAACTTCCAAGGCTATCTAGTGTCCAGGTCAGCATCCTGACCATCTTCCCAGGCAATCCAGAGTCCCGTTCAGTATCCTGACCATCATCCCAGATAGTGCAGAGGCCTGTTAAGCATCCTGGCCATTTTATCAGGCAATGCAGGGGCATGCTCAGCACCCTGACCATCTTTCCAGGGAGTCCAGAGGACTGGTCAGCATCCTGAGCATCTTTCCTGGCATCCCAGAGGCCCGATCAGCATATTGACCATCTTCTCAGCCCTCCAGAGGCACTTGTGGCATCATGACCATCTTCCCAGCATTCTGGGGTCCCATTCGGCATGCTGACCATCTTCACAGGCAATCCAGTGTCTTGGTTGGCATTCTGACAATTTACCAGGCAATCCAGAGGCCTGTTCAGCATCCTGACCATCCTTCCAGGTCATCCAGAGTCCCGGTCAGCATCATGACCATCTTCCCAAGCAATCCAGAGGATTGGTCGAGATCCTGACTATCATTCCAGGAAATCCAGAGCCCCAGTCGGCAGTCTGATTGATATTCCCATGCAATCCAGAGGCCTGGTCTGTATCCTGACCAGGTTCCCAGGCAATCCAGAGGTCTGGTTGGCATCCTGACCATCTTCCCAGCAAATCAGAGTCCTGTTCAGCATCCTGACCATCTTCCCAGGCAATCGAGAAGCCTGGTTGGCATCCAGACCATCTTCCCTGGCAGGCCAGATGACAGGTCATCATCCTGACCAACTTCCCAGGAAGTCATGAGGCCTGGTCAGCATCCTGACCATCTTCCCTGGCAACCAAAAGGCCTGTTCAACATCCTGACCATATTCCCAGGTAATCCAAAGACTTGTTCAGCAAGCTGGCCATCTTCGGAGGCAATCCAGAGCCCTCGTCCCCATTGTGAACATCCTCCCACATAAATTAGAGGAATATTCATCATGCTGACCATCTTCCCAGGCAATCTAGAGGCCTGGTCAGAATCTTGGACATCTTCTCAGTATGTCTCGATGCCTGGTCCACATCCTGACCATCTTCCCAGTCAACCCAGAGGCCTGATCAGCATCCTGACCATTTAACCAGGCAATTCAGATGCCTGGTCGACATACTCACCATCTTCCCAGGCAACCCAGAGGCATGATTGAAATCCTGACCAACTTCCAAGGCTATCTAGTGGCCATGTCAGCATCCTGACCATCTTCCCAGGCAATCCAGAGTCCCGTTCACTATCCTAACCATCATCTCAGATAGTGCAGTGGCCTGTTCAGCATCCTGGCCATTTTATCAGGCAATCCAGAGGCATGCTCAGCATCCTGACCATCTTTCCAGGGAGTCCAGAGGACTGGTCAGCATCCTGAGCATCATTCCTGGCATGTCAGAGGCCTGTTCAGCACGCTGGCCATATTTGCAGGAAATCCAGTGGCCTGGTCGGAATCCTGACCCTCTTCCCAGAAATCCTGATTCCTGGTCGGCATCCTGACCATTTCCTATGATATCCAGAGGCATGGTCGACATTGTGACCAACTTCCCAGGCAATCCAGAGGCCTGGTCGGCATCCTAACCATCTTCCCAGGCCATCCAGATGTCTGGTCAGCATCCTGACAATCTTCCCAAGCCATCCAAAATCCTGCTCAGAATCCAAACATTTTACCAGTTAATCCAGGAGCCTGGTCAGCATCCTAACCAATTTCCCAGGCAATCCAGCAGCCTGGTCAGCATCTTGACCATATTCCTAGGAAATGCAGCGGCATGGTCAGCATCCTAAACATATTCCCAGGGAATCCAGAGGCCTGATCAGCATGCTGGACATCTTCCCAGCAAGTGTAGATGTGTGGCCCACATACTGACCACCTTCCCAGTCAATCCAGAGGCCTAGTCAGCATCCTGACCATTTTCCCAGGCAATTCAGAGGCCTGGTCGACATACTCACCATCTTCCCAGGCAACCCAAAGTCATGGTCGATACCCTGATCAACTTCCAAGGCTATCTAGTGGCCAGGTCAGCATCCTGACCATCTTCCCTGGCAACCCAAAGGCCTGCTCAGCATCCTGAACATATTCCCATGTAATCCAGAAGCTTCTCAGCATGCTGTTCATCTTCAGAGGCTATCCAGAGCCCTGGTCCCCATCAGGAACATCCTCTCACATAACCTAGAGGCCTATTCATCATCCTGACCAACTTCCCAGGAAATCCAGAGGCCTGTTCAGCATCTTGGACATTATCCCAGTAAGTGTCAATGCCTGGTCCACATCCTGACCATCTTCCCAGTCAATCCAGAGGCCTGGACAGCATCCTGACCATTTTCCCAGGCAATTCAGAGGCCTGGTTGACATACTCACAATCTTTCCACACAACCCAGAGGCATGGTCGACATCCTGACCAAATTCCAAGGCTATCTAGTGGCCAGGTCAGCATCCTGACATTCTTCCCAGGCAATCCAGAGGCACAGTCAGTATCCTGACCATCAACCCAGATAGTGAAGAGGCCTGTTCAGCATCCTGGCCATTATACCAGGCAATCCAGAGGCATGCTCAACATCCTGACCATCTTTCCAGGCAACCTCAAGGCCTGTTACCCATATTGACCATCTTGTTGGCCACCCAGAGGCACACTTAGCATCATGACCATCTTCCCAGCAATACAGAGGCCCACTCGGCATGCTGCTTGTCTTCCCAGGCAATCCAGAGTCTAGGACGGCATCCTGACAATTTCACAGGCAATCCAGAGGCCTGGTTGGCATCCGGACCAACCTCCCAAGCAATGCAGAGGCCTGGTCAGCATCCTGACCATCTTCCCAAGCAATCCAGAGGCTTGGTCGACATCCTGACCATTCTTCCAGGTAATCCAGAGCCACGGTCGGCATCCTGATGATCTTCCCAGGCAATTCAGAGGCCTGGTTGGTATTCTGACCATCTTCCCAGGCAACTCGGGTGTCTGGTCGGCATCCTGACCATCTTCCCAGCAACCCAGAGAATGGTTCATCATCCTGACCATCTTCCAATGCAATTCAGAGGTCTGGTGGGCATCCTGACCATCTTCCCAGGAAATCAGAATCCTGATCAGCATCCTGACCATCTTCTCAAGCAATCAGAAGCCTGGTTGGCATCCTTACCATCTTTTCAGGAAATCCAGAGTCCTGGTCGGCATCCTGACAACCTTACCAGAAATCCAGATGCCTGGTGGACATCCTGACCATATGCTCAGGCCAGCCAGAGGCATGGTCGATATCCTGACCAACTTACCAAGCAAACCAAAGACCTGGTGGACATCATGACCTTCTTCCCAGGCAATCAAGAGGCCTGGTCAGCATCCTGACCATCTTCCCAGAAATCCACATGCCTGTTCTGCATCCTGACGATCTTCCCAGGCAATCCAGAGGTCTGGTCCTCATCCTGACCAACTCTCAAGTATGGCACAGTCAAGTTCAGCAACCTGACCATATTCCCAGGTAATCCAGAGGTCTGTTCAGTACGCTGGCCATATTCCCAGGCAATCCAGTGGCCTTGTCTGCATCGTGAACATCCTACCATGTACTCTAGAGGCCTATTCATCATCCTTACCATATTCCCAGGCAATCCAGAGGTCTGATCAGCATCGTGACCTTCCTCCCAGGTAATCCAGTGGGCTGGTCAGAATCCCAACCATCTTCCCCAGCAATCCAGAGGCCTGGTCAGCATCCTGACCCTCTTCCAGGCAAAAGAGAGGCATGGTTGACATGCTGACCAACATCCATGGCAATCCAGAGACCTGGTTGGCATCCTGACCATCTTCCCTGGCAATTCAGAGGGCTGGTCAGCATCCTGACCATCCTCACAGGTAGTCCAGAGGCCTGGTCAGCATCCTGAGCTTCTTCATAGTTGCTCCAGAGGCCTAGTAAGAATCCTGACCATCTTCACAGGCAGTGCAGGGCCATGTCAGCATCCTGACTAACCTCAGATATAGTCCAGAGGCCTAGTCAGCATCCTGAACATCTTCGCAGGCAACCCAGAGTCAGGGTAGACATCCTGACCAACTTTAAAGGCAATCCAGAGGCCTGGTTGACAACCTAACCATCTTCCCAGGCAAAACAGAGGCTTGGTCGTCATCCTGACCAACTTGCAAGGCAATCCAGAGGCCTGGTTGGCATCCTGACCATCTTCCCAGGCAGTCCAGAGGACAGGTCAGCATCCTGACCAACTTCCCAGGAAGTCCTGAGGCCTGGTCAACATCCTGACCATCTTCCCCGGCAACCCAAAGGACTGTTCAGCATCCTGACCATATTCCCAGGTAATCCAAAGACTTGTTCAGCATTCTGGCCAACTTCTGAGGCAATCCAGAGCCCTGGTCCCCATCGTGAACATCTTCCCATGTAAACTAGAGGAATATTCATCATGCTGACCATCTTCCCAGGCAATTGAGAGGCCTGTTCAGCATCCTGGACATATTCCCAGTAAGTCTAGATGCCTGGTCCACATCCTGACCATCTTCCCAGTCATTCCAGAGGCCTGGTCAGCATCCTGACTATTTTCCCAGGCAATTCAGAGGCCTGGTCGACATACTCACCATCTTCCCATGCAACCCAGAAGCATGTTCGACATCCTGACCAACTTCCAAGGGTATCTAGTGTCCAAGTCAGCATCCTGACCATCTTCCTATGCAATCCAGAGGCCCGGCCAGTATCCTGACCATCATTCCAGATAGTGCAGAGGCCTGTTCAGCATCCTGGCCATTTTATCAGGCAATCCAGAGGCATGCTTAGCATCCTGACCATCTTTCCAGGGAGTCCAGAGGACTGGTCAGCATCCTGAGCATCTTTCCTGGCATGCTAGAGGCCTGTTTGGTATATTGACCATCTTCTCAGCCATCCAGAGGCACGTTTGGTATTGTCAGCATCTTCCCAGCATTCCAGAGGGCCATTCGGCATTCTGACCATCTTCACAGGTAATCCAGAGGCTTGTTCAGCATCCTGACAATTTCCCAGGCAATCTAGAGTCTTGGTCGTCATCCTGACTATCCTACCAGGCAATCCAGAGTCCTGGTCAGCATCTTGACCATCTTCCCAAGCAATCCAGAGGCTTGATCAAGATCCTGACCATCATTCCAGAAAATCCAGAGCCCCAGTCAGCAGTCTGATGATATTCCCAGGCAATAAAGAGGCCTAGTCGGTATCCTGAGCAGGTTACCAGGCAATCCAGAGGTCTGGTTGGCATCCTGACCATATTCCCAGGAAATCAGAGTCCTGTTCAGCATCCTGACCATCTTTCTAGGCAATCCAGAAGCCTGGTTGGCATACTGACCATCTTCTCAGGCAATCCAGAATCCTGGTCGGCATCCTGACCATCTTCCCAGAAATCCAGATGCCTGGTCGACATCCTGACCATATTCCCAGGCTATCCAGAGGCATGGTAGATATCCTGACCAACTTCCCAATCAGACCAAAGGCCTGGTCTGCATCCTGACCATCTTCCCAGGCAGTCCAGAGGCCTGGTCGGCATCCTGACCATCTTCCCAGAAATCCACATGCCTGGTCTGCATCCTGACCATTTTCCCAGGCAATCCAGAGGTCTGGTCCCAATCCTGACCATCTCTCAAGTATTCCACAGGCATGTTCAGCATCCTGACCATCTTCCCAGGTAATCCTGAGGCCTGTTCAGCACACTGGCCATATTCCCAGGCAATCCAGAGGTCTGGTCTGCATCGTGAACATCCTCCCATGTAATCTAGAGGCCTATTCATCATCCTGAACATCTTCCCAGGCAATCGAGAGGCCTGATCAGTATCCTGACCTTCCTCGCAGGTAATCCAGAGGGCTGGTCAGAATCCCAACAATCTTCCCCAGCAACCCAGAGTCCTGGTCAGAATCCTGACCATCTTCCAGGCAAAAGAGAGGCATGATTGACATCCTGACCAACTTCCAAGGCAATCCAAAGACCTGGTTGGCATCCTGACCATCTTCCCAGGCAATCCAGAGGGCTGGTCAGCATTCTGACCATCCTCGCAGGTAGTTCAAAGGCCTGGTTAGCATCCTGACCTTCTTCATAGGTACTCCACAGGCCTGGTCAGAATCCTAACCATCTTCTCAGGCAGTTCAGGGCCTTGTCAACATCCTGACCAACCTCCCATATAGTCCAGAGGCCTGGTCAGCATCCTGACCATCTTAACAACCAACCCAGAGTCAGCGTCTACCTCCTGACCAACTTTAAAGGCAATCAAGAGGCCAGGTCAGCATGCTATCCATCTTTCCAGGAAAAATAGAGGCATGTTCGATATCCTGAGCAACTTACCAAGCAATCCAAAATCCTGGTCGGCATCCTGACCATCTTCCCTGGCAACTCAAAGGCTTGTTCAGCATCCTGACCATATTCCCAGGTAATCCAAAGTCTTGCTCAACATGCTGGCCAACATTGGAGGCAATCCAAAGCCCTGGCCCCCATCGTGAACATCCTCCCACATAACCTAGAGGCCTATTCATCATCCTGACCATCTTCCCAGGAAATCAAGGGTCCTGGACGACATACTGACCAACTTCCAATGCAGTCCAGCGGCTTGGTAGACATCTTGACCATCATCTCAGGCAATACAGAGTCCTGATCGGCATCCTGACCATCTTCCCAGACAATCCAGATGCCTGTTCGGCATCCTGGCCATCTTCCTAGGCAATCCAGAGGACTGGTCGGCATCCTGACCCTCTTCCCAGACAATCCAGAGGCCTGATAGGCATCCTGACCATGTTCTCAGTCAATCCAGAGGCCTGGTCGGCATCCTTACAATCCTCCCAGAAATCCAGATGTCTGGACGGCATCCTGACCATCTTCCTAGGATATTTAGAGGCATGGTCGACATCCTGACCAACTTCCCAGGCAATCCAGAGGATTGTTCAGCATCCTGACCATCTTCCCAGGCCTTGCAGACATCTGGTCAGCATCCTGACAATATTCCCAAGCCATCCAAAGTCCTGGTCGGAATCCTAAATATTTTCCAGTTAATCTAGGAGCCTGGTCAGCATCCTGACCATCTTCACAGCCAACCCAGAGTCAGCGTCTATATCCTGAACAACTTTAAAGGCAATTCAGAGGCCTGGTCGGCATCCTAACAATCTTTCCAGGCAAAACAGAGGCATGGTCGACATCTCAAAAAACTTCCAAGGCAATCCAGAGGCCTGGTAGGCGTCCTGACCAACTTCCCAGGAAGTCCAGTGTCCTGGTCAGCATCATAACCATATTCCCCGGCAACCCAAATGAATGTTCAGCATATGAACCATCTTCCCTGGTAATCCAAAGGATTGTTCATCATGTGGGCCATCTTTGGAGCAATCCAGAGCCCTGGTCCCCATTGTGAACATCCTCCCACGTAACCTAGAGGCTTATTCGTCATCCTGACCATCTTCCCAGGCAATCCAGATTCCTGGTCGACATCCTGACCAAATTCCAATGCAATCCAGATTCTTGGTCTTCATCCTGATAATCATCCCAGGAAATCCAGAGTCCTGATCAGCATCAGGGCTATCTTCCCAAGCAATCCAGAGTCTTGTTCGAGATCCTGATCATCCTTCCAAGTAATACTTAGCCCCAGTCGGCATCCTGATGATCTTCCCAGGCAATCCAGAGGAATGGTCGGTATCCTGACCATCTTCCCAGCCCATCCATAGGTCTGGTCAGCATCTTGACCACCTTCCCAGAAAATCAGAGTCCTGTTCAGAATCCTGACCATCTTACCAGGCAATCCAGAAGCCTGGTTGGCATCCTGACCATCTTCTTATGCAATCCAGAGTCCTGGTCGGCATCCTGACCATCTTCCCAGAAATCCAGATGCCTGGACGACATCTTGACCATCTTCCCAGGCCATCCAGGGGCATGGTCGATATCCTGACCAACTTCCCAAACAATCCAAAGGCCTGGTCAGCATCCTGACCATCTTCACAGAAATCCACATGCCTGTTCTTCATTGTGACCATCTCTCATGTATTACTCAGGCATGCTCAGCAACCTGACCATCTTCCCAGGCAATCCAGAGGCCTGTTTAGAATCCTGACCATCTTCCCAGGTAAACCAGAGGCCTGTTCATCATGCTGGCCATACTCCCAGGCAATCCAGAGGCCTGGTCAGCATCCTGACCATCTTCCCAGAAATCCAGATGGCTGGTGGGCATCCTGACCATCTTTCTAGGACATCCAGAGGCATACTGCACATCCTGATCAACTTCCCAGGCAATCCAGAGGACTGGTGTGCATCCTGACCACCTTCCCAGGCCATTCCGACGTCTGTTCAGCATCATGACAATCTTCCCAGGCAATCCAGAATTCTGGTTGGTATCCTGAAAATCTTCCCAGCAACCCAGAGGCCTGGTCATCATCCTGACCATCTTCTAAGACAATCCAGCAGCCTGGTTGGCATACTCAGCATCTTCTCAGGCAACCCAGATGCCTGCTGGACATTATGACCAACTTCCAATGCAATCCAGAGGCCAGGTCGGCATCCTGACCATCTTGCCAGGGCAAGTCATAGGCTTGTTCAGGATGCTGGCCATATTCCCAGGCAATACAGAGGCCTGGTCCACATCATGAACATCCTCCCACGTAATCTATAGTACTACTCCTCATCCTGACCATCTTCTCAGGCAATCCAGAGGCCGAATCAATATCCTGAGCTTCCTCCCAGGTAATCCAGAGGGCTGGTCAGAATCCCAACCATGTTCCCCAGCAATCCATAAGCCTGGTCAGCATCCTGACCATCTTCCCCGGCAAAACAGAGGCATGGTTGACATCCTGACCAACTTCCAAGGCAATCCAGAGGCCTGGTTTGCATCCTGACCATTTTCCCAGGCAATCCAGAGGGCTGGTCAGCATCCTGACCATCCTTGCAGGTAGTCCAGAGGCCTGGTCAGCATCCTGACCTTCTTCATAGGTACTCCAGAGCCCTGGTCAGAATCCTTACCATATTTGCAGGCAGTGCAGGGCCTTGTCAGCATCCTGACCAACGGAATCCAGAGGCCTGGTCGGCATCCTGGCCATCCTACCAGGCAATCCAGCATCACGGTCATCATCCTGACCATCTTCCCAAGCAATCCAGAGGCTTGGTCGAGATCCTGATCATCCTTCCAAGTAATCCTTAGCTTCAGTTGCATCCTGATCTTAAAATGCAATCCAGAGGCCTGGTCGGTACCCTGACCATCTTCCCAGGCAATCCAGATGTCTGGTCCGCATGCTGACCAACTTTAAACAAACCAGAGTCCCGTTCAGCATCCTGACCATCTTACCAGGCAATCTAGAAGCTTGGTTGGCATCCTGACCATCTTCTCAGGCAATCCAGAGTCCTGGTCGGCATCCTGACCATCTTCCCAGAAATCCAGATGCCTGGTCGGCATCCTGACCATCTTCCGAGTCCATCCAGAGGCATGGTCGACATCCTGACCAACTTCCCAAGCAATCCAAAGGCCCAGTGTGGATCCTGACCATCTTCCCAAGCAATCCAGAGGCCTGATCGGCATCCTGACCATCTTCCCAGAAATCGACATGCATAGTCTGCATCCTGACCATCTTCCCATGCAATCCAGATGTCTGGTCCTCATCCTGACCATCTCTCAGGTATTCCACAGGCATGTTCAGCATCCTGACCATCTTCCCAGGCAATCCAGAGTTCTTCTGACCATTTTCCCAGTTAATGCAGAGGAATGTTCAGCATGCTGGCCATATTCCCAGGGAATCCAGAGGCCTGGTCGGCATCCTGACCATCTTCCCAGAAATCGGCATGCATAGTCTGCATCCTGACCATCTTCCCATGCAATCCAGATGTCTGGTCCTCATCCTGACCGTCTCTCAGGTATTCCACAGGCATGTTCAGCATCCTGACTATCTTCCCAGGCAATCCAGAGTTCTGGTCAGAAACCTGACCATTTTCCCAGTTAATCCAGAGGAATGTTCAGCATGCTGGCCATATTCCCAGGGAATACAGAAGCCTGGTCTGCATCTTGAACATCCTCCCATGTAATCAAGAGGCCTATTCATCATTCTGACCACCTTCCCAGGCAAAACCGATGCCTGTTCAGCATCCTGACCTTTGTCCCAGGTAATCCAGTAGGCTGGTCAGAGTCCCAACCATCCTCCCTAGCAATCCAGAGGCCTGGTCAGCATCCTGACCTTCTTCCAGGCAAAAAAGAGGCATGGTTGACATCCTGACCAACTTCCAAGGCAATCCAGAGACCTGGTTGGCATCCTGACCATTTTCCCAGGCAATCCAGAGGGCTGGTCAGCATCCTGACCATCCTCGCAGGTAGTCCAGAGGGCTGGTCAGCATCCTGACCTTCTTCATAGGTACTCCAGAGCCCTGGTCAGAATCCTGACCATCTTCACAGGCAGTGCAGGGCCTTGTCAGAATCCTGACCAATCTCACATATAGTCCAGAATCCTGGTCAGCAACCTGACCATCTTCACAGGCAACCCAGAGTCAGGTTCGACATCCTGACCAACATTAAATGCAATCCATAGGCCTGGTCGGCATACTAACCATCTTCTCAGGGAAAACAGAGGCATGGTTGACATCCTGACCAACTTCCTAGGCAATCCAGAGGCCTGGTAGGCATCCTGACCATCTTCCCAGGCAGTCCAGAGAACAGGTCAGCATCTTGACCAACTTCCCAGGAAGTCCAGAGGCCTGGTCAGCATCCTGACTTTCTTCATAGGTACTCCAGGGGCCTGGTCGGCATCCTGACCATCTTCATAGGCCATCCAGATGTCTGGTCAGCATCCTGACAACCTTCCCATGCAATCCAAAGTCCTAGTCAGAATCCTGACCATTATACCAGTTAATGAAGGGGCCAGGTCAGCATCCTGAACATTATCCCAGGTAATCCATCGGCCTGCTTGGCATCTTGACCATATTCCTAGGAAATGCAGAGGCATGCTCAGCATCCTAAACATATTTGCAGGCAATCCAGAGGCCTGATCGGCATCCTGACCAACTTCCAAGACAATCCAGAGGCCTGCTTGGCATCCTGACCATCATCCCAGGCAGTCCAGAGGACAGGTCAGCATCCTGATCAACTTCCCAGGAAGTCCAGAGGCCTGGTCAGCATCCTGACCATCTTCCCCGGCAACCCAAAGGCCTGTTAAGCATCCTGACCATATTCCCAGGTAATCCAAAGGCTTGTTCAGCATGCTGGCCATCTTCGGAGGTAATCCAGAGCCCTGGTCCCCATTGTGAACATACTCCCACATATCCTAGAGGCCTATTAATCACCCTGACCATCTTCCCAGGCAATCCATAGTCCTGGTCGACATCCTAACCAACTTTCAATGCAATCCAGAGGCTTGTTAGGCATCCTGACCATCATCTAAGGCAATCCATGATCGGCATCTGGACCATCTTCCCAGACAATGCAGATGCCTGTTCGGCATCCTGACCATCTTCCCAGGCAATCCAGAGATCTGGTTGGCATCCTCACCATCTTTCCAATAACCCAGAGGCCTGGTTTGCATCCTGACCATCTTCTCAGGCGATCTAGAGGCCCGGTTGGCATACTCAGCATCTTCTCAGGCAACTCAGATGACTGGTCAACATTATGACCAACTTCCAAGCCAATCCAGAGGCCAGGTTGGCATCCTGGCCATCTTGCCAGGCAATCCAGAGGCCTATTCAGCATGCTGGCAATATTCCCAGGCAATCCAGAGGCCTGCTCAACATCATGAACATCCTCCCACTTAATCTAGAGTCCTATTCTTCATCCTGATCATCTTTCCAGGTATCCAGAGGCTTGATCAGAAGCCTGACCTTCCTCCCAGGTAATCCAGAGGGCTGGTCAAAATCCGAAACATCTTCCCCAGCAATCCAGAGGCCTGGTCAGCATCCTGACCATCTTCCTAGGCAAAACAGAGGCAAGGTTGACATCCTTACCAACTTCCAGGGAATCCAGGTTTGCATCCTGACCATCTTCCCAGGCAATCAAGAGGGCTGTTCATCATCCTGATCATCCTCGCTGGTAGTCCAGAGGCCTGTTCAGCATCCTGACTTTCTTCACAGGTACACCAGAGACCTGGTCAGAATCCGGACCATCTTTTCAGGCAGTGCAGGGACTTGTCAACATCCTGACCAAACTCACATGTAGTCCAGAGTCCTGGTCAGCATCCTGACAATCTTTGCAGGCAATCCAGAGTCAGGTTCGACATCCTGACCAACTTTAAAGGAAATCTAAAGGCCTGGTCGGCATCCTAACCATCTCCCCAGGCAAAACAGAGGCATGGTCGACATCCTGACCAACTTCCCAGGCAGGCCAGAGGACAGGTCAGTATCCTGACCAAGTTCCCAGGAAGTCAAGAGGCCTGGTCAGCATACTTACGATCTTCCCCGGCAACCCAAAGGCCTTGTCAGCATCCTGACCATATTCCCAGGTAATCCAGAGGCCTGTTCAGCATGCTGGCCATCTTCGGAGGCAATCCAGAACCCTGGTCCCCATTGTGAACATCCTCCCATGTAATCTAGAGGCATATTCATCATGCTGACCATATTCCCAGGCAATCCAGAGGCCTGTTCAGCATCCTGGACATCTTCCCATTAAGTCTAGATGCCTGGTCCAAATCCTGACCAACTTTCCAGTCAATCCAGAGGCCTGGTCAGCATCCTGACCCTCTTCACAGGTACTCCAGAGGCCTGGTCAGTATTTGACCATCTTTGAAGACAGTGCAGGGCCTTGTCAGCATCCTGATCAAACTCACATATAGTCCAGAGACCTGGTCAGCAACCTGACCATCTTCGCAGGCAACCCAGAGTCAGGTTTGACATCCAGACCAACTTTAAAGGCAATCCAGAGGCCTGGTTGGCATCCTAACCATCTTCCCAGCAAAACAGAGGCAAGGTCAACATCCTGACCATCTTCCCAGGCAGTCCAGCGGACAGGTCAGCATTGTAGCCATCTTCCCCAGCAACCCAAAGCCTGGTCAGCATCCTGACCATATTCCCATGTAATCCAGAGGCTTGGTCAGCATGCTGGCCATCTTCAGAGGCAATCCAGAGCCCTGGTCCCCGTCGTGAACATCCTCCCATGTAACCTATAGGCCGATTCATCATTCTGACCATCTCCCCAGGCAATCCAGAGGCCTGTTCAGCATCCTGGACATATTCCCAGTAAGTCTAGATGCCTGGTCCACATCCTGACCATCTTCCCAGTCAATCCAGAGGCCTGGTCAGCATCTGACCATTTTCCCAGGCAGAGGCCTGATCGACATACTCTCCATCTTCAAAGGAAACCCAGAATCATGGTCGACATCCTTACCAACTTCCAAGGCTATCTAGTGGCCAGGTTCACATCCTGACAATCTTGCCTGGCAATCCAGAGGCCCAGTCAGTATCCTGACCATCATCCCAGATACTGCAGAAGCCTGTTCAGCATCCTGGCCATTTTACCAGGCAATCCATAGGCATGCTCAGCATCCTGACCATCTTTGCAGGGAGTCCAGAGGACTGGTCAGCATCCTGACCATCTTTACTGGCAACCCAGAGGCCCGTTCAGCATATTAACCATCTTCTCAGCCATCCAGAGGCACGTTCGGCATCATGACCATCTTCCCAACAATCCAGAGGACCATTCGTCATGCTGACCGTCTTCCCACACAATCCAGAGGCTTTGTCGGCATCCTGACCATCCTACCAGGCAATCCAGAGTCCTGGTCAGCATCAGGAACATCTTCCCAAGCAATCCAGAGTCTTGTTGAGATCCTGATCATCCTTCCAAGTAATACTTAGCCCCAGTCGTCACCCTGATGATCTTCCGAGGCAATCCAGAGGCCTGGTCAGTATCCTGACCATCTTCCCAGCCCATCCATTGGTCTGGTCGGCATCCTGACCATCTTCCCAGCAAACCAGAGTCCCGTTCAGCATCCTGACCATCTTATCAGGCAATCCAGAAGCCTGGTCGACATCCTGACCATCTTTCCAGGCCATCCAGAGGCATGGTCGGACATCCGAACCAACTTACCAAGCAATCCAAATGCCTGGTCAGCATCCTGACCATCTTCCCAGGCAATCCAGAGGCCTGGTTGGCATCCTGACCATATTCACAGAAATCCAAATGCCTGTTCTTCATCCTGACCATCTCTCAGGTATTACACAGGCATGTTCAGCACCCTGACCATCTTCCCAGGCAAACCAGAGGCATGGTCAACATCCTGACCAAATTCCAAGGCAATCCAGAGGCATAGTTGATTCCTGACCATCCTCCCTGGCAGTTCAGAGGACAGGTCAGCATCCTGACCAACTTCCCAGGAAGTCCAGCGGCTTGGTGAGCATCCTGACCAACTTCCCCAACAACCCAAAGGCCTGTTAAGCATCCTCATGATATTCCCAGGTAATCCAAAGGCTTGTTCAGCATGCTGTCCATCTTCGGAGGCAATCCAGAACCCTGGTCCCCATCGTGAACATCCTCCCATCTAACCTAGAGGCCTATTCATCATGCTAACCATCTTCCCAGGCAATCCAGAGGCCTGTCCAACATCCTGGACATCTTCTCCATAAGTCTAGATGCGTGTTCGGCATCCTGACATCTTCCGAGGCAATCCAGAGGTCTGGACAGCATCCTGACCATCTCCCCAGCAACCGAGGGACCACTTCAGCATCCTGAACATCTTCCCAGGCAATCCAGAGGCCTGGTAGGCATCCTGACCATCTTCTCAGGCAATCCAGAGTCCTGGTAGGCATCCTGACCATCTTCCCAGAAATCCAGATGCCTGGTCGACATCCTGACCATCTTCCCGGGCCATCCAGAGGCATGGTCGATATTCTGACCAACTTCCCAAGCAATCCAAATGCCCGGTTGGCAACACGACCATCTTCCCAGGCAATCCAGAGGCCTGGTCATCATCCTGACCTACTTCCCAGAAATCCACATGCCTGGTCTGCATCCTGACCATCTCTCAGTATTCCACAGGCATGTTCAGCAACCTGACCATCTTCCCAGGCAATCCAGAGGCCTGATCAGCATCCTGACCTTCCTCCCAGGTAATACAGAGGGCTGGTCAGAATCCCAACCATCTTCCCCAGCAATCCAGAGGCCTGGTCAGCATCCTGACCATCTTCCAGGCAAAAGAGAGGCAGGGTTGACATCCTGACCATCTTTCAAGGCAATCCAGAGACCTGGTTGGCATCCAGACCATCTTCTCCAGGCAATCCAGAAGGCTGGTCAGAATCCTGACCACCCTCACAGGCAGTCCAGAGACCTGGTCAGCATCCTGACCTTCTTCATAAGTACTCCAGAGGCCTGGTCAGAAGCCTGACCATGTTCTCAGGCAGTGCAGGGCCTTGTCAGCATCCTGACCAATCTCAAATATAGTCCAGAGGCCTGGTCAGCATACTGACCATCTTTGCAGGCAACCCAGAGTCAGGGTCGACATCCTGACCAACTTCAAAGCCAATCCATAGGCCTGGTCGGCATCCTAGCCATCTTCCTAGCAATTCAGATGCCTGGTTTGCATCCTGAAGATCTTCCCAGGAAATCCAGATGCCTGGTGGGCAACCTGACAGTTTTTCCAGGCAATGCGTAGACCTGGTCATTATCCTGACCATCCTGCCATGCAATCAAGAGGCCTGGTCTGCATCCTGACATTTTCCCAGGAAATCCAGAGGCTTGTTCATCATCCTGACCATCTTCCCGGCAATCCAGAAGCCTGGTCGACATTGTGACCATCTTTCCAGGTAATCCAGAGGTTTGGTCTTCATCGTGAAAATTTCCCAGGCAATCCAGAGCCATAGTCGGCCTCCTGACCACATTCTCCACCAATCCAGATGACCTGTCGGCATCCTGACTGTCTTCCAAAGCAATCCAGAGGATTGGCCGTCATTCTGACCATCCTTTCAGGTAATCCAGATCTCCAGTCTGCATCCTGACCATATTTCCAGGCAATCCAGAGAATTGGTTGGCCTGCTGACCAAGACAAAGGCAATTCAGAGGCATGGTCTGTATCCTGACCACCTACCCAGGCAATCCAGAGGACTGGTAGGCATCCTGACCATTCTCCCAGGTATTCCAGAGACCTGGTCAGCATCCTGCCCATCTTCGCAGGCAATCTAGTGGCATGGTCAGCATCCTGATCATCATCCCAGGTAATGCAGTGGCCCGGTCAGCATCCTGATCATTTTATGAAGCAATCCAGAGGCCAGGTCAGCTTGTCGACCATCTTCCCTGGCAATCCAAGGTCCAGTCCGCATCCTGACCATGCCCCAAGGCAATCCAGAGTCCAAGTCAACAACCCGAATATCCTCCCAGGCAATCCAGGGTCCCAGTCAGCATCCTGACCATCCTCCGATGACAATCAGAAGTCCAATCAGCATCCTGACCATCCTCCCAGGAAATTCAGATGTGTGGTCAGCATCCTGACAATCTTCTCAGGCAACCCAGAGGCGTGGTCAGCATCCTGACCATCTTCCCAGGCAGTCAAGAGGACTGGTCAGCATCCTGCCCGTCTTTCCAGGAAGTCCAGAGGCCTGGTAAGTATCCTTATGTTCTTCCCAGGCAATCCAGAGGCCTGTTCAGCATCCTGACCATCTTGCGAGGCAATCCAGGGGCCTGGTCAGCATGCTGGCCAACATCCTAATCAATCCAAAGGCCTTGCCAGCATCCTGACCACCCTCAAAGGTAATCCAGAGGCCTGATCAGCATCCTGACCATCCTCCAAGATAGTGGAGAGTCTGGGTCAGATTCTTGACAATCTTCCCAGCCAATCCAGAGGCCTGGTCAGCATCTTGACCATCTACCCAGGAAATCCAGAGGCCTGTTCGGCATCCTAACCATCTTCCCAGGCAATGCAGATGCCTAGTCAGCATCCTGACCATATTCACTTGTAGTCCATAGTCCTGGTCGGCATCCTGTCCACCTTCCAAGGCAATCAAGATGCCTGGTTGGCATTGTGACCATCTTCCCAGGCAATCCAGATGTCTGGTCCTCATCCTGGCCATCTTCCAGGTATTACACAAGCCTGGTCAACATCCTGGCCATCTTCTGAGGCAGTTCAGAGGACAGGTCAGCATCATGACCATCTTCCCAGGAAGTCGAGAGGCCTGGTCAGCATCCTGACCTTTTTCCCAGGCAATCCAGAGGCCATGTCAGCATACCTACTGTCTTCCCAGACAATACATAGGGCCAGTTACCATCCTAACCATCATTCCAGGCAATCCTAGACCTGTTCAGCAACCTGACCATGCCCCAAGGCAATCCAGAAACAAAGTCAACAACCTGACCATCCTTTCAGGCAATCCAGAGGCCCGTTCAGCATCCTGACCATCTTCCCAGGCAAGCAAGAGGCACGGTCAGCATCCTGAACATCCTACCAGGCAATTCAGAGGCACAGTCAGCATCCTGACCATCTTCCCAGGCAGTCCAGAGGCCTGGTCAACATAATCACCATCCTCCCAGTTAATCTAGAGGCCTGGTGAGCAACCTGACCATCTTCCCAGACAGTCCAGAGGCCCGTTCAGCATCCTGACCACATTCACGGGCAATCCAGGGGTCTGGTAAGCAAGCTGGCCAACTTCCTAAGCAATCCAGAGGCCTTGACAATTCTCCCAGGCAATCCACAGGATTGGCCTGCATCCTGATCCTCTTCCCAGGCAATCCAGAGGATGGTCAACATCCTGACCATCTTCCCCGGTAATCCAGAGTCCTGTTCAGCATCCTGACCATCTCCCCATGAAACCCAGAGGCCTGGTCGGTATCCTGATCAACCTCCCAGGTATTCCAGAGACCTGATCAGAGTCCTGACTATCTTCCCAGTAAATACAGAGGCCTGGTCAGCATCCTGACCATGTTCCGAGGTAGTCCAGAGGCCTGGTTGTCATCCTGACCATCATCCAAGGCGATCAAGATGCCTGGTCAGCATCCTGACCATCTTCTCAGGGAATCTAGAGGCCCAGTCAGCATCCTGACCCACCTCCTAGGAAATTCAGAAGTGCGGTCAGCATACTGTCCATGTTCCAAGGCAATCCAGATGCCGGGTCAGCATCCTGACCATCCTCCCACTAAATTCAGAAGTCCGGTCAGCATCCTGAATATCCTCCCTGGAAATTCAGAAGTCTGGTCAGCATCCTGACCACCTTCCCAGGTAATTCAGAGGCCTTATCAGCATCCTGATCATATTCCTAGGAAGTGCAGAGGCCTGGTCAACATCTAGACATTCCTCCCAGGCAATCCATAGGACTGGTCAGTATCCTGACCATCTTCCCACTCAATCCAGGGGCCTGTTTTGAATGTTGGCCATCATTCTAGGAAATCCAGACACCTGACCATCCTCCCAGGTAATCCAGAGGTCTGGTCAACATCCTGACCTTCCTCCAAGATAGTGCAGAGGCCCGGTCATACTCCTGACCATTTCCTGAGGCAATCCAGAGGCCTGGTCTGCATCCTGGCCATCTTACCTAGACATCCAGAGGTGTGTTCAGCATCCTAACCACCCTCTGAGGTAATACAGAGGCATAGCCAGAATCCTGACCATCCTCCCCAGGAATCCAGTGGCCTGGTCAGCATCCTGACCATCTTGCCATCAACCCAGAGGCATGGTCGTCATCCTGACCAACTTCCAAGGCAATCCAGTCCATCTTACCAGGCAAATCAGAGGCTTGGTCGGCATCCTGACCATCTTCCCTGGTAATTCAGGGGCCTGGCTCACATCCTGAAAATATTCGCTGGCAATCCAGAGGATGGCTCGGCACCCTGACCATCTTCTGAGGCAATCCAGAGAACTGGTCAGCATCCTGACCATCCTCCCATATAGTACAGAGGCCTGTTCTGCATCCTGAAAATCATCCCATGCAGTTCAGATTCATGGACAGATTCCTGACCATCCTCCCAATTAATCCAGAGGCTCGGTCAGCATCCTGACCATCTTCCCAGGCAAGCAAGAGGCACAGTCAGTATCCTGAACATCCTGCCAGGCAATTCAGAGGCACAGTCAGCATCCTACCATCTTCCCACATAATGCAGAGGCTTGTTCTGCATCCTGACTATCTTCTCAGGCAATCCAGAGGCCCGTTCAGCATCCTGACCATCTTGCCAGGCAGTCGAGAGGCCTGGTCAACAGCCTCAGCATCCTCCCAGTTAAACCAGAAGCATGGTGAGCATCCAGATCATCTTCCCAGGAAGTCGAGAGGCCGGTTCAGCATCCTGACCACCTTCATAGGCAATCCAGAGGCCTTGCCAGCATACTGACTATCACCCCAGGCAATCCAGAGGCCTGGTCGGCATAGTGATCATCTCCCCAGGAAGTCCAGAGGCCTGGTAAGCATCTAGACATTCCTTCCAGGCAATCCATAGGACTGGTTAGTATCCTGACCATCTTCCCACTCAATCCAGGGGCCTGTTCAACATGCTGGCCATCTTCCTAGGCAATCCAGAATCTTAGTCACCATCCTGACCATCCTTCCATGTAATCCAGAGGCCTGGTCAACATCCTGAGCATCCTCCAAGATACTGCAGAGGCCCGGTCAGACTGCTGACCATCTTCCCAGGAAGTCCAGAAACCCTTTCAGCATCCTGACAAACTTCACAGGTAATCCAGGGGCCTGATAAGCATGCTGCCCATCTTTGTAAGCAATCCAGAAGCCTTGTCAGCATCCTGACCATCTTCCCAGGCAATCCAGATGCCAGGTCAGCATCGTGACCATGTTCCCTTGAAGTCCAGAGTCATGGTCGGCATCCTGACCACCTTCCAAGGCAACCCAGATGCCTGGTTGGCATCCTGACCATCTTCCCAGGCAATCCAGAGGTCTGGTCCTCATACTGGTCAGCTTACACATATTCCACAAGCCTAGTCAACATCCTGACCATCTTCTGAGGCAGTTCAGAGGACAGTTCAGCATCCTGACCATCTTCTTAGGAAGTCCAGAGGCCTGGTCAGCATCCTGACCTTCTTCCCAGGCAATCCAGAGGCCAGATCTGCATGCTGATCATCTTCCCAGACAATACACAGGCCCAGTTACCATCCTGATCATCATTCTAGGCAATCCAAGACCTGGTCAGCAACCTGACCAGCCTCAAGGGAATCCAGAAACAAAGTCAACATCTTTACCATCCTCCCAGGCAATCGAGAAGCTTGTTCAGCATCGTGACCATTTTCCCAGGCAATCCAGAGTCCGGGTCAGCACCCTGACAATCCTCCCAGGCAATCCAGAGGTCTGGTCAGCATCCTGACCATCTTCTCAAGCAACCAAGAGGCCCCGTCAGCATACTGACCATCTTCCCAGGCAATCCGGAGGACTGGTCGGCTTCCAGACCAACTTCCAGGCTGTCCAGAGGACTGGGCAGCATCCTGACCATATTGTCAGGATGTCCAGAGGCCTGGTCAGCATCCTCACCATTTTCTCATGCAATCCAAGGGCCTGGTCAGCATGATGGCCAACTTCCTAGGCAACCCAGAGGCCTGGTCAGCATCCTAACCATCATCCTAGGTAATCCAGAGAACTGGTCAGGATCCGGACCATCCTCAAATATAATGAAGAGGCCTGATCAGATTCCTGACCATCTTCCCAGGCAATCCAGAGGCTTGTTCTGCATCTGTACCATCTTCCCTGGGCATCCAGAGGCCTGTTCAGCATCCTAACCATCATCCCTGGTAATCCAGAGGCCTGGTCGGCATCCTGACCATCTTCCCAGGCAATCCAGAGGTCTATTCGGAATTGTGACCATCTTCCCAGCAACCCAGAGGCATGGTCGACATCCTGACCAACTTCCAAGGCAATCCACAGTCCTGGTAGGTATCCTGACCATCTTCTCAGGCAATCCAGAGGCCTGATTGACATCCTGACCATCTTCCCAGACAATCCAGATGCCTGTTCGGCATCGTGACCATCTTCCTAGGCAATCCAGAGGTCTGGTCGGCATCCTGACCAACTTCCCAGCAATCCAGGGCCCTTCAGAATCCTGACCATCTTCCCAGGAAATCGAGAGGACTGGTAGTCATCCTGACCATCTTCTCAGACAATCCAGAGTCCTGGTCGGCATCCTGACAATCTTCCCAGAAATCCAAATGTCTGGTTGGCATCCTGACCATCTTCCCCGGCCATCCAGAGGCATGGTTGACAACCTGAGCAACTTCCCAGGCAATACAGAGGCCTGGTTCGAATCCTGACCATCTTCCCAGGCAATCCAGAGGCCTGGTCGTCATCCTGATAATCCTCCCAGGCAATCCAGAGGCCTGTTCGGCATCCTGACCATTTTTGCAAGCAATGAAGAGGCCCAGTCAACATACTGACCATCTTCCCTGGCAATCCAAGGACTGGTCGGCTTCTGGACCATCTTTGAGGCAGTCCAGAGGACTTGGCATCATCCTGATCATCTTCCCAGGAAGTCCAGAGCCCTGGTCACCATCCTGAACTTCTTCCCAGGCAATCCAGTGGCCTGGTCAGCTTCCTCACCATCTTCTTAGGCAATCCAGGGGCCTGGTCAGCATGATGGCCAACTTCCTAGGCAATCCAGAATCCTGGTCAGCATCTGGACCATCATCCTAGGTAATCCAGAGAACTGGTCAGCATCCGGACCATCCTCCAAGATAATGCAGAGGCCTGATCAGAATCCCGACCATCTTCCCAGGCAATCCAGAGGCTTGTTATGTAACCTGACCATCTTCCATGTGCATCCAGAGGCCTGCTCAGCAACCGAACCATCATCCCTGGTAATGCAGAGGTCTGTTCAGCATCCTGACCATCTTCCAAGGCAATCCAGAGGTCTATTAGGAATTGGCCAGAGACATGGTAGACATCCTGACCAACTTCCAAGGCAGTCCAGAGGCCTGTTAGGTATCCTGACCATCTTCCCAGACAATCCAGATGCCTGTTCGGCATCCTGCCCATCTTCTCAGACAATCCAGAGTCCTGGCCGGCATCCTGACCATCTTCCCAGAAATCTAAATGTCTGGTCGGCATCTTGACCATCTTCCCAGGCCTTCCAGAGACATGGTCGACAACCTGAGCAACTTCCCAGGCAATCCAGAGGCCTGGTTCGCATCCTGCCCATCTTCCCAGGCAATCCAGAGGCCCGATCGTCATCCTGACAATCCTCCCAGGCAATCCAGAGGCCTGTTCGCCATCCTGACCATCTTCCCAGGCAATCCAGAGGTCTGATCAACATCCTGACAATCTTTCCCATGCAATCCAGAGGCCTGTTCGCCATCCTGACCATTTTCCCAGAAAATCCAGAGGACTGGTAACCATCCTGACTACTTTCCAACTTAAACCAGGGACTTGGTCTGCATCCTGACCATTTTCCCAGGTAATCCAGTGACCTGGTCTGCATCCTGGCCATTTTCCTAGGCAATGCAGAGACATGGTCAGCATCCTAACCATCTTCCCAGGCAATCTAAGTGCCTGGTCGCCATCCTGTCAGCTTTCCATGTAATCCAGAGGCCTGGTCAGCATCCTGACAATCCTCCCAGGCCATCCAGATGCCTTGCCAGCATCCTGATCATCTCGCCAGGCAATCCAGAGGATGGTCAACATCCTCACCATCTGCCCCGGTAATCCAGAGGCCTGTTCAGCATCCTGACCATCTACCCATGAAATCCAGAGGCCTGGTCAGCATCCTGATCATCCTCCCAGGTATTCCAGGGATCTGGTCAGCATCCTGAACATCTTCCCAGACAATGCAGAGGCCTGGTCAGTATCCTCACCATGTTCCCTGGTAGTCCAGAGGCCTGGTTGTCATCCTGACCATCTTCCAAGGCAATCCAGATGCCTGGTCAGAATCCTGACCATCTTTGCAGGAATCAAGAGGCCCATTCATCATACTGACCATCCTCCCAGGAAATTCAGAAGTGCAGTCAGCAACCTGTTCATCTTCCAAGGCAATCCAGATGCCCGGTCAGCATCCTGACCATCCTCCCAGGAAACTCAGAATTTCAGTCAGCATCCTGACCAACTTCCCAGGCTATCTGGAGACCTGGTCATCATCCAGACCATCTTCAATGTAGTCCAGAGAACTGGGCAACAACCTGACCGTCTTCCCAGGAAGTCCAGAGGCCTTGTCAGCATCTAGACATTCTTCCCAGGAAATCCATAGGACTGGTCAGTATCCTGCCCATCTGCCCACTCAATTCAGGGGCCTGTTTTGCATGCTGGCTATCTTCCTCGGCAATCCACAGGACTGGTCACCATCCTGACCATCCTCTCATGTAATCCAGAGGCCTGGTCAACATACTGACCATCCTCAAAGATAGTGCAGAGTCCTGGTCAGACTCCTGACCATCTTCTGAGGCAGTCCAGAGGCCTGGACTGCATCCTGTCCATCTTCCCTAGACATCCAGAGGCGTGTTCAGCATCCTATCCATCCTCCCAGGTAATACAGAGGCCTGGCCAGAATCCTGACCATCCTCCCAAGGAACCCAGTGGCCTGGTCAGCATCCTGACCATCTTGCCAGCAACCCAGAGGCATGGTCTTCATCCTGACCAATGTCCAAGGCAATCCAGACCATCTTGCCAGGCAATTCAATGGCTTGGTAGGCATCCTGACCATCTTCCCTGGTAATTCAGGGGCCTGGTTGACATCCTGAGCATTTTCGCTGGCAATCCAGAGGACCATTCATCATCCTGACCATCTTGCCTGGCAATCCAGATGCCTGGTCTGCATCCTGACGATCTTCCCTTGCAATCCAGATGCCTGGTCGTCATCCTGACAATCCTCCCAGGCAATCCAGAGACCTGGTCAGCATCCTGAACATCTTCCCAGGCAATCAATAGGCCTGGTCTACATCCTGACCATCTTCCCAGCAATCCAGATGCCTGGTTGGCATCCTAAATATCTTACCTGGAAATCCAGATGCCTGGTCAGCAACCTGACTGTTTTTCCAGACAATGCAGAGACCTGGTCATCATCCTGACCATCCTGTCAGGCAATCCAGGGGCCTGGTAAGCATGCTGGCCAATTTCCTAAGCAATCCAGAAGCCTTGTCAGCATACTGACTATCTTCCCATGCAGTCCAGAGGACTGGTCAGTATCCTACCCCTCTTCCCAGGAAGTCCAGAGGCCTGGTCAGTATCTTGACGTTCATCCCAGTCAATCCAGAGGCCTGTTCAGTATCCTGACCATCTTTCCAGGCAATCCAGGGGCCTGGTCAGCATTCTGGCCAACTTTGTATGCAATCCCAGAGGCCTTCTTAGCATCCTGACCACCTTCCCAGGTAATCCAGAGGCCTGATCAGCATGCTGACCATCCTCCAATATAGTGCAGAGGCCTGTTCTGCATCCTGAACAGCTTCCCTGGCCATCCAGAGGGTAGTTCAGCATCCTAAGCATCCTGCCAGGTAATCCAGAGTCCTGGCCAGAATCCTGGCCCTCTTCTCAGACAATCCAGATTCCTGGTCGGCATCCTGACGATCTTACCTTGCAATCCAGATGCCTGGTCGTCATTTTGACAATCCTCCCAGGCAATCCAGAGACCTTGTCAGCATCCTGAACATCTTCCCAGGCAATCAAGAGGCCTGGCCTACATCCTGACCATCTTCCCAACAATCCAGATGCCTGGTTGGCATCCTGAATATCTTCCCAGGAAATCCAGATGATTGGTCAGCAACCTGACTTTTTCAAGAAAATGCAGATACCTGGTCATCATCCTGATCATCCTCCCAGGCAATCCAGAGGCCTGGTCTTCATCCTGACAATTTCTCAGGCAATCCAAAGGCCTGTTCGCCATCCTGACCATCTTCTTGGCAATCCAGAGGTCTGGTCGGCATCCTGACCGTCTTTCCAGGCAATCCAGAGGCTGGGTCGGCATTGTGACAATTTCCCAGGCAATCCAGAGCCGTGGTCGGCATCCTAACCATCTTCCCAGGCAATTAAGATGCCCTGTTGGCATCCTGACTGTCTTCCAGAGCAATCAAGAGGATTGGCCATCCTCCTGACCATCCTTCCAGGTAATCCAGAGCCCTGGTATGCATCCTGACCATCTTCCCAGATAATCCAGATGCCTGGTCGGCATCCTGACCATCTTCTCAGGCAATCCAGATGCCTGGTCGGCATCCTGACCATCTTTCCAGACAATCCAGATGCCTGGTCAGAATCCTGACCATCTTCCCAGACAATCCATATGCCTGGTCAGCAACCTGACCATCTTGCCAGGCCATCCAGATCCATGGTCAACATCCTGATCATCTTCCCAGAAATCCAGAGTCCTGGCCAGCATCCTGACCATGTTCCCTTTAAGTCCAGAGTCCTGGTCGGCATCCTGACCATCTTCCCAGGCAATCCAGAGGTCTGGTCCTCATCCTGACCACTTTCCAGGTATTCCACAAGCATGTTCAACATCCTGACCATCTTCTGAGGCAGTTCAGAGGACAGATCAGCATCCTGACCATCATACCAGGAAGTGCAGAAGCCTGGTCAGCATCCGGATCTTCTTCCCAGGCAATCCAGAGGCCAGATCAGCATGCTGACTGACCATCTTCCCAGACAATCCAGAGGCCCAGTTACCATCCTGACCATCATTCCAGGCAATCCAAGATCTGGTCAGCAACCTGACCATGCCCCAAGGCAATTCAGAAACAAAGTCAACATCCTTACCATCCTCCCAGGCAATCCAGAGTCCCGGTCAGCAACCTGACAATCCTCCCAGGCAATCCAGAGGCCTGGTCAGCATCCTGACCATCTTTGCAAGCAATCAAGATGCCCGGTCAGCATATTGACCATCTTCCCATGCAAACTGGAAGACTGGTCGGGTTCTGGACCATCTTCGAGGCAGTCCAGAGGACTGGGCAGCTTCCTGACCATCATCCCAGGAAGTCCAGAGGCCTGGTCAGCAACATGAACTTCTTTCCAGGCAATCGAGAGGCCTGGTCAGAATCCTAACCATCTTCCCAGACAATCCAGAGGTCTGGTCGGCATCCTGACCATCTCCCCAGCAACCCAGGGGCCCCTTCATCATCCTGACCATCTTCCCAGGCAATCCAGAGGCATGGTCGACAACCAGAGCAACTTTCCAGGCAATCCACAGGCCTGGTTGGCATCCTGACCATCTTCCCAGGAAATCCAGAGGCCCGGTCATAATCCTGACAATCCTCCCAGGCAATCCAGAGGCCTGTTCGCTATCTTGACCATCTTCCCAGGCAATCCAGAGGTCTGGTCAACATCCTGACAATCTTCCCATGCAATCCAGAGTCCTGGTCAGAATCCTGACCATTTTCCCCGGAAATCTAGAGGACTGGTAACCATTCTGACTACTTTCCAACTTTTTTTTATTTTATTGATGCTTTGTGCATTTCATACATCATTTTCCAATTCAGTTCAGGCATATTTCCCTTTCCCTTCCCCCCTACCCCCACCCCATCCCAGATCATGCATTTTGCTGTAACTGTTCTGCATCTTTCTCTCAGTTTTTTTTTCATTTTTTAGCTATAAGTGATGATCCATGAGTACAAGCATCCTACATATGAAGCCAATTTGTAGGCTGTTGTGCCCAAATCCCCACAGCCCCACCATCCAGCGGGGGGTGAGGGGATGTATGTTCAACCAAGTTGATCAAATAAGTGTCCTGACTACATTGTTGTAGTTTCACCATTCACCCCAATCGTAGCCCTTACATTCTACCACGCCCCCTCTCCCACAGATTGTTCCCTAGGCTTAGAAAAGGGGAACAGGTGGATTAGAAGCAAAACATTCCACTCTCTCTGGGGCTGTTGTCTTGGACTCTGGTCAATTCTGGCTGTTTCCTTTCATGGGCTGACAGTTTGTCCAGGAATAACCTTTCGATCCTACTAATGAAGCACAAGCAGTTAGATATTTATTTATTTATTTATTTATTTATTTATTTATTTATTTATTTCTTGGGTGATGGAAACACTATTTTTCTTTTTCTTTTCAGGTTTTTTTCAGTTGTTTTTTATTTATTTTTTTAAGGGATTCTACAATATAATGACACAGTTGTTTGCAGATAACATTGATGTTACTCAGTATGTTATACAATTAGGTAATTGGCGCATTTTGCAAGTATCTATGTTCAAATTTTGAACAACCCAACGTTCCCATAGACCAGTTGGAGAAGCTTGTATGCACAGGCATGTTGATCAATCAGGAGTCCAGACTATATTCCTGTAGTCTCATGATTCACCCCTATCTCTCCACAGCCCTTACAATCTACCACGCCTCCTCTTCTGCAGTTTGTTCCCTGGGCTTGTTAGGAAAGGGGCACAAGTGGGTGAGAAGAAAACAGTCTTAATTTCTTTGGAGTTGTCATTTGGGACTCCAGTCTGTTCAGGTTGTTTCCCTCATGGATTGACATTTTCCCAGTTTATACCCTTTTTAGTTCATACTATAAACAAAGCACAAAGCTTATTGGATGTGCAGGCATTTAAAGAGTGCTAATTATTATGGCAAACTAGGCTGGGAGCATAGACACAGATGTTTTCGATGGTATGCTAATCCGCAAACTGTGCTTTCTCTATAAATGGTTGACAAGTTTTCTTATTGTGGCTTAAACATCTAGTGGCCTAACCACTAGAGGGACATAAGCTTGTGGCAATCTTTGGCTGCTGGAGTTATTCCTCCAAGGAGAGAAACTAATAGCCAAATAGATTTGGGATATATTAATATTAGACAACTTTGGCTGCCACTTTTTGCACAGTATTTCCAGGCTGTTGAGGTATAGCTGATAATTAGGAGAGTCTTGTTTGTCTTAGGGAGACCAATATTATGCTGTATTGCTTTAGTGGCCTTTGGTAATGCTCTCTAGAATTTCAGAGGCCAGTTTTACGCTAGCAAGTGACATGTCTCATAACATTTTGTCATGCTCACACCAGGTCTTCGACAACAGGGACTTACTGCCTTTTCTTCCTTGAATATATCCCACTTTATTAGGCAAAAGGCCTTTTAATAATTTGGGGGGCGGGTTTGAATCCCCTAGCCAAACATCTCCCTAGGCAGAATAATTCATGGCTGATGTCAGAGCTTTCCTGTAGTAATATATTTGGCTTAATTACACAACTTTATAAACACTTTACTATGAATTTGGCTCTTAGATAGAGAAATATCCTTTTCACAGTTCCTATGCCAATCAATCAGTTAATACGTTATGCGTGTTTTATAGGAAATTACCACTGTTAACAATTGGCTCTAGTTTACAAGTAGGGAGTGGTTTCATTACCATCATGTTTTTCTTTTTCTGTAAAAAAAAAAAAGGGGGAGAGGTAGGAATGTTTCTCAATATCTGGAAGGTAAACTTTTCATTAAGGCCCATTAAAAACAGTTCACCCCAAATATTCAGAGAGGATGCTCATTGTCCGTGACTCAGGCATTCTGAGGTTCCTCATTCCTTAATTTTCAGATGGGTCAACCTCTCTGCTGGCATTCCCCAGTTCATCCTGCCCAGCCATAAGTTGTATGTTTTTCAGGCATTTAGATTGGTGATTTTACCTGTAGGAACATAAAATTCTCCTCCCATTGTTAGTTTTCAATTTATCAGAAAAAATTGAAAATTTATCAACTAGGATTGGAACACAGAGTTTCCATTTGTATCCCACAAAGGATAGTACCCACCTCCCACCCTCCCTCTTTTTTTTTTTTTTAGGTTTTTATGTTTGACCTATAGATGCCTAATTTTTATTACACATACCCATAAACAGAGCCAAGGCATAAGCTTCTCATTAAATTTACCCAAACTGCTTCTCATTGACTGTATGCTACTTAAAGGAAATTTAAGCTTAGTTCCTTTAAAAATTGTCCTACAAGTAAAAGAAAGTGTTAAAATGTGATGTTGTGTTATTCAAAAAAAAATATAGGCCATTTGTATACCTTAACCCAATTACAAATTTATAAAAAAACCAAATTAACATTTATATTCCCAATTAGTTTCAGTCAATGTATTACCATTTCCACCAACACCTACATCTTAAATTTTAACTAATCTAAACAATTCACTATGCCTTAAAATATCCTATACTTTTGTGGATAAAGCTTGGCAGAGTTTGACTACCTGCTAAATAATTTTTACCCAATAAACACCTTGCTCTTTAAAGCTATATGAACAGACTATGAATTCTACTTTATTTGGCGAAGTAAGAATTTAAAAGCTTAGTTTCCTTTTAAAGTCCTACAAGTAAAAGAAAAGTGTTACACTGTGTTGTTTCTGTATTTTTCAGGAAAAATATAGAGACCATTCATTTGTGTACCTTAACCCAATACAAACTATAAAACAACTAGCATTTTATATTCCCAGTTAGTTCAAATAGTTTCAGTATTAGTTCCTTGTTTTTTAGCCACCAAGCATCCTTCATATTAAAACAATTTGCCAGCAGTTGTGCCCCAGCCCCCAGAGCCCAAGGCTCCCACCCATCCAGCTGGAGGGGGCTTGAATGGTCAACAAGTTGATCAAATAAGTGTCCAGAACTATATTGTCATAGTTTTACCGCTTCACCCCTATTGCAGCCCCTACAATATACCACTCCCCCTCATCCACAGATTGTTCCCTAGGCCCTTTAGAGATGCGCGCGCACAGAGTGGACAAGAAGCACAAACCAGTTACTTTGTCTGGAAAAGTTGTCGTTTTGGACTCTAATCAGTTCTGGCTGTTACCTTTCATGGGCTGACCAATTGCCAAGGGACAGGCTTTTTCAATCCTACTAATGAAGCAGAAGCGATTAGAATATATATGTATTTAAACATTGCTAGTTACGATTGGTTAGGTACTTTGGTATAGACACAGATGTTTGGATGGTGTTGTTAATCCTTGGATTACTTTTTTTTTCCCTTGAGAGAGAATGACAAGCCTTACTGTGGCATATAAAATCTCCTAATCACTAGAAGGTATAAGCTTGTTGCGACACGAGTATTCCATCCAAGGAAGAGAGCTTAAGTTAATCAAAGTTAAAGTTGGATAAACAGACATATGGGTGCCACTGCTGCACAGTACCTCCAAGCAATTGGGGTGTAGCTGAGGTTGGTGGAGGAGTCTTGCTAGACTCAGGGAGAACATATTTTAAGCAGCACTAATATTTATGTTAGGTTACTTTGGTATTAGGGCACATATGTTTGTGATATGTTAATCCATGAAATTAACATTTTTTTCCATGTTAAAATTATGCCCAGGTCTTACTGTGGCTTATAACATCTCCTAACCTGTAAGGGATGTAAGCTTGTTGCATCAGCCATGGGTAATTCCTCCAAGGGAGAGAGCCAATAGCCAATTAGCTTTTGGGATATACAGGCATATGGCTGCCTCTGCCTACCGCACAAGTATTTTCCAGGCAGTGTGAGGTTTGTTTTAAGCTGGTGCTGATGGTGGAGTATTGTTTGACTCAGGGAGACCCGTACTTTGTTTATTGGTTGAGTGGACTTAGGTAACACTCTCGGGTATTCCAGAGGCCATCTGTACACTTGCATGTGTGGTCTCAATACATCTCAGCCATTGTTAACATCAGATCTTCGGCAGCAGGGCCTTATCGCCTCTTCCTCTTGCAGGTATCCCAGTTTGGAGGCAAGGGCCTTTACCTTTTGTGGGGCCTTGGATCCCCTGGCCAAACATCTCCCTGGTAGAATAATCCATTGCTGATGTCAGAGCTCCTGTGAATTAATATATTTTGCTTAAGTGCATATCTTAAGACTTTTAGTATTTATATTTGGTTCTGAACAGAGAATAAATCTTTTTACACAGTTCTTATTCTATTGGTCAATTATTAGAGAAAGCAGTTTTACCGTTTTATAAGAGATTACTCCTATAATAGTGGTCTCCAATTTACAGTTGGAGACGACCTTCATCCATTTCAGATTTCTCCTTTGTTCTTGGGGAGCAAGAGAAGGTCTCTCGTATTAAAGCCTTTGCGGCTCCTAGAGGGAAAGTTTCATTAGGACTCATTATAAATTAGTTGTTACAAGTTTAAGGATCCACAGAGGGGTTCGATGTTTATAGCAATTCTGAGGCCTTATTATTCCTTTCGATGTTCTGACAGGTCAACCTTTCAGTTGGCACTTTCCGGTACATCCTACTCAATGCAAAGCTGTAATTTTTTCTTTCTCAGCCATTAACTACAAGACATAGGTGTAGTGAAAGACTCCTGAAACAGACAGCAGGTGCACAAGAAATAAGATCGGAAATTGACAAATTGCGACCTCGTTAAACTCCAAAGTTTCTGTACATCGAAAGAAACAATAAAGGAAGGTGAGAGAAAAACCCAACAGAGTGGGAAGGAAACCTTCACTGCAGGATACATCTGACAAAGCATTAATTTCCAGAGTATACAAGCTACTCAAAACATAAAGAAGAAAGAAAACAATGAAATCACTCAAAATTTATGGAGCAAATATCTGAAGAGAGACTTTTCACAGAGGAGAATTAGAGATGACCAAGAAAACATCTTAAGAAGTGATCAACATTGCTGATAATTAAGGCAATGCAAATAAAAAAACCGCTTTGAGATATCACCTACTCCAATAAGACTGGCTAGGATCAGGGAAACAAATGAAAAACCAAGAAAAGCTGGAGAGGTGGTGGGGAAAGTGGAACACTCATACATTGCTGGTGGGAATTGTAAACTTGTACAGCCACTATGGGAAAGCAGTGTAGAGAACCCCTTAGAAGACTCAAAAAGAGCCTTCCATTTGACCCAGTCATTTACCACTCCTGGGTATATTACCCAACCAAAGGACACATCTTACTGCAAAGATACATGCACAAAGCTATGTTTATGGTATGCGTTATGCTAGCTTTGTGCAGTTTACAACGATAGGCTCTAAATAAAGGATGCTGGAACCAAGCCCAGGTGTGCCGCGCTTCTATAAACTGCCAGAGCGAGTGAGGATAAGAAGTGAGAGAAATCAATAAGTACCATGACTCTAGGATATCATAACATTATCACAGATGGAGTACTAACGCTGCCAGCGCTAAGAGGGACAACATGAATTTTGCATGTAAATGGGTGGAAATAGAAGGTATTTTTGCTATGTGAAGTAACACAGGTCCCAGAAAAACAAACGACAAATGGTGTCCCTAATATGTGGATGCTAGTACCAATAACCCCAGATATAAATATTTCTCATGGAGAGGATGCATAGTAAAAGAAACAACAACATAAAGACTACATCAGAAAACCAGACTGAGATGGTGAATTTGGAAGGGGGGTGGGAGAGGGACACAAGTGTATATTCGATTAATGCGCATTAAATTGACCCATCGAGTTCAACAAGTGCTCAGTTTTGCCTAGACACTATCTACAGTAAACATGGTGTCTTAGAACTTAGTAAAAGTAAAATATGTGTATTTGTGTATAACACTTTGTTTTTTAAAACAGATTTCCCTGTAACTGATCACTTTCCATGGAAACTCACTATTGTTGGACTAAGTCTTCTGGCCTTGAGCTCAACAGAGATCTGCCTGTCTCTGGCTCCCAAGTGCTTCAGATTAAAGGCATTGTGCCATCATGCCTGCGTTACCTATCTGTTAAAAGATCTAGAACTTTGTTCATTCATATATTCTGAATATGAAGTTATACAAGATCTAGACCTTTCTCTAGACAGTTTGGAGGAAAGATAAGTCATACTCGTTAGTGCTGCATGCACCAAGTGGGATTCTTCTAGGGGAGATTAGCATCTGCTGACTACTAGGCCCAGGGAGGATGGACGAATGGAATGACCTGAGCATGACCATGGGGGAAGAATGGGCTTTACAGGAATGGCAGGAAGTCTGGTGGGGTGGAAGTGCAAGGGCACGGCAGTCACCACAGGCGCGATTTCGATTTCAGTTCTGGTCTCGTCACGCATTAGCTGTGCGTCCTTAAACACACAAGTGTAGGGAAACAGGAGGCCACCTGTGGCCTCTTTGTGCTAAATTACCTGCTGTCTGTTTACACTGAGTTATGATGTCACTCTGGATATAAAAACAGAATGGCTTAATCCTAGCACTTGGGGAGGCAGAGTGGCAGGGGGATCTTTGTTGAGTTCAAGGCCAGGCCTGGTTTACAGAGGAATCTAGGGACAACTGTGCTACAGGAGACTCCAAGTCTCGAAAAAACAAAAAACAAAAACAAAAACACCCAGAATGCTGTGAATAAAAACAAACAAAACAAAAACCCCCAAGTCCTTCAGACCATCAGACAGGGACTACCAGCCGTTATTTCATGTGTATTCTTAGCCCACAAGGCTCGTGTAGTGACCAGTGGGCTGGACGCAGCCTACAGGCCACCAACTTGGGAACTGGTGTGTGGTGAGTGCCTGGGTGGAAATTAGACTGTAGAGTGCCTGTCAGGCAGCAGCCTGGAGGATTTGGGGAGTGCCAATAGGGCATTGCCTGGGGTAGATGTTAGATGATACAGGTGGGCAGTGGAAATGTTGTCAGCCTTTGGCCCCGAGGTTTAGGACAGCTGTTGGTGGCTGTCTTGTGTCTTCCCTTTTCCCTGTAATCTACATGTGGCGGAGTGACACCACACACAAGCCTCTCTGAGGTTCTAGTTTATTGATTGTAAAGTGATTATAGCAACATCAGCTTCAGAAGGTAGATAAAAATGTATGTACTAGACCAGACCTAGCACAGAGTCAGCACAAACAAACAGCATCTGACATCGATGTTGTTGGGTGAAAATAGCGGCCTCCTGGTGCTTACCACAGGCTGTGTTTCTACACTGGCTGTATAGAAAGAGGAGGCAGAGAAAACCCACCCCATGTACACCTTAGCCTAGGCCACTGTGCCTGGTCTGTATTGTGAATGGGAGAATGAAAAAAAAAAAAAAAGAAGAAAGAAAAAAAAGAAAGAGCAGGAGCAGAGATAGAAAGACCAATGTGCACAGCATTTGGCCCTGACTGGCTGGTGCNTCCACATTTGTTTTACACAAAATCTGTAGAGCAATAACTTTGGGATTGGCACATACAAATGTTCTCTATAATTTCTCTGTTGTACAGTATCACCTTGTACCATTCTCTTTAAGATGATTTAACATAAAAATTAAGTTTGCTTCCCAAGTTAATCATATATAGTCACCCAAAACCACATGGGTGAAAATGATGAAATCTGTGCCTTGATTCCACCCTATAGTTACGTATAATACACCTGTCTTCTGGAGATTCATGGGTTAAAAAAAAGGGGGAGATACAGATAGACATGAAAACTTTTTGTCAAAAACCTTGCAATTAAAATCCTAAAACTAACTACGGGAAATGATTTGTGGGTCCCAACAAGACAAAATGTCACCAACTTAATGGATGAGAAAGAAAAGCTACTTTCCAACTTAAACCAGGGGCTTGGTCTGCATCCCGACCTTTTTCCCAGGTAATCCAGCGGCCTGGTCTGCATCCTGACCATATTCCTAGGCAATGCAGAGGCATAGTCAGCATCCTAACCATCTTCCGAGGCAATCCATGTGCCTGGTCGGCATCCTGACCAGCATTCCAGGTAATCCAGAGGCCTGGTCTGCATCCTGACAATCCTCCCAGGCAATCCAGATGCTTGGCCAGCATCCTGACCATCTTACCAGGCAATCCAGAGGATGGTCAACATCCTGACCATCTTCCCCGGTAATCCAGAAGGCTGTTCAGCATCCTGATCATCTAACCATGAAATCCAGAGGCCTGGTCGGTATCCTGATCATCCTCCCAGTTATTCCAGAGACCTGGTCATCATCCTGATTATCTTACCAGTCAATACAGAGGCCTGGTCAGCATCCTGACCATCTTCCTAGGCAATGAAGAGGCCTGGTTAGTATCCTCACCATGTTCCCTGGTAGTCCACAGGCCTGGTTGTCATCCTGACCATCTTTCAAGGCAATCCAGATGCCTGGTCAGAATCCTGACTATCTTCACAGGGAATCAAGAGGCCCGGTCAGCATCCTGACCATCTTCCCAGGAAATTCAGAAGTGTGGTCAGCAACCTGTCCATCTTCCAAGGCAATCCAGAGGCCCGGTCAGCATCCTGACTATCCTCCCAGGAAATTCAGATGTCTGGTCAGCATCCTGACCATTCTCTCAGGTAATTTAGAAGTCTGATCAGCATCCTGACCATCTTCCCATGCAATCCAGAGGCCTGATCAGCATCCTGATAGTCTTCCCAGGAAGTCCAGAGGCCTGGTCAGCATCTAGAAATTCTTTCCATGAAAACCATAGGAGTGGTCAGTATACTGACTATCTTCCCACTCAATCCAGGTGCCTGTTCTGCATGCTGACCATCTTCCTCGGCAATCTACAGGCCTTGTCACCATCCTGATCATCTTCCCATGTATTCCAGAGGCCTGGTCAACATACTGACCATCCTCCAAGATAGTGCAGAGGCCCGGTCAGACTCCTGATCATCTTCTGAGGCAATCCAGGGCCTGATCTGCATCCTGACCATCTTCCCTAGACATCCAGGGGCATGTTCAGCATCCTAACCATCCTCCCAGGCTATCCAGAGGTTTGGCCAGCATCCTGACCATCTTCCCAGGCAATCAAGAGGATGGTCAACATCCTGACCATCTTCCCCGGTAATCCAGTGGCCTGTTCAGCATTCTGACCATCTACTCCTGAAATCCAGAGCCTGGGCAAGCATCCTGACCATGTTTCCTGTTAGTCCAGAGGCCTGGTCAGCATCCTGACCATCTCCCACGGCAATCCAGAGGCCTTGTTGGCATCCTGACCATCCTCCCATTAAATTCAGAAGTCCAATAAGCATCCTGACTGTGGTAGTTTGGATGAGTGTCCCCCATAGGCTCTAGGTATTCAGACATTTGTCTCCAGTTGGTGGCACTTTTTTTGGAGGTCTTAGAAGGTGTGGCCATGCTGGAGGAATTGTGTCACTGGGGGCAGGCTTAGTGAGTTTTAACAAGCCTCGTGGTCTCCAATCTCTCTCTCCATTTCCTGTGCCCTTTGCGAGATGTGACTCTCGGTTTGCTGCTCCAGATCCAGCCGCCACGCCTTCCACCACAATGGACTCTAATTCCCTGGAACTGCCAATCGTAAGCTCAAATAAACTCTTCCTTTTATAAGTTCCTTGGTCATGGTGCTTTATCACAGAAACAGAAAACTGACTAATACAGTAAATTGGTACCAGAGAGTGGGCTGTTTGCTGTGAAGAACCTGACCATGTGGATGTTTGGAGAAATGTGGAAGACTTTGGAGCTTTGGGCTAGAAAGGCTGTTGACTATTGTAAGCAGAGCTTAAAGGGACATTCTAGTGGAGGCCTGGAAGAAAGCATGGCTGCAAAAGATGTGGTTCCAGGGGAAAATAAAGACTTAGGCAGCAACCGGGATATTTTGATAGAGTCTGGCAGCAGTTTGCCCACAGTCCAAATGCTTGCCTGATGCTAAGTTGAAAAGCGGTGGACTGATGTCTTTGGTGGAGGATATTTCAATACAGCCTAATGCAGAAATGGTGGTGTGGCTTTTAATGGTGAATATTGTGCAGATCTACAGTGAAGAAGAGCAGATGGGGCAGAAAGAAATGCAGAATGTACAGTTTGGATCTGATAACTGCACCAGGAAGATTAAAGGTGGGGCCAAGGAATGTGAAGGAGAGGCTCCATTTCATAAGGAGATTAAAGAAATTAAGGAGAGTCCTGGAGATTTACAAGTTAACAAAAGAATCAGTACCTTCAGGACAAGACCACACCCAGCTAATCCTCCAACAAATCCAGGGCAGAGAAAAGTTGCAAATGTGGTTGAAATAGGCCAGGGTACATCCCCAAATTGCAGCCAAACTCAGCAGTTTCATTCACGGGGTGCTGGCTTTAGAGGCATGAAGTTTGCAAGAGTGAAGGGGTCGTCAGTTCTTCCTCCACGGTTTCAGAGAGCTGCCAAGGTCAGGCAGAGTGCAGCGTACAGGTATGTCCCTGCATAAAGTAGGCCCTGATAGGCCATTGCATGAAGCTGTGAGTGTGAAGCCTGGTTGGCAGCAGAGACCCCAAGAAGAAATTTGACATGCCAGACCTGTGAGATATTTGCCAAGGAGAGCTGCATACAGGGAGTGGTACCAACCTACAAAAAAGATGTATGTTACAAGCAAAGCTGGAAGATCTGAGCCATCTAAGCCCTTTGGAAGTCAATTCCCAGAAGTTGCATGTGGAGCTAGAGAACTTGGTGTTTGCCCTGCTGGTTTTTGGTCTAGTTTTCGTCCAGTATTTCCTCACTATACCTCTATTCCTCCCTTTTGGAATGGGAATGTGTATTCGGTTCCACCGTACATTGGGAGTATGTAATTTGTCTTTTGATTTTACAGAAGCTTACAGTTTAAGAGATTGGCCTGAGTCTCAGAAGATAATTTGGACTGTGGACTTTTGAATGACATTGAAACTGGTAAAGACTATGGGGACTTTTAAGGCTGGACTAAATGCATTTTGCATTTTATATGGTCAGGAGCCTATGGGGGTCAGGGAGTGGAATGTAGTGGTTTGGATTTGTCTCCAGTTGGTGGTGCTGTTTTTGGAGGTCTTAGAAGGTGTGGCCGTGCTGGAGGAAGTCTGTCACTGGGGGCAGGCTTAATGAGTTTTAACAAGCCTCATGGTCTCCAGTCTCTCTCTTTCCTGTGCTCATTGTGAGATGTGACCCTCGGCTTGCTGCTCCAGATCCAACCACCACGCCTCCAGCCACAATGGACTCTAATTCCCTGGAACCGCCAATTGTAAGCTCAAATAAACTCTTCCTTTTATAAGTTCCTTGGTCATGGTGCTTTATCACAGCCACAGAAAACTGACTAATACACTGACCATCCTCCCAGGAAATTCAAAAGTCCGGTCAGCATCCTGACCATCTTCCCAGGCAATCCAGAGGCCTGATCAGCAACCTGATAGTCTTCCCAGGAAGTCCAGAGGTCCAGTCGGAATCCTGACCAACTTCCCAGACAATCCAGATGCCTGGTCGGCCTCCTGACCATCTTCCCAGACAATCCATATGCCTGTTTGGCAACCTGACCATCTTGCCAGGCCATCCAGAGCCATGGTCTATATCCTGATCATCTTCCCAGACAATGCAGAGTCCTGGTCAACATCCTGATCATCTTCCCAGCAATCGAGATGCCAGGTCGGGATCCTGACCACCTTCCCAGACAATTCAGAGGCCTGTTTGTCATCCTGACCTTCGTCCCAGGCAATCCAGAGAACTGGTCGGCATCCTGACCATCCTCCCAGGTGGTACAGAGGCCTGTTCCGCATCCTGACCATATTCCCATGCAGTCCAGATTCATGGTCAGAATCCTGACCATCCTCCCAGGTAATCCAGAGGCTCGGTCAGCATCCTGACCATCTTCCCAGGCAATCAAGAGGCTCGGTCAGCTTCCTGATTGTCCTGCCAGGCAATTCAGAGGCATGTTCAAAATCCTGACCATCTTCTCAGGCAATCCAAATGCCTGGTCGTATCCTTACAAACTTACCAGGCAATCCAGAGGCCTGCTCAGCATGCGGACCATCTTCCCAGGCAATCCAGAGGTCAGTTCTGCATTCTGACCAAAACCAGGCAATCCAGAGTCCTGGTCATCATCCTGACCATCCTCCCAGGAATTCCAGAGACCTGGTCATCATCCTGACCATCTTCTCAGGCAGTCCAGAGGCCTGGTCAGCATCCTGACCATCATCTCAGGTAATGCAGTGGCCCAGTCTGCATCCTGACCATCTTATGAGGCAACTCAGAGGCCAGGTCAATATGCCGACCATCTTCCCAGGCAATCCAGAGGCCCAGTCACCATTCTGACCATCATCTGAGGTAATCCAAGGCCTGATCAGCATCCTGACCATGTTCCAAGTCAATCCAGAGTCCGTCAACATCCTGACCATCCTCCCACACAGTCCAGAGGCCCAGTCAGCATCCTGCCCATCCTACCAGGCAATCTGGAGTCCCAGTCAGCATCCTGACCATCCTACCAGGCATTCCAGAAGCCTGGTCAGCATCCCGACCATCTTCCCAGGCAATGGACAGGCCCGTCAGCATCCTGGCCATCTTCCCAGGCAATCCAGAGGCCTGATCGGCATCCTGATTGTCTTCCCTGGAAGTCCAGAGGCCTGGTCAGCATCTAGATATTCTTCAAAGGAAATCCGTAGGACTGGTCAGTATCCTGACCATCTTCCCACTCAATCCAGGGGCCTGTTCAGCATGCTGGCCATCTTCCTAGGCAATCCAAAGGTATGGTCAGCATCCTGACATTCCTCCCAGGCAATCCAGAGTCCCAGTCTGCATCTTGACCATCATACCAGGCAATCCAGATGCGTGGTCACCATCTTGACCATCTTCCCAGGCAATCCAGGGGCCTGGTCGGCATCCTGACTATCTTTCCGGACAGTCCAGAGGACTGGTCAATATCCTGACTGTCTTCCCAGGAAGTCCAGAGGCCTGGTCATCATCCTGATGTTCTTCCCAGGAAATCCAGAGGCCTGGTCTACATGCTGACCATCTTCCCATGAAATCCAGGGGCCTGGTCAACATGCTGGCCAACTTCCTAGGCAATCCAGAGGCCTGGTCATCATCCTGACCATCCTCCCATGTAATCAAGAGGCCTGGTCAACATCCTGATCATCCCCTTATATAGTGCAGAAGCCAGGTCAGGCTCCTGACCATTTACCCAGGCAATCCAGAGGCCTGGTCTGCATCCTGACCATCTTCCCTTGATATCCAGAGGCCTGTTCAACATCCTAACCATCCTCCTATTTAATCCAGAGGCCTGGCCAGAACCTTAACCATCCTCCTCAGCAATGCAGTGGACTGGTCAGCAACCTGGCCATCTTCCCAGGCCATCCAGAAGCCTGTTCAGCATGCTGGCCAACTTCCTAGGCAATCCAGAGGCCTGGTTAATATCCTGACCATCATCCTAGGTAATCCAGATGCCTGGTCAGCAACCTGACCACCCTCCAAGATAGTGCAGAGGCCCAGATAGATTCCTGTCCATCATTCCTGGCCATCCAGATGCGTGGTATACATCCTGACCATCTTCCCTGGCCATCCACAGGCCTGTTCATCATCCTAACCATCCTCTCAGGTAATCCAGAGGCCTTGCCAGAATCCCACCCATCATCCTTGGTAATCCAGAGGCTTGGTCAGCATCCTGACCATCCTCCAAGATGATGCAGAGGCCTGATCAAAATCCTGACCATTTTCCCAGGCAATCCAGAGGCATGTTCTACGTCCTGACCACATTCCTTCTCCATCCAGAGGCGTGTTCAGCATCCTAACCAACCTCTCTGGTAATCCAGAGGCCTGGTCAGTATCCTGACCATCTTCCCAGGCAATCCAGAGGTCTGTTCGGAATTGTGACCATTTTCCGAGCAACCCAGAGGCATGGCCGGCATCCTGACCAACTTCCAAGGCAATCCAGAGGCCTGGTAGGTATCCTGACCATCTTCTCAGGGAATCCAGAGGCATGATCAGTATCCTGATCATTTTCCCATACAATCCAGATGCCTGGTCTTCACCCAGACCATCTTTGCAGGCCATCCAGAGCCATGGTCGACATCCTGACCAACTTCCCAGGCAATCCAGAGGCCTGGTCTGCATCCTGACCATCTTCCCAGGCAATCTAGAAGGAGGTCTGGCAGGCATCCTGAACATTTTCTCAGGCAATCCTGATTCCTGGTCGGCATTATGATCATCTTCCCAGAAATCCAGGTGCCTGGTCGGCATCCTGACCATCTTCCCAGGCCGTCCCGAGTCACGGTCGACATCCTGACCAAATTCCCGGGCAATCCAGGGGCTTGGTCGGCATCCCAGGCAATCCAGAGGCCTATTTGGCATCCTGACCATCTTCCCAGGACATCCAGATCCATGGTCAACATCCTGACCAACTTCCCAGGCAATCCAGAGATCTGGTTGCCATCCTAACCATCTTTCCAGGCAATCCAGAGGCCTGGACAGAATTCTGACAGTCTTCCCAGGCAATCCAGATGCCTGTTCAGCATCCTGATGATCTTCCCAGGCAATCCAGAGGTCTGATCCCCATCCTGACTGTCCTAGTTTGTCTTCGATTGCTGTGACCAAACACTCTGACCAACACCGACTTGGGGAGGAAAGGGTTTATTCAGCTTACATCTCCTGGGTCACAGTTCATCACCAAGGGAGCCCAAGACAGGAACTCAGGGCAGGGACCTGGAGGCAAGAGCTGAAGCACAGGCCATGGAGGAATGCTGTTCACTGGCTTGCTCTCCTGGCTCATGCCCAGCCCGCCTTCTGCCCAGGGTGGCACTACTCATTGTGGGCTGGGCCCTCCCACACTGCTCCACCATCAAGACAATACTCCACAGATGTGGCCACAGGCCAATCCAATGGAGCCAATTCCCCAACTGAGGCTCCCTCAATCCAGGTGTGTCAAGTTGACACTAAAGCTATTCAGCACACTGACCATCTCCCAGGTATTTCACAGGCATGGTCAGCATCCTGAACATGCACAAAGTCAATACAGAGTCCAAGTCAGCATCCTGACCATCGTCGCAGGTAATGCAGTGGCCCAGTCTGCATCCTGACCATCTTATGAGGCAAGCCAGAGGCCAGGTCAGCATGCCGACCATCTTCCCAGGCAATCCAGAGGCCCAGTCACCATTCTGACCATCATCCGAGGCAATCTAAGGCCTGGTCAGCATCCTGACCATACTCCAAGTCAATCCAGAGTCCAAGTCAACATCCTGATCATCCTCCCAGGCAATCCAGAGACCAAGTCAGCATCCTGAACATCCTCCCAGGCAATCTGGAGTCCCGGTCAGCATCCTGACCATCCTACCAGGCATTCCAGAAGCCTGTTCAGCATCCTGACCATTGTCCCAGGCAATGGAGAGGCCCATCAGCATCCTGAACATCCTACTAGGAAACTCAGAAATCTGGTCAACATCCTGACCAGATTCCCAGGAAATCCAGATGCCTGGTCAGCATCCTGACCATACTCCCAGGAAATTCAAAGTCCGGTCAGTGCCCTGACCATCTTCCCAGGAAATTCAGAATTCTAGTCAGCATCCTGACCATCTTCCCAGGCCATCCAGAGGCTTGATCGGCATCCTGACCATCTTCCCAGGCAGTCCAGAGGCCTGGTCAACATCCTCACCATCCTCCCAGGTAATCCAGAAGCATAGTGATCAAAGTGGCAATCATCCCAAGCAGTCCAGAGGCCCGTTCAGCATCCTGACCATGTTCACAGGTAATCCAGAGGCCTGGTCAGCATCTTGACCATCTTCCCAGGCAATCCTGAGGCCTGGTCGGCATCTCAACAATCTCCCAAGCAATTAAGAGGCCTGGTCGGCATCCTGAAAATCTTCCTGGCAATCCACAGGCCTGATCGGCATCCTGACTGACTTGCCAAGCAATCCAGAGGCTTGGAGGGCATCCTGACAATTTCCCAGGCAATCGAGAGGACTGGTCAGCATCCTGACCATCTTCCCAGGCAATGCAGAGGCTTGGTCATACGCCTGACCATCCTTCCAGGTAATCCAGAGCCCCGGTTAGAATACTGACAATCTTCCCAGACAATCCAGAAATCTGGTCGGCATCCTGACCATTTTCCCAGTAACCCAGAGGCATTGTCGACGTCCTGACCAACTTTCGAGGCAATCAAGATGCCTGGTCACCATCCTGACCATCTTGCCAGGCAAACTGAGGCCTGGTCGTCATCCTGACCATCTTCAATGTCAATCCACAGCCTAGGTCGGCATCCTGACCATCTTAACAGGGATACCACAGGCCTGGTCAGCATCCTGACCATCTTGCCAGGCAATCAGAAGCCTGGTCATCATCCTGACCATCTTCTATATCAATCCACAGCCTAGGTCGGCATCCTGACCATCTTAACAGAGAAACCACAGGCCTGGTCACCATCCTGAGCATCTTCCCAGTCAATCCAGAGTCCTCGTCACCATCCTGACCATCTTCCCAGAAAACCCAAAAGCATGGTCGACATCCTGATCAACTTCCAAGGCAATCCAGAGGCCTGGAAGGCATCCTTATGATTTTCTCAGGCAATCCAGAGGCCTGATTGGCTTCCTGACCACATTACCAGCAACCCAGAGGTATGGTGGACATTCTGACCACCTCCAAGACAATCCAGCATCCTGGCCAGCATCCTGACCATCTTGCCAGGCAACCCAGAAGCACGGTCGACACCTTGACCAACATCCAATGCAATCCAGATTCCTGGTCGACATCCTGACCATCTTCGATGTCAATCCAGAGCCTTAGTCGCTGTACTGAACATCTTCCCAGACTAGTCTGATGCCTGATCAGCATCCAGACCACTTTCCCAGGCAATTGAGAGGCCTGGTCAGCATACTGACCATCTTCTCAGGCAACCCAGAAGCATGGTCGACACCCTGACCAACTTCACAGGCAATTCGGAGGCCTGGTCCAAATTCTGACCATCTTCCCAGGCAACCCAGAAGCAAGGTCGACATCTGGACCAACTTCCACAGCAATCCAGAGGCCTGGTCGACATCCTGACCATGTTCCCAGGCTACCCAGAGGCATGGTCGACTTCTTCACCAACTTCCAAGGCAATGGAGGGGCCTGGTCGACATCCTGACTATCTTACCATGCAGTCCAGACAGGTGATCAGCATCCTGACTAACTTGCCAGGCAATTCAGTGGCCTGTTCACCCTCTTGGCTATCTTCCCAGGAAGTCCAGAAGCTGGTCAGCATCCTGACCATGTTCCCATCCAATCCAGATACCTGGTCACAATCCTGACTGTCCTGGTTTGTCTTTCCATTGCTGTGACAAAACACTCTGACCGACACCAACTTGGGGAGGAAAGGGTTTATTCAGCTTACATCTCCTGGGTCACATTTCATCACTTAGGGAGCCCAAGACAGGAACTCAGGGCAGGAACCTGGAGGCCATGGAGGACTGCTGTTCACTGGCTTGCTCTCTACTGGCTTGCTCTCTGGCTCATGCCCAGCCTGCCTTCTTATACTGTCACTGCTCAACAATCAAGACAATACACCACAGATGTGGCCACAGGCCAATCCAATGGAGCCAATTCCCCAACCGAGGCTCCCTCAACCCAGGTGTGTCAAGTTGACACCAAAGCTATCCAGCACAATTGACCCCTTGTCAACTTGACACACAAACACATCACTATTAAACCACCTTTCCAGTTCTTATCCCCAAAGTATGATGTTAACACTAATCACAACCTAAGACAGTACATCCTTAAAAGCCCCACAGTCCTTAAAATGTCCAAACACTTAAAAGTCCAGTCTATTAAAAGTCTCTTAACTGTGGGCTGCTGTAAAATCCAAAACAAGTACTGTCTTATTTCAAAGGGAAGAATCAGGCACTCTCAAACAAAACCTAAGTCCAGCAAGTAGCTCAAGGCTGGACACCTGGGATTCACTCACGATCTTCTGGGCTCCAAAGGGTCTCGGCAGCTCCCCCTCTCCGACTCTGCCGTCCGTGGCACACTCATCTCGCAGGCCCAGGCCGACTCCATTCTACACCTACCGCTGCTCTTGGTGGTCGTCCCAGGGTACCGGCATCTCCAAAAAGCTGGGGTCGCTACTGAAACTGAGGCAGCACCTTCACCAATGGTCTCTTCTGACCTCTCCTGGTGCAAAGCCTCAGCTTCTCTCCATGACCCCTGCAATCCTGGGGTCTTCACAGCAACCGAGGTGCACTTCCACCAATGGTCTTTCCTGACCTCTCACAGTGCCAAGCCTCGGCTGCTCTCTGTGACCCCCTCAAATTTCAACACCGGAACCATATAGGAGACTCTTACACGTTACCAAGTCCGGCTTCTGGCTCAAGATGGAGGCTCAGGCCCTTTCTGGGTCACAGCTTCTGTGTGCTGACCTTGAAGATATTCTCCCCAGAAGATTTCACCTCAGTGATGCTGGTCTCTTGTTACTTACAGCTGATTTTTCAGCCCCAGCTAACCAGCATCAATTGCCCCAGTACCACAAAAGTTTCACTTCAGGTTCTGGTCTCTTGTTACTTACAGCTGATTCTCCACAGCCCCAGCTGACCAGAACCCACAGATTACACAGTCCTGATGATCTCTGCTCTCCTTTGAAACTAGAAACTTCACAAGCCAGGCCTCCATCTTCTACAACTCCTTCAGCAAAACTGCTCCAAGCTCCACAGCAACAATCTTTAGGCATTCAATGATCTTCCCAGCCCAAAGTTCCAAACGCCTCCACAATCCTTCCCCAAAACACCAAGGTCAGGTCTGTCACAGCAATACCCCACTCGTCTGGTACCAATTTCTGTCCTAGTTTGTCTTCCATTGCTGTGACAAAACACTCTGACCGACACCAACTTGGGGAGGAAAGGGTTTATTCAGCTTACATCTCCTGGGTCACAGTTGATCACTCAGGGAGCCCAAGGTAAGAACTCAGGGCAGGAACCTGGAGGCAGGAGCTGAAGCACAGGCCATGGAGGAATGCTGTCCACTGGCTTGCTCCTGGCTTGCTCTCTGGCTCATGCCCAGCCTGCCTTCTTATACTGTCACTGCTCAACAATCAAGACAATACACCACAGATGTGGCCACAGGCCAATCCAATGGAGCCAATTCCCCAACCGAGGCTCCCTCAACCCAGGTGTGTCAAGTTGACACCAAAGCTATCCAGCACACTGACCATCCTCCCATGTAGTACAGAGGCCTGTTTGGCATCCTGACCATCCTCCCATGCAGTCCGGACTCATGGTCAGAATCCTGACCATCCTCGCTGGCAGTCCAGAGGCTTGGTCAGCATCCTGACCATCTTCCCAGGCATCCACAGGACCGATCAGCATCCTGATCATCTTCCCAGCAATCAAGATGCCTGGTCGCTATCCTGACCATCTTGCCAGACAATCCAGAGGCCCAGTTAGCATCCTGACCATCTTCCCAGGCAATGCAGTGGCCTGTTCATCATCCTGACCATACTCCCAGGCAATACAGAGGCCCAGTTAACATCCTCACCGTCTTCCCAGGCAATCCAGAGGACCAGTCAGCATCCTGAAATCTTCTGAGGCAATCCAGAGGCCTGCTCAGCATCCTGACCATCTTGCCAGGCAATCCGCGGTCTGGTCTACATCCTGAAAATCTTCAATGTCAATCCAGAGCCATGGTCGACATCCTGACCATCTTAGCAGGTACACCAGAGGTTTGGTCAGCATCCTGACCAACTTCCCAGGCAATCCAGAGTCCTGGTCACCTTCCTGACCATCTTCCCAGGCAACCCTGAAGCATGGTCGATATCCTGACCAAATTCCAAGGAAATCCAGAGGCCTGTTCGACACCCTGGCCATCTTCCCTGGCTACCCAGAGGCATGGTGGACTTCTCGGCCAACTTCCAAGGCAATGGAGAGGCCTGGTCAGCTACATGACAATCTTCCCAGGAAATCCAGATGACTCTTCAGCGCCCTGATCAACTTACCAGTAATCAAGATGCCAGGTTGGTAACCTGACCATCTTTTCACACAATCCAGAGACCTGCTCGGCACCCTGACCTCTTCCCAGGCAATGCAGAGGCCTGCTCATCATCCTAATCATCATCCCAGGCAACACAGAGGCCTGGTTAGCATCCTGACCATCTTCCCAGGCAATCCAGAGGTCTTGTCAGGATCCTGACCATCTTGCCAGGCAATCCGTGACCTGGTCAATATCCTGACCATATTCGATGTCAAACAGGAGCCTTGGTCATCCTCCTGACAATCTTAACAGGTACACCAGAGGACTGGTCAGCATCCTGACCATCTTCCCAGGCAATCCAGCGGCCTGGTCACCATCGTTATCATCTTCCGAGGCAATCCAGAGGCCTGGTCAGGATCCTGACCATCTTGCCAGGCAATCCGTGACCTGGTCAATATCCTGACCATATTCGATGTCAAACAGGAGCCTTGGTCATCCTCCTGACAATCTTAACAGGTATACCAGAGGCCTTGTCAGCATCCTGACCATCTTCCCAGGCAATCCAAAGCCTGGTCAGCATCCTGACCATCGTCCCAGGCAACCCAGAAGCATGGTCGTCACCCTGACCAACTTCCAATGCAACCCAGATTCCTGGTCAACATCCTGACCATCCTCCAAGGCAATCCAGAGGCAAGGTTAGCATCTTGACCATATTCCCATGCAAGCCAGAGGACCAGTCAGCATCCTGACCATCTTCTCAGTCAATTCAGAGGCCTGGTCAGCATACTGACCATCCTCCCGGTCTATCAAGAGGCCCGAATAGCATCCTGACCATCTTCCCAGGTAATACAGAGGACCAGTCAGCATTCTGACCATCTTAACTGGTGCACCAGGAGCATGGTAAGCATCCTGATCATCTTCCCAGCAATCCAGAGGTCTGGTCAGCATCCTGACCATCTTGCCAGGCAATCTGAGGTCTGGTCGACATCCTGACAATATTTGATGTCAATGCAGAGCCATGGTCAGCATCCTAACCATCTTACCAGGTACATCAGAGGCCTGGTCAGCATCCTGACCATCTTCCCAGGCAATTCAGAGGCCTGGAGAGCATGCTGATCATCTTCAGAGTCAATCCAGAGGCCTGGTCAGTATCCTGACCATCTTGCCAGGCAATCGGAGGCCTGGTCAACATTCTGACCATCTTTGATGTCAAACCGGAGTGTTGGTCTGCCTCCTGACCATCTTAACAGGTACACCAGAGGCCTGGTCAGCATCCTGACCATCTTCCCAGGCAAACCAGAAGCATGGTCGACACGCTGACCAAATTCCAAGGCAATCCAGATTCCTGGTCGACATCTTGACCATCGTCCCAGGCAATCCAGAGGTCCGGTTAGCATCATGACCATCTTTCCATGCAAGCCAGAGGACCAGTCAGCATCCTGACCATCTAACCAGGCCATCCAGATGCCTGGTCAGCATCCTGACCATCCTCCCAGGCAATCCAGAGGACTGGATCACATCCTGACCATCTTCTCAGGAAATTCAGAGGACCAGTCTGCATCATGACCATCTTAACAGGTACACCAGAGGCCTGGTCAGCAACCTGACCATCTTCCCAGGCAATCCGAGTTCTGGTCGATATCCTGACAATCTTTGATGTCAATCCAGAGCCATGGTCGGCATCCTGACCATCTTAACATGTACACCAGAGGCCTAGTCAGCATCCTGACCATCATCCCATGCAATGCAGAGGCATGGTCAGCATCCTGACCATCTTCCCAGGCAATCCAGAAGCCTGATCAGCATCTTGACCTTCCTCCCAGGCAATCCAGAGGACTGGTCAGCATCCTGTCCATCTTCCCAGGCAATCTGGAGGCCTGGTCAGCATCCTGACCATCCTCCCAGGCATCTTCAGCAACTGGACCTTCTTCCAAGGTAATCCAGAGGCCTTGGATGCCTCCTGATCATCTCAGGCAATCTAGAGGCCTGTTCTGCATCCTGACCATCTTCTCAGGCAATCCAGAAGATGGTCAACATGCTGACCATCTTCCCAGGTAATCCAGAGTCCTGGCCAGCATCCTTACCATCTTCCAAGGCAATGCAGATGCCTGATCAACATCCTGACCATCTTCCCAGGAAATCCAGAGACTCGACAGCATCCCGACCATTTTCCCAGGCAATCCCAATCCAGAGGCCTGGTCGGTGTCCTGAACATCTTCAAAAGCAATCCAGACACCTGGTGGGCCTCCTGACCATCCTCCGAGGAAATTCAGAAGTCAGGTCAGCATCCTGACCATGTTCCCAGACAATCCATATTCCCACTCATCATCCTGATCATCCTCCCAGGAAATTCAGAAGTCTGGTCAGCAGCATGACCATCTTCCCAGGCAATCAAGAGGCCTGCTCGGCATCCTGACCATCTTCTCAGGCAGTCCGGGGGACTGGTCAGCATCCTGACCATCTTCCCAGGAAGTCCAGTGGCCTGGCCAACATCCTTACATTCTGCTGAGGCAATCCAGTGGCCTGGTCAGCATGCTGGCCAACTTCCTAGGCAATCTAGAGGCCTGGTCACCATCCTGATCATCCTCCCAGGTAATCCAGATGCCTGTTCAACATCCTGACCATCTTTCCAGGCAATCCAGAGGCCTGGTCAGCATCCTGACCATCTTGCCAGGCAATCTAGAGGATGGTACGACATCCTGACCAACTTCACTGTCAATCCAGAGGCCTGGTCGGCATCTTGACCATCTTCCCAGGCAATCCAGAGACCTGCTCGCACCCCAACCATCCTCCAAGTTAGTACAGAGTCCTCTTCGGCATCATGATCATCCTCCCATGCAGCCCAGAGGCATTGTCAGCATCCTGACCGTCTTGCCAGGTAGTCCAGAGGCATAGTCAGCATCCTGACCATCTGCCCACAAATTCCAGAAGCCTCCTCAGAATCCCGACCATCCTCCCACCAATTCAGATGCCTGGTCGGCATCCTGACCATCTTCCCAGGCAATCCAGAGGCCTGGTCAATATCCTTACAATCCTCCCAGGCAATCCAGAGTCCTGGTGTGCATACTGACCATATCCCATGCAATCCAGAGGCCTTGTTATCATCTTGAGCATCTTCCCAGGCAATCCAGAGACCTGGTCAGCATCCTGACCATCCTCCCAGGTAGTACAGAGGTCTTTTCGGCATCCGGACCATCATCCCATGCAGTCCAGAGGCATGGTCAGAATCCAGACCATCCTACCAGGTAGTCCAGAGGCTTGGTCAGCATCCTAACCATAATCCCAGGCAATACAGATGCCTCCTCAGCATCCTCACCATCTTCCCAGCCATCCAGATGCCTGGTCGGCATCCTGACGATCTTCCAAGGCAATCCAGAGACCTGGTCAGAATCATGACCATCTTCCCAGGCAATGCAGATGCCTGGTTATCATCTTGACCATCCACGTAGGAAATCCAGAGTCCTGGTCAGCATCCTGACCATGTTTCTAGGCCATCCATAGACACGGTCAGCATCCTGACCAACCTCCCAGGCAATTTAGAGGCACAGTCAGCATCCTAACCATCTTCCCAGGTAATCCAGAGGCATATTCAGCATGCTGGCCATTTTCCCAGGCAATCCAGAGGCCTGGTCCACATCCTGTCCATCTTCCCAGGTAATCCAGAGGCCTGGCCAGCATCCTGACAAACTTACTAGGCAATGCAGAGGCCTGGGCAGCACCCTTACAACCCTCCCAGGTAATCCAGTGGCCTGATCAGCATCCTGACAAACTTCCAAGGCAATCCAGAGGCATGGTCTGCATCCTGACTATCCTCCCACGGTAGTATAGAGGCCTGCTCGGCAAACTGACCATCCTCCCATGCATTCCAGAGGCATGGTCAGAAACCTAACCATCCTCCCAAGTAGTGCAGAGGCTTGGTCAGCATCCTGACCATCATCCAGGGCAATCCAGATGCCTTATCATCCTACCATCTTCCCAGTAATCCAGAGGCCTGGTCAGCATCCTCACAATCCTCCATTGCAATCCAGAGGCTTGGCCATTATCCTGATGATCTTCTTAGGCAATCCAGAGGCATTGTCGGCATCCTGACCATCTTCCCAGGCAATCTAGAGACCTAGTCGGCATCCTGACAATCCTCCCAGGTAGTAAAGAGACCTGTTCAGCATCCTGACCATCTTCCAGAGACATGGTCAGAATCCTGAAAATCCTCACAGGTAGTCCAGAGTCTTGGTCAGCATCCTGACCATCCTCCCAGGCAATGTAGAGCTCTGGTCATCAACCTGACCATCCTCCCAGGCAATCCAGAGGCCCAGTCAGCATCCTGACCGTCATCCCAGGTAAGCCAGATTCCCGTTCAGCATCCTGGCCATGCTCCCAGGCATTTCAGAGGCAGGGTCAGCATCCTGGGCATGTTCCCAGGGAATGCAGAGGCATGTTCAGCATGCTGCCCATATTCCCAGGCAATCCAGTGACTAGGTCAGCATCCTTACCATCTTCCCACAGAAGCCAGAGCACCAGTCAGCATCCTGACCATGTTCCTAGGCAACACAGAAGCCTGGTCCGCAACCTGACCATCCTCCCAGGCTATCAGGAGGCCTGGATAGCATCCTGACCATCATCCCAGGCAATCCAGAGGACCAGTGATCATCCTGACCATCTTCCCAGGCAATGCAGAAGCCTGGTCTGCATCGTGACCATACTCCCAGGCTATCAGGAGGCCTGGATAGCATCCTGACCATCATCCCAGGCAATCCAGAGAACCAGTCAGCATCCTGACCATCTTAACTGGTACACCAGGGGCCTGGAAAGTATCCTGATCATCTTCCCAGCAATCCAGAGGTCTGGTCCACATCCTGACCATCCTCCCAGGTAATCCAGAGGCCTTTTCAGCATCCTGACCATCCTCCAAGATAGTGCAGAGGCCCAGTCAGACTCCTGACCATCTTCCCAAGCAACACAGAGGCCTGTTCAGCATCCTTACTATCCTCCCAGGTAATCCAGAGGCCAGGCCAGAATCCTGACCATTCTCCCCAGCAATCCAGATTCCTGGTCAGCATCCTGACAATGGTCCCAGACAATCCAGAGGTCCGGTCAGAATCCTGAACATTTACCAGCATCCCAAAGGCCTGGTGTATATCCTGACCAACTTCCAAGGCCATCCAGAGGCCTGGTAGGCATCCTGACCATCTTCCAAGGCAATCCAGAGGCCTGGTCAACATCCTGACCATCTTCAATGTCAAACCAGAGACTTGGTCGGCCTCCTGACCATCTTAACAGGTACATCAGAGGTCTGGTCAGCATTCTGACCACCTTCTCAGGCAACCCAGAAATATGGTTGACACCCTGACCAACTTCTAAGGCTATCCAGATTCCTGGATGACATCCTGACCATCCTCCCAGGAAATCCAGAGGCCCGGTTAGCATCTTGACCATCTTCCCACACAAGCCAGAGGACCAGTCAGCATCCTGACCATCTTCCCAGGCAATCCAGAGGCCTGCTCAACATCCTGAGCATCCTCTCACACAATCCAGAGGCCTGGATCGCATCCTGACCATCTTCCCAGGCAATGCAGAGGACCAGTCAGTATCCTGACCATATTAACAGGTACACCAGAGGCCTGGTCAGCAACCTGACCATCTTCCCAGGCAATCTGAGTTCTGTTCAACATCCTGACAATCTTTCATGTAAATCCAAAACCATGGTTGGCATCCTGACCATCTTAACATGTACACCAGAGGCCTGGTCTGCATCCTGACCACCTTCCCATGCAATGCAGAGGCATGGTCAGCATCCTGACCATCTTCCCAGGCAATCCATTGGCCTAGTTGGCCTCCTGACCAAGACGCAGGCAATCCAGAGGCCTGGTCTGCATCCTGACCATCATCCCAGGCAATCCAGAGGTCCGGTTGGAATCCTGACCATTTACCAGCAACCCAGAGGCCTGATGTAGATCCTGTCCAACTTCTAATGCAATCCACAGGCCTGGTAGGCATCCTGACCATCTTCCAAGGCAATCCAGAGGCCTGGTCTACATCCTGACCATCTTCGCTGGCAATATAGAGGACTAGTCGACATCCTGACCATCTTCACTGTCGATTCAGAGGCCTGTTCAGCACGATGGCCATCTTCCGAGGCAATCCAGAGTCCTGGTCCACATCGATAACATCCTCCTACTTAATCTAGAGTCCTATTAATCATCCTGACCATCTTCCCAGGAAATCCAGAGGCCTGATCAGCCTCCTGACCTTCCTACAAGGTAATCCAGAGCGCTGGTCAGAACCCCAATGGTCTTCCCCAGAAATCCAGAGGCCTGGTCTGCATCCTGACCATCTTCCCAGGCAATCCAGAGGCCTGATAGGAATACTCACCATCTTCACAGGCAACCCAGAGGCATGGTCGACATTATGACCAACTTCAAAGGCAATCAAGAGGCCAGATCGGCAACCTGACCATTTTCCCAGATAATCCAGCGGCCTGTTTGGCATCTTGACCATATTCCTAGGAAATTCAGAGGCATGGTCAGCATCCTAAACATCTTCACAGGCAATCCAGGGGCCTGTTCAGCATCCTGTACATCTTCCCTGTAAGTCTAGATGCCTGGTCCGCATCCATTCTTCCCAGGCAATCCAGAGGCCTGGTCAGCATCCTAACCATTTTGCCAGGCAGTTCAGAGGCCAGGTTGACATACTCACCATCTTCCCAGGCAACCCAGAGGCATGGTAGACATCCTCACCAAATTCCAAGGCTATCTAGTGGCCAGGTAAGCATCCTGACCATGTTCCCAGGCAATCCAGAGGCCCTGTCAGTATCCTGACCATCATCCCAGATAGTGCAGAGGCCTGTTCACCATCCTGGCCATTTTACCAGGCAATCCAGAGGCATGCTCAGCATCCTGACCATCTTTCTAGGCAACCCAGAGGCCTGGTCGACATATTGACCATCTTCTTAGACATCCAGAGGCACTTTTGGCATCGTGACCATCTTCTCAGCAATCTAGAGTCCCATTTGGCATGCTGACCATCTTTCCAGGCAATCCAGAGGCTCGGTCAGCATCCTGCCCATCTTCCCAGGCAATCCAGAGGCTTGGTCAACATCCTGACCATCTTCCCAGGTAATCCAGAGCCCCGGTTGGCATCCTGATGATCTTCCCAGGCAATCCAGAGGCCTGGTCGGTATCCTGACCATCTTCCCAGAATTCCAGATGCCTTTTTGGCATCCTGACCATCTTCCCAGTCCATCTGGAGGCATGTTCGCCATCCTGACCAACTTCCTAGGCAATCCCGATGCCTGGTCGGCATGTTGACCATCTTCCCAGGCAATCCAGAGGTCTGGTAGGCATCCTGACCATCTTCTCAGTCAATCCAGAGGCCTGATCAGCATCCTGACCCTCTTCCCAGACAATCCAGGTGCCTGTTGTGCATCCTGACCATCTTCCCAGGCAATCTAGAGGTCTGGTCTGCATCCTGACCATCTTCCCAGCAACCCGGACACCTGCTCAGCATCCTCACCATCTTCTCAGGCAATCCAGAGGCCTGGTAGGCATCCTGACCATCTTCTCGGGCAATCCAGAGTCCTGGTCGGCATCCTGACCATTTTCCCAGAAATCCAGATGCCTGGTCGGCATGCTGACCATCTTCCCAAGCCATCCAGATGCATGGTCGACATGCTTAGCAACTTCACAGGAAATCCAGAGGCCTGGTTGGCATCCTGACCATCTTCTCAGGCAATCCAGAGGCCTTATCGGCATCCTGTTCATCTTAACATGTACACCAGAAGCCTGGTCAGCATCCTGACCTTCTTCACTGGTACTCCAGAGGCCTGGTCTGAATCCTGACCATGTTTGCAGGCAGTGCAGGGCCTTGTCAGCATCCTGACCATCTTTGCAGGCAACCCAGGGTCCGGGTCGACATCCTGACCTTCTTCACTGGTACTCCAGAGGCCTGGTCTGAATCCTGACCATGTTTGCAGGCAGTGCAGGGCCTTGTCAGCATCCTGACCATCTTTGCAGGCAACCCAGGGTCCGGGTCGACATCCTGACCAACTTTAAAGACAATCCAGAGGCCTGGTTGGCATCCTGACCATCTTCCCAGGGAGTCAAGAGGAGAGGTCAGCATCCTGATGATCTGCCCAGGAAGTTCAGAGTCCTGGTCAGCATGTTGACCATCTCCCTAGCACCCAAAGGTCTGGTCAGCATCCTGACCATATTCCCAGGTAATCCAGAGGTCTGTTCAGCATGCTGGCCATCTTCCGAGTTAATACAGAGCCCTGGGCCCATCATGAACATACTCCCGTAATTTAGAGGCCTATTCATCATCCTGACCATCTTCCCAGGAAATCCAGAGGCCTGATGAGCATCCTGACTTTCCTCCCAGATAATCCAGAGGGCTGGTCAGAACCCTAACGATCTTCCCAGCAATCCAGAGGTCAGGTCATCATCCTGACCAACTTCCCAGGCAATCCAGAAGCCTGGTTGGCATACTCACCATCTTCCCAGGCAACCCAATGGCATGTTCGACATAATGACCAACTTGCAAGGCAATCCAGAGGCCAGGTCAGCATCCTTACCATCTTCCCAGGTAATGTAGAGGCTTGTTCAGCATACTGGACATCTTTCCAGTAAGTCTAGATGCCTGGTCCACATCCTGACAATCTTCCCATACAATCCAGAGGCCTGGTCACCATCCTGACCATTTTCCCAGGCAATTCAGAGGCCAGGTTGACATACCATCTTCCCAGGCAACCCAGAGGCATGGTCGACATCCTGACAAACTTCCAAGGCTAACTACTGTTCAGGCCAGCATCCTGACCATCTTCCCAGGCAATCCAGAGGCCTGGTCAGCCTCCTGACTGTGGAGAGCGGGCGTTGGCCAAAATGGCGCTTTGGACCCTGGCCAGGTCTTGTCTCCTGATTGTTGCCTGACTGCCCAGCTCATTCCCCAGCCAATAAGAGATCACCAAACCTGAACCCTCATTAGCGTGTCTGCTGACTTCCGTATATTGTGCATACCGCATACAGACCAATAAGAGACTGCCATGGCACTCGCGCCCTTGCAGGAGGCGGGGTTGAGAGAGGGGATATGAGTAGGGGACACTGGAAGGAGAGAGAGAGTTGGTGTATGAGTTGCCTGAATAAACTGCGTCTGGAAGAACAAGAGTTTGTCCTCTCCTTTTTCCTGCTGGCCGGGAACAGAGAGCAATGAGGAGAGTGACAAGTGGTGGCCCGGACAGGGAACCTCCATCGGTGCGAGCACAGTTCAGAACCAGACGCAGTCAGGTGGGCTAGCCGGTAAGTTCCGAGGTAAGGTGGGACTATAAGGTTCTTGGGAGTAGAGACCATGGGGAATTCAAATTCAATGTGGCTATTGCGCCATACCTTAAAGGAACTGCTGAAAGCGAAAGGAATTGGCATAAAGACCCAAACTTTAGATGAGTTCTTAGGAGCAGTAAATGAGATTGCGCCCTGGTTTCGTGTGACCGGAAACCTCACGCCACATTGCTGGAGAAAGTTGTGGCGGGGGGGACCTAATGTTTGCTGAGGAACAAGGAATTCTGCAGAGAGGTGTAGTTCTGATTTGGAAATTAATAGGAAATTGCTTGGGCGATGAAGAGAGCTGCGCAGCAGAAATAAAAAAAGGGGAAGAACTTCTACAGCAGCTAAAAGAGGAACAGGCGCCACCCAAGGGGATTGAGGATGAAGAGCAGGACATGTCGGCTAATGAGTTGGAGAGTTTGGTAAAAAGCATAGAGCAAGTGAAGGTTAACATACAGCCGGCAGCCCCGGGACCTCCGCTACTGCCGATGGCCCCAGGACCCCCTCCGCCTTTTGCGGTACCTGGCACTTCGTTTCATCCGGAGTACTGGAGGGAGGTAGCTGCTCAAAATCCAACCCTATGTTTTCCAGTCTTCCAAAACCAATAGGACAATAACCGTTATTATGAGCCACTCGATTTTAAAATCATAAAAAATATAGCGGAAAGTGTGTGCTCATATGGAGTGACTGCCGCTTACGTGATTTCACAGGTAGAGAATCTCCACAGGTATTGCATGAACCCTGGCGATTGGCAAAATTTAGCCCGAGCCTGTTTGTCGCCGGGGCAATACCTTGATTGGAAAGCTATATATCGAGAGTTGGCCTATGATCAGGCCACGCAAAACCGGGGCAACGACCAGCCCACCTGGGATGTGGATATGTTAATGGGGCAAGGACGCTTCGCTAATCAACAAATTAATTATCCTGTCCAAGTATACAATCAGATTAATGATATGGGAACCAGGGCATAGAAAAAATTGCCCAACCGAGGGGAAGTCACCGGAAATTTGACCAAGATAATACAAAGACCAACAGAGCCATTTTCTGATTTTGTGGCAAGAATGGTGGAGGCAGCAGGAAAGGTATTTGGTGACCCTGACACTGCCATGCCGCTTATTAAACAATTGGTATTTGAACAATGTACAAAGGAATGCAGGCAGGCAATAAACCTCTACAAAAATAAAGGCTTTGAAGTGTGGATGAAGGTCTGTCAGGAATTAGGTGGCCCTCTTACCAATTCTGGCCTAGCAGCTGCAGTCATGCAAATGGCAAAAGGGAGATGGGAACAGGGCAGCGATGATGCTTCCAATGTGGGGACCCCAGTCATATGAAAAGAGATTGTCCCCAAAGGAGAGAGGTGGGTGGTGCTCGGCAGAAGGCACCCCCCATGCCAAAATTGTGCCCAAGATGCAAAAAGGGGAATCATTGGGCAAATGAATGCAGATCAGTCAAAGATATCAATGGCAGGCCACTCCCACCTTCTAATGGTTGCTCTTCTGAGTCGAATGCCCCACAGGCTTTGCAAGAAAACTGGAGGAGGGCCCGGCAGCCTCAGGGCCCTCAAATATATGGGGCTATGGAGGAGGGATTGTGGCCCAGCCTCAGACCACCCATACACTGGGCATGGCCAAGAAAGCTACCAAAGGGAGTGCAGGACTTGACCTCAGTTCCACCACCAGACTCTTATTAACCCCAAGACGAGTACAAGTGGTGGAAACAGATTTCCATGGCCCCTTACCTAAAGAGACTGTGGGCATCATATTAGGTCGTGGTACTGCAGCCTTAAAAGGCCTGATTGTTCATCCTGGAGTTGTCGATTCTGACTACACAGGGGTAGTTAAGATCATGGTGTCCTCACCAACAGGAATTACAGCCATCTCTCCAGGAGATAAGATTGCACAATTGCTTTTGTTGCCCAGCCTACACTCTCAATTCCTGTGTGAAAACAAAGACAGGGAGGATAAGGCATTCAGTTCCTCTGGAGACCCAGGCATATATCTTGCCTTAAATCTGGATCAGAGGCCAGTCGTCTCATTGACTGTGGAAGGAAAGGTTATAATAGGTCTCTTGGACACTGGTGCAGATAGATCCAATAATAATAAGTTCAAGGGACTGGCCTAGAGGCTGGCCGTTACAACAGTCCGCTCAAACATTACAAGGTCTGGAATATGCCAAAGCACCACAACTCAGTGCCAGAGAGTTATCTTGGAGGAACCATGAAGGACAGTCAGGATTGTTTCAACCATATGTTTTGGAGGTTCCGATTTCTCTGTGGGGTCATGATCTTCTTGAACAGATGGGGTTTCAGCTTACCAATGAAGTTCAGTATAGCCCTCAATCATACAACATTATGCAAAGGATGGGACATGTGCCAGGTAAGGGTTTGGGAAAACAGCTGCAGGGCCGAGTGTCTCCAGTTATTGCCTCAAAACGCAGCGGAAGGCAAGGTTTGGGTTTTCCCTAGGGGCCACTGAGGATATGGTGCCCATTACATGGAAAACCGAGGAACCTGTATGGGTTTCTCAGTGGCCGCTACCCTCGGAAAAGATCAAAGCAGCGCGAGAACTGGTCGAGGAGCAGCTTGCACTAGGGCACATTCGCTCCTCCACCTCTCCGTGGAACACCCCTATATTTGTAATTAAAAAGAAAACAGGCAAGTGGAGATTACTACATGATTTAAGGGAAATCAATAAACAAATGGTAATTATGGGGCCCATGCAGCGGGGGCTTCCTTTGCCCTCAGCAATTCCAAGACACTGGCCCATTATAATTATAGACATAAAAGATTGCTTCTTTTCCATTGCTCTTCACTCTCAAGACACGGTAAGATTTGCTTTCACTGTCCCCTCTCAAAATCATGCTGAGCCCGATCAGCATTATGAATGGACTGTCTTGCCACAGGGGATGGCTAAAAGCCCCACTATGTGCCAGCTCTTTTTTACTAAAGCTCTGAAACCAGTCAGAAAGAAATTTCCAATACTAAAGCTCTGCCATTATATGGATGATATCTTGTTGGCTGCCCCGGAGGAAGCGATGCTGGATGAGGCATATCTCGACTTAGTTACTTCTTTGAGCAGAAAAAAATTACATATAGCCCCAGAAAAGGTACAAAAGGAAAACATGGTCCATTATTTGGGCACAATGATCCCCCCAGAACAGTTCAGCCACAAAAGTTGTGTATACGTACTGACCATTTGACGACTTTAAATGATTTTCAAAAGATATTAGGAGACATTCAATGGGTCCAACCCTACCTACATATCCCAAATTGTCAATTGCAACTTTTGTATGATATTCTACCCGGTGAGACAGATCTTCAGTCCCCTAGGCGCCTTACTGCAGAAGCTAAACAGGCTTTGCAACTAGTTGAGAGGGAGATTCAGACCGCTGCAGTTAGGTGCCGTGGTCCATCTCAGCCTATCACACTCTGCATATTACAGACTCCCTGTCAACCCACTGGGGTGATATGGCAGGGCAACCTGCTTCTCTGGGTTCATCCAAAAATCTCTCCAGCAAAAACACTTGAACATTACCCGACCGCTGTGGCCACTCTGGCCCTGCTGGGCATCCAGCAGTGCATTCAGCACTTTGGAGTCTCTCCGCAGGTGATCATTGTTCCTTACACCAAACAACAAATTGAGATCCTATCTGCATCATTAGATGATTGGGCCATCCTGCGTTGTTCCTTCCCGGGCACACTTGACAATCACTATCCTAGGGACCCTTTGTTGCATTTCACTTCTGCTCATCCTGTAATTTTCCCCCGCATCACTGCATCTGCCCCGCTAAACAGTGCCCTTCTCATATTCACAGATGGATCTAAGACAGGCCAAGGAGCTTATATGGTGGCAGGAGCACCTCCAGTCACAGTACCATTCTCTCCTGCCTCCCCTCAAGTTATTGAGCCCAAGATAGTTATAACAGTGTTTCAGACCTTTAATGCTCCTTTCAACCTGATTTCTGACAGTCAATATGTTGTTAATATCCTAAAATGGCTCAAGGTAGTAGGAAAGATCAATCTCAGGTCAACCTTCGGGTCTCTTCTGCGTACTTTACACATGCTCATTCTCCAGAGAGACCACCCATTCTTTGTTCAGCATATTCGGGCTCACACCGGACTGCCTAGCCCACTAGCTGAAGGCAATGATTCAGTTGATAAGGCGTCCAGAGCTCTGATGTGTTTTCTCTCCTCCCCTCAGGAACTTGCATGCACTTTTCACTCCCGCTTTCATGTTAATTCTAAAATGCTTGCCTCCCAATTTCACATCTCTCGAGCTGATGCTCGCGATGTTGTAAAAAATTGTCATCAATGTGCCCCACTTCTGCTGCAACAGTCCCTTGGGATTAATCCCAGGGGCCTCCTTCCGTTACATGTATGGCAGATGGATGTCACTCACATCCCTGAATTTGGCACATTAAAATATGTGCATGTCTCTGTTGATACCGCCTCAGGAATCATTTTTGCCTCCCTACACTCTGGAGAAAAGGCCTGTCATGTCCGTGAACATTGTTTGCAGGTGTGGGCAGCCTGGGGACAGCCTAAAGAGTTAAAGACTGACAATGGCCCGGCTTACACTTCAGGCTCCTTTAACTCCTTCTGTTTGATGATGGGCATTCGCCTCACTCATGGTTTTCCGTACAATCCACAAGGACAAGGCATTATTGAGCGTGCTCATTGTACACTAAAGGAGTGCCTTCAAAAACAAAAGGGGGGAATAGCCTCTGGCTCTCCTCCAAAGGAAAGACTTGCGATTGCTCTTTTTACTATTAATTTTTTAAATTTAGATAAGCACGGGCGGTCAGCTGCGGACAGGCATACACAAAGAGACAACACTTCAAAAGGGCTTGTAATGTGGAAAGACATACTTACAGGAAAATGGTATGGCCTGGACCCGGTCCTAACATGGGCGAGAGGAGCTATCTGTGTTTTTCCTCAGGATCATCAACAACCTCTTTGGATCCCGGAAAGGCTCACCCGAGTGGTTCAAGATGTGGAAGTGTGGGATACTCGTGATGATGGTGCCATGGCCCATGGCGATGATGGAAGAGCTTCATTGGGGCTGACGACAGTGTTCCCTAAACCTATCCCAGTCACCCATTCAGCACAAGTATTCCCCCGCTTTTTTACAACCAATGATGCCATGGCCCATGGCGATGATGGAAGAGCTTCATTGGGGGCTGATGACAGTGTTCCCTAAACCTATCCCAGTCACCCATTCAGCGCAAGTATTCCCCCGCTTTTTTACAACCAATGATAACATGGAGGTCTCTTCTTTTTTTTTTTTACCATTAGATGACACATTAGCAGCAGTACAAGAGACCATACACCTGCCCCTAAACGGATTACTGTGCTTCCAACTGATTACTAACATATCCCAGGACAGTGATTGTGTACGTATGCATAACCAGACAGGAGGCTGGTTTGATGCACCCCCTCCGGGGACCAGCCGGTCCAATGCCACATGGCTCAGGGGAGCTTGGCACTTTCAAACCCGTGCCTGTATGCGTATGGCCCCCCTTTGTGTTCCTTGTATATAATGGAAGCTATGAAAGAAATAATGTCACCTGTGGTAACAGGACTTGTTTCTATGCTTTATGCTGGAATGCTACCACCTTTCCTCTAGCGGTGGTATTTCGTGGCAATCGCAGCATCAGCTGCCGTGGCTACAGCTGCGGCAGTTTTCCTGATGTCACCTGTTCAGACAGTGGCTGCACTTAACAATTTGTTGGCTGGTGTTGCTGAGGCATTGACCAATCAACAGAATATTAATAATCATTTCAAAACAGGCATTATGTCACTCAATTAAAGGGTTGATTTGGTGCAGGATCAGCTCGACGTGCTTATACAGATAGCACAGTTGGGGTGTGAATGGAGACATTCTGGGCTCTATATTACCTCTGTACCTTTTCAGAATCTGAACCATGCAGCTAATCTATCACACAGTCTCTCATACCATTTAACAGGAAACTGGTCCAGTGAACTCGACTCTCTATTGGAAGAACTCCACTCATCCATCATGCACATCAACTCTACACGAGTAGACTTGTCCATGTCTGAGGGTTTTATCTCCTGGATGTCGAAGGCAGTGTCTCACCTACAGCAGTGGGCTGGAATAGCGGGTTTGGGTTGCAGTATAATCCTGCGCGGGTGATTGTGTCTGTGGTGTCTGATGCACATGCGGAACAATCAGTGCAGAGAAAGAGCGTTCTTTGTGCAGGCTCTTGCCGCTATTGAACTGGGCAATTCACCTCAAGTTTGGCTTGGCATGCTAGAGAAGTAGTCAAAGATGGGTAAGACCTGCTGCATGTATTACCAACCTAAGACAGGGAACAAACCTATGCTGTTTGTTTAACCCCATGATGGGTAAGGAATACCTCTGCAGGGGCAACCTAAGACGGGCATTCTCTCTGCCATATTATAAAAGAAAGGGGGAGATGTGGAGAGCGGGTGTTGGCCAAAATGGCGCTTTGGACCCTGGCCAGGTCTTATCGCCTGATTGTTGCCTGACTGCCCAGCTCATTCCCCAGCCAATAAGAGAACGCCAAACCTGAACCCTCATTAGCATGTCTGCTGACTTCCGTATATTGTGCATACCGCATACAGACCAATAAGAGACTGCCACGGTGCTTGCACCCTTGCAGGAGGCGGGGTTGAGAGAGGGGATATGAGTAGGGGACACTGGAAGGAGAGAGAGAGTTGGTGTATGAGTTGCCTGAATAAACTGTGTCTGGAAGAACAAGAGTTTGTCCTCTCCTTTTTCCTGCCCGGCGGGAACAGAGAGTGATGAAGAGAGTGACACCTGACCAAGACCCAGGCAATCCAGAGTCCTGGTCATCATCCTGACAATACCCAGAGAATCCTGAGGCCTGGTCTTCATCCTGACTATCTTCTCAAGCAGTCCAGAGGACTGGGCAGCATCCTGACCATCCTCCCAGGAAGTCCAGAAGCCTGCTCAGCAGCCTGACATTCTTCCCAGGAAATCCAGAGGCCTGTTCAGCAACCTGACCATTTTCCCAGGCAATCCACGGGCCTGGTCAGCATGCTGGCCAAGTTCCTAGGCAATCCAGAGGCTTGGGCAGCATCTTGACCATGCTCCCAGGTAATCCAGAGGAATGATCAGCATCCTGACCATCCTACATGATAGTGCAGAGGCCCAATCAGAATCCTGACCATCTTTCCAGGCAATCGAGAGACCTGGTCTGAATTTTCACCATCTTCCCTGGCCATCCAGAGGCCTGATCAGCATCCTAACCATTCTCCCACGTAACTGAGAGGCCTGTCCAGAATCCTGACCATCTTATCCAGCAATCCAGATGCCTGGTCAACATCCTGACCACCTTCTCAGGCAATCCAGAGGTCTGATCGGCATCGTGACCATCTTCCCAGCAACCCAGAGGAATGGTCGACATCCTGACAAAATTCCAGTGCAATCCAGAGGCCTGGAAGGCATCCTGACCATCTTCTCAGGCAATCTAGAGGCCTGATCGGCATGTTGACCATATTCCCAGACAATCCAGATGCCTGTTTGGCATCCTGACCATCTTCCCACGCAATCCAGAAGTCTGGTTGACATCCTGACCATATTCCCAGCAACCCAAAGACCCGGTCATCATCCTGACCATCTTCCCAGGCAATCCAGAAGAATGATAGGCATCCTGACCATCTTGCCAGGCAATCCAGATCCCTGGTTTGCACACTCACCATCTTCCCAGGCAACCCAGAGGTATGGTCGAAATTATGACCAACTTCCAAGGCAATCCAGAGACCAGGTCGGCACCCTGACCAACTTCCCAGGCAATCCAGAGATCTGTTCAGCATCCTGGACATCTTCCCAGTAACTCTAGATGCCTGGTCTACAACCTGACCATCTTCCCAGGCAATCCAGAAGCCTGGTCAGCATCCTGACCATTTTCCCTGGCAATTCAGTGGCCTGCTCGTCATACTCACCATCTTCCCAGGCAACCCAGAGGCGTGGTCAACATCCTGAACAACTTCCAATGCTATCTAGTGGCCAGGTCAGCATCTTGACCATCTTTCCAGGCAATCCAGAGGCCCAGTCAATATCCTGACCATCATCCCTGATAGTGCAGAGGCCTGTTCAGCATCCTGGCCATTTTACCAGTCAATCCAGAGGCATGCTCAGCATCCTGACCATCTTTCCAGGGAGTCCAGAGGACTGGTCATCATCCTGACCATCTTTCCAGGCAACCCAGAGGCCCAGTTGGCATATTGACCATCTTCTTGGCCATCAAGAGGCACATTTGGCATCATTACCATCTTCCCAGTAATCCAGAGGCCCATGTCCTCTTGACCAAGACACAGGCAGTCCAGAGGCCTGGTAGGCATCCTGACCATTCTCCCAAGTATTCCAGAGACCTGGTCAGCAACCTGACCATCTTCCTAGGCAATCCAGTGGCCTGGTCAGCATCCTGATCATCGTCCCTGGTAATGCAGTGGCCCGGTCAGCATCCTGACCATCTTATGAAGTAATCCAGAGGCCAGGGCAGCTTGCCAACTATCTTCCCAGGCAATCCAGAGGCCCAGTCACCATCCTGACCATCATCCCAGGCAATCCAAGGCCTGGTCAGCATCCTGACCATGCTCCAAGGCAATCGAGTCCAAGTCAACAACCTGACCATCCTCCCAGGCAATCCAGAGGTTGGCTCAGCCTCCTGACCATCCTCCCAGGCAATCCAGAGTCCCAGTCATCATCCTGACCATCCTCAGAGGACAATCAGAAGTCCGATCAGCATCCTGTCCATCCTACCAGGAAATTCAGATGCGAGGTCAGCATCCTGATTTTCTTCCCAGGAAATCCAGAAGCCTGTTTGGCAGCCTGACCATCTTCCCAGGAAGTCTAGAGGACTGGTCAGCATCATGCCCTTCTTTGCAGGAAGTCCAGAGGCCTGATCAGTATCTTAATGTTCTTCCCAGACAATCCAGAGGCCTGTTCAGCCTCCTAACCATCTTGCCAGGCAACCCAGTGGCTTGGTCAGCATGCCGGCCAACATCTTAAGCAATCCAGAGGACTTGTCAGCATTCTGACCACCTTCCCAGGTAATCCAGAGGCCTGATCAGCATCCTGACCATCATACAAGGTAGTGCAGATGCCGGGTCAGACTCCTGACCATCTTCCCAGCCAATTCAGTGGCCTGGTCGGCATCCGACCATCTACACAGGAAATCTAGAGGCCTGGTCAGCATCCTGACCATCCTCCGAGGTATTCGAGAGACATGTTCAGCATCCTGACCATCTTCCCCGGCAATCCAGATGACTGGTCTGCATCCTGACCATGTTCCCTTGAAGTCCAGTGTCCTGTTCGACACCCTGACCATCTTTCAAGGCAATCCAGAGTCCTGGTTGGCATCCTGACCATCTTCCCAGGCAATCCAGAGGTCTGGTCCTCATTCTGACCATCTTCCAGGAATTACACAAGCCTGGTCAACAACCTGACCATTTTCTGAGGCTGTTCTGAGGACAGGTCAGCATCCTGACCATCTTCTCAGGAATTCCAGAGGCCTGGTCAGCATCCTGACCTTCTTTCCTGGCAATCCAGAGGCCAGGAGAGCCTGCCGAACATCTTCCCAAACAACCCAGAGGCCCAGTTACCACCCTGACCATCATTCCAGACAATCCAAGACCTGGTCAGCAGCCTTACCATGCCCCAAGACAATCCAGAAACAAAGTCATCATCCTGACCATCCTCCCATTCAACCCAGAGGCCCGGTCAGCATCCTGACCATCCTCCCAGACAATCCAGAGACCTGGTCCGCATCCTGACCATCTTCACAAGCAATCAAGAGGCCCGGTCATCATACTGACCATCTTCCCAGCCAATCAGGAGGACTGGTAAGCTTCTGGACCATCTTCGAGGCAGTCCAGAGGAGTGCGCAGCATCCTGACTGTCTTCCCAGGAAGTTCAGAGGCCTGGTCAGCATCCTCACCACCTTCTCAGGCAATCTAGGGGTCTGGTCAGCATGCAGGCCAACTTCCTAGGCAAACTGAGGCCTGGTCAGCATCTGCACCATCTTCCAACATAATACAGAGGCCCGATGAGAATCCTGACCATCTTCCCAGGCAATCCAGAAGCTTGTTCTGCATCTGGACCATCTTTCCTGGGCATCCAGAGGCCTGTTCAGCATCCTAACCATCATCCATGGTAATCGAGTGTCCTGGTCAGCATCCTGACCATCTTCCCCGGCAATCCGAGGTCTATTCAGAATTGTGACCATCTTCCCAGCAACCCAGAGGCATGGCCGACATCTTGTTCAGCTTCCTGAACATCCTGCCAGGCAATTCAGAGGTATGTTCAGAATCCTGACCATCTTCTCAGGCAATCCAGATGCCTTGTCCGAATCCTGACAAATTTACCAGGTAATCCAGAGGTCAGGTCTGCATCCTGACCAAGAACCAGGCAATACAGAGTCCTGGTCGTCATCCTGTCCATCCTCACAGTTATTCCAGAGACATGGTCATCATCCTGACCATCTTCTCAGGCAATCCAGAGGCCTGGTCAGCATCCTGACCATCGTCCCAGGTAGTGCAGTGGCACAGTCTGCATCCTGATCATCTTATGAGGCAACCCAGAGGCCAGGTCAGCATGCTGACCATCTTCCCAGGCAATCCAGAGGCCTAGTCACCATTCTGACTAACATCCAAGGCAATCCAAGGTCTGGTCAGCATCCTGACCATGCTCCAATTCAACCCAGAGCCCAAGTCAACATCCTGATCATCTTCCCAGGCAATCCAGAGTACCATCAGCATCCTGACCATCCTACCAGGCATTCCAGAAACCTGGTCAGCATCCTGACCATCTTCCCAGGCAATGGAGTGGCCCGTCAGCATCCTGACCATCCTCCCAGGAAACTCAGATGCCTGGTCAGCATCCTGACTATACTCCCAGGAAATTCAAAGTCCGGTCAGCACCCTGACCATCTTCCCAGACAATCCAGAGGTCTGATCAGCATCCTGATCCTCTTCTCTGGAAGTCCAGAGGCCTGGTCAGCATCTACATATTCTTCCCAGGCAATCCATAAGACTGATCATTATCTTGACCATCTTCCCACTCAATCCAGGGGCCTGGTCAGCATGCTGGCCATCTTCCTCGGCAATCCAGAGGCTTGGTCAGCATCCTGACCATCCTCCCATGCAATCCAGATTCCTGGTCAGCATATTGACCATCATATAAGGCAATCCAGAAGCCTAGTCACCATCCTGACCATCTTCCCAGGCAATCCAGGGGCCTGGTAGGCATCCTATCTTTCCAGACAGTTCAGACTACTGGTCAGTATCCTCACCATCTTCCCAGAAAGTCCAGAGGTCTGGTCAGCATCCTGACATTCTTCCCAGGCAATCCAGAGGCCTGGTCTACATACTGACCATCTTCCCATGCAATCCAGGGGCCTGGACAGCATGCTGGCCAACTTCCTAGGCAATCCAGAGGCCTAGTCATCATCCTGAACATCCTCCCATATAATCAAGAGGCCTGGTCAACATCCTGATCATCCTCTTATATAGGGGAGAAGCCAGGTCAGTCTCCTGACTATTTACCCAGGCAATCCAGAGGCCTGGTCTGCATTCTGACTATCTTCCCTGGCCATCCAGAGGCCTGTTCAACATCCTAACCATCCTCCTATTTAATCCAGAGGCCTGGCCAGAATCCTGACCATCCTACTCAGCAATGCAGTAGACTGGTCAGCAACCTGACCATCTTCACAGGCCATCCAGATGCGTGGTCAGCATGCTCGCCAACTTCTTATGCTATCCAGAGGCCTGGTCAGTATCCTGACCGTCCTCCTAGGTAATCCAGATGCCTGGTCAGCAACCTGACCTTCCTTCATGATAGTGCAGAAGCCCAAACAGACTCCTGTCCATCTTTCCTGGCCATCCAGATGCGTGGTATACACCCTGGCCATCTTCCCTGGCCATCCACAGGCCTGTTCAGCATCCTAACCATCCTCCCATGTAATCCAGAGGCCTTGCCAGAATTACGACCATCATCCTTGGTAATCCAGAGGCTTGTTCAGCATCCTGACCATTCTCCAAGATGATGCAGAGGCCTGATCAGAATCCTGATCATTTTCCCAGGCAATCCAGAGGCAAGTTCTACATCCTGACCACATTCCCTGGCCATCCAGATGCGTGTTCAGCATCCTAACCAACATCTCTGGTAATCCAGAGGCCTGGTCAGCATCCTGACCATCTTCCCAGGCAATCCAGAGGTCTGTTCAGAATTGTGACCATTTTCTGAGCAACCCAGAGACCTGGTCGGCATCCTGACCAACTTCCAAGGCAATCCAAAGGCCTGGTAGGCATCCACACCATCTTCTCGGGCAATCCAGAGGCCTGATCAGCATCCTGACCATCTTCCCATACAATCCAGATGCTTGTTCAGCATCCTGACCATCTTCCCAGGCAATCCAGAGGTCTGGTCAGCATCCTTAAAATCTTCCCAGCAACCCAGACACCCATTCAGCATCCTGACCATCTTCCCAGGTAATCCAGATGCCTGGTAGGCATCCTGACCATCCTCTCAGGCAATCCAGAGTCCTGGTCGGCATCCTGACCATCTTACCAGAAATCTAGATGCCTGGTCAGCACCCAGACCATCTTTCCAGACAATCCAGAGCCATGGTCAACATCTTGACCATCTTCCCAGGTAATCCAGAGGCCTGGTCGTCATCCTGACCATCTACTCAGGCAATCCAGAGTCCTGGTCGTCATCCTGACCATCTTCCCAGAAATCCAGATGTCTGGTCGGCATCCTGACCATCTTCCCAGGCCATCCTGAGTCATGGTCGACATCCTGATCAAATTTCCAAGCAATCCAGAAGCCTGGTCGGCATCCTGACCTTCTTCCCAGGCAATCCAGAGGCCTGTTCATCCTGATAATCCTCCCAGGCAATCCAGAGGTCTATTCGGCATCCTGACCATCTTCCCAGGACATCCAGATGCATGGGTGACAACCTGACCAACTACCCAGGCAATCCAGAGACCTGGTGCCCCTCCTGACCATCCTCCCAGGCAATCCAGATGCCCGTTCAGCATCCTGACAATCTTCCCAGGCAATCCAGAGGTCTGGTCCTCATCCTGACCATCTCCCAGTTATCGCAAAGGCATGGGCAGCATCCTGAACATGAACAAAGTCAATCCAGAGTCCAAGTCAACATCCTGACCATCCTCTCAGGCAATCCAGAGGCCCAGTCAGCATCCAACTTCCCAGGCAATCCAGAGGCCCAGTCACCATTCTGACCACATCCCAAGCATTCCAAGGCCTGGTCAGCATCCTGACCATACACCAAATCAATTCAGAGTCCAAGTCAACATCCTGACCATCCTCGCAGGCAATCCAGAGACCCAGTCAGCATTCTGATCATCCTCCCAGGCAATCCAGAGTCCCGGTCAGCATCCTGACCAAGCTACCAGGCAATCCATAAAACTGGTCAGCATCCTGACCATCCTCCCAGGAAATTCAGAAGTCCAGTCAGCATCCTGACAATCCTCCCAGGAAATTCAGAACTCTAGGCAGCATCCTGACCATCTTCCTCTGCAATCCAGAGGGCCAGACGCCATCTTGACCATCTTCCAAAGCAATCTGGAGGGTTGGTCGACATCCTGACAATCCTTCCAGGTAATCCAGAGACACAGTTGGCATCCAGACGATCTTCTCAGGCAATCCAGAGGCTGGGTCGACATCCTGACCATCCTCCCAGGTATTCCAGAGACATGGTCATCATCCCGACCATCTTTTCAGGCAATCCAGAGGCCTGTTCAGCATCCTGACTATCATCCCAGGTAATGCAGTGGCCCAGTCTCCATCCTGACCATTTTATGAGGTAATCCAGAGGTCAGGTCAGCATGCCGATCATCTTCCCAGGCAATCCAGAGGCCCAGTCACCATTTTGACCATCATCCAAGGCAGTCCAAGGCCTGGTCAGCATCCTGAAAATGCTCCAAGTCAATCCAGAGTCCAAGTCAACATCCTGACCATCCTCTCAGGCAATCCAGAGGCCCAGTCAACTTCCTGACTATCCTCCCAGGCAATCCAGAATCCCGTTCAGCATCCTGACCATACTCCCAGGCATTCCAGAAGCTTGTTCAGCATCCTGACCATCCGCCCAGGAAATTCAGAAGTCCGGTCAGCATCCTGACCATCTTCCTAGGCAATCCAGATGCCTGGTCAGCATCCTGACCAACCTCCCAGGAAATTCAGAAGTCTGATCAGCATCCTCAACATCCTCCCAGGAAATTCAGAAGTCTGGTCAGCATCTTGACCATCTTCCCAGGCAACCCAGAGTCCGGATCAGCATCATGATCATGTTCCCAGGAAGTCCAGTGGCCTGGTCAGCATCTAGACGTTCTTCCAAGGCAATAAAAAGGAATGGTCAGTATCCTGACCATCTTCCCACTCAATCCAGGGGACTGTTCAGCATGCTGGCCATCTTCCTAGGCAATCCACAGGCCTGGTCACTATCCTGACCATCCTCCCAGGTAATCCAGAGGCATGATCAACATCTTGACCATCCTCCAAGATAGTGCAGAGGCCGGGTCAGTTTCCTGACCATCTTCCCAGCCAATCCAGAGGCCTGGGCAGCAGCCTGACCATCCTCCCAGGAAATTCAGAAATCCAGTCAGATCCTCACCATCTTCTCAGACAATCCAGGGGCATGGTCAGCAGGCTGGCCAACTTCCTAGGCAATCCAGAGGTCTGGACACATCCTGACCATCATCCTATGTAATCCAGAGACCTGGTCAACATCTGGAACATCCTCCAAGATAATGCAGAGGCCCGATCACAATCCTGACCATCTTCCGAGGCAATTCAGAGGCTTGTTCTGCATCCTGACCATCTTCACCGGGCATCCACAGGCCTGTTCAGCATCCTAACCATCCTCCCTGGTAGTCCAGAGGCCTGGTCAGCATCCTGACCATCTTCCCAGACAATCCAGATGCCTGTTCGGCATCCTGACCATCTTCCCAGCAACCCAGAGGCCCGTTCAGCATCCTGACCATCTTCACAGGCAATCCAAAGTCCTGGTCATCATCCTGACCATCTTCCCAGAAATCTAAATGCCTCTTTGGCATCCTGACCATCTTCCCAGGCCATCCAGAGGCATGGTCGACATCCTGAGCAACTTCCCAAGCAATCCAGAGGCCTGGTTGTCATCCTGACCATCTTCCAAGGCAATCCAGAGGCCCGGTATTCATCCAGACAAACCTCCCAGGCAATCGAGAGGCCTGACTATATTCCCAGGCAATCCAGAGGTCTGGTCAGCATCCTGACCATCTTCCCAGGAATCCAGTTCCCTGGTCAGCATCCTGATCATTGTCCCTGGTAATGTAGCGGCCCGGTCAGCATCCCGACTGCCACGCTCTGCCCAGTGGAGTCTGCATGATTCGCTCACCAGATGGAGGTTCAGTCTTCAAGGAAGTTAGCCTCCTGGGGTGGAGTGTGCTCCTACCCTTTTTTTAGGTCTTGGTTGTACTTTGCTGATTATTATCATGTGCTCTGGTATCACAGTCCTGGGACATGGTCTCTCTAAGTCCCTTGCAGTTCCAGAAAATCCGAGTCATAAATTGGACATGGATGAGTTTTCAGGGAAGGTGCCTCCCACAAACTTTCCGCCTGTCCTCCAAGCTTTGATTAAAGTACTAGGATAATCCTACAAAAATATAAACCCACGGGGCCAACTACAACAGTAGCAAAAGTTTTAACTAATAAAATGGTCCCTGGGAAAATCTAGCCCACAATTTTGACTAAGAATGGTCCAGATTTCATTATAGGAAATAGACTTTAGATGCCCCTTAAATTACAGGGAACTAACTGAAATTGACACCATCTATTTCTAGGCAGACTTTAGAATATTGGTTAGGATGGTATTATGAGGACCATGATATATGGCAAAAAGGAAACAGTTAGCCATCCAGGAGCATCTCTCTAGTTAAATCAGGTCTGGTTCCCATGACTACCTTAACCAAAAGAATACAGTCCAACCCTGAATTATTAGCTCCCAGAGCTACCTGAGGTCAGAGTCAACTTTTCTAGCCCTGTAGAAATGTTTCTCACTCCTTTAAGAGCCCATTATTCTTTAAGGGACTCCGTGCTATTAAACACAATCATTGTTTCATACAAAGGAAAAAAAATGTTAGAACCAGGTCAAGAAACTAGTCGAAAGAAAAGAATTCTTATAAGTTAAAAAGAAACCACACTCATATCTTAAGATTATCACAAGACAAGAAACTAGCCAAGAAAGTACATTACAAAACTTGGTAACTGCAGTCTCGCATCAGGGGCACAAAGGCAACATAAATCTTTGATTTCCTATGAAAAGTTCTATTGCTTTCAAAATGATTGATCTCAAAAATTCTTGCTAATTGTATGAATAAACAATTTCTGTATCAAACTAATGCTTATGAAAAAGTAAAGTACACTCAGACTCAAGCCTTCTGGTGTCTGTGTGTCATTTCTCGCCGAATCCCTGCCCACCTACTCTTCTCCCTGTTCCCGTCGGACTGATTGTTCCCAGCTCCGCTGGTCCGTCACAGGTGGTGCCCGAACAGGGACACGAAGAGAGGTAAGCTGTCTCTCCTCTTTTTCTCATTTTAAATTCAGGCAGGGATAGGACCTAACCAAGAGTTCTGCAGACTCCTCAGTAAAGGATCACTGATTTAAGAAGGTGAGAAGATAAGTAAACATGGGGCATTCACAATCAAAAAGTAAGGAGCTATTTGTACCAGTCCTGCATCACATGTTATTAGGCAGAGGTATTAAAGTCTCTAAAAGGAATTTGCTTGAGTTTTATGATTTTGTCTTGGGAGTCAGTATATTGTTAAAACAACTAGCTTGGGAAAATGCAAATACCTTATGCCAAAAATTAATTAGGCCAGTTAGAAAAATAGAAACATTGCAGAACTCTATAAAAGCTTGTTTGGATGCTTCACCAGCAGTGGTGCAGGGCGTAGCCTATGCTGCAGCTATGAATGATCAACATTTTAGCGCCTTTGTATCAACATTGAAGGGAAGCCAAGCAGAGGGAAAAGGTTTCTGCTTCTCTTGTGGTCAGGAAGGACACATGAGTAAAAACTGTCCAACTAAAGGCAGACAAACCCCTTCAAATAATAATAATAGAAAAAAATCAACCCCAGGACTCTGCCCTAGGTGTAAAAAGGGTAGACACTGGAGAAATGAATGCAAATCCAAATACCATAAGGATGGAACTCCTTTAACCTCTGAGGAGGAAAAGGAGACAAAAAACCAGGAGAGGGGAAAGCCCTCAGCCCCGTAAATGAAAGAGGGATTTCATGTAAATATACACCTGAAAGCAAAAACTTAAATCCAGACGCTCCTGAGTATAATCCCAAATGTACTCAAACTCTTTTTGATTTGCCTAGAGCAACTCCGGGGAGTGCAGGGTTGGATTTGTCAGCAGTTAAAGATTATATTTTGTCTATGGAAGATGGGGTTCAGTTGATAAATACATTAATACAGGGGCCCCTTCCAGAAGGGACCTTTGGTCTTATATTAGACAGAAGCTCAAATTACAAAAAATATTTGGAAGTTCTTCTAGGAGTTATAGATGCAGATCATCAAGGAGAAATTAAAATTATGGTTAGACCTCTTAAAGAGACTATACAAATTCACAAGAATCAATGTATTGTCCAATTATTGTTAATTCCCTATGTAAAAACTCCTAATCCAATTTTAAAACAAGAAAGAGGCAATCAAGGCATTGGGTCCACTGAGGTGGTGGTCTGGATACAAGAAATTACTCATCAGAGGCCTCTAAAGAATATTTATGTAGAGGGAAAAGCCATTAAAGGTCTATTGGACACAGGGACTGATAGATCATGTATAGCTGCAAAGGATTGGCCTTCCAGTTGGCCAGTTCAAAGAACATGGTCAACGTTGGTAGGGCTTGGGTCTGCAAACAACGTGATACAAAGCTCAAAACTCCTACAATGGGTGTGTGAACAGAAAGTGGGGAATTTTCAGCCTTATATCATTTCATCCTTACCCTTCTCTCTCTGGGGAAGAGATATCATGGAAGAGATAGATGTACACTTAGTCACATCCGATAATTTGGGCATTCAAAATTTTTCATAGGGGCCGCTGATGAATTCTTATGCGGACAAAATATCATGGAAAGATGATTCACCTGTATGGGTGGATCAGTGGCCCTTAACACAAGAAAAGATACAGGCAATAGAACAGTTTGTTAAACAACAGTTAGACAAAGGACATATAGAGCCTTCTAATAGCCCATGGAAATTCCTGTATTCGTGATTAAGAAAAAAATCAGGTAAATGGAGACTCTTACAAGATCTAAGAGCAGTAAATAAAACTATGCATGATATGGGGGCTTTAAAAGCTGGCCTTCCTTCACCTGTAGCAATACCTGCAGGTTTGCATATAATAGTCATAGACTTACAAGATTGCTTTTTTACTATAAAATTACATCCTTCTGATGCTGAAAGATTTGCTTTCAGTGTGCCTTCTGTGAACTTACAAAGGCCATGTCAGAGGTATCAATGGAAAGTTTTACCTCAGGGTATGAAAAACAGTCCCACATTATGTCAAAAATATGTGGATCAAGCGTTACAAATAATAAGAAAAAATTATAAAGATGCTGACATAATACATTATATGGATGACATCCTCTTAGCTGCAAAAACTAAAGAAAGAGCTAATACAATATTCCAAGATATGATCAAAGAATTACAATCATTTGGATTGATTATAACTCCAGAAAAAATACAACATAATAGGCCTATAAATGATTTAGGAAAGGTTTTATATGATGAATATATCATGTCTCAAAAAATGTCAAAAAGACTAGACAAATTATGAACTCTTAGTGATTTTCAAAAATTATTAGGGAATATTAATTGGGTTAGGCCTTATCTAAAAATTACAACCAGAGAGTTACACCCTTTGTTTGATATACTAAAAAGGAGACAGTAATCCAAAATCCCCAAGACAACCCCAGAAGCAGTTAAAAAGCTGGTATTAATTGAGAAAAAATTATCAAAGGCTAAGGTAAAGCAGCTAAATTATTCTCTGGAATAGTATTTATTAATAATAAAAACAGAATATACTCCTACAGGATGTCCGTGGCAAGCAGGAGTGTTGGAATGGATACATTTGCCACATACACAAATAAAAATGGTAACATCTTACCTATTTTTAATAACTAAAGTAATTATTAGAGGAAGACAAAGATCTAAAGAATTATTTGGTAAAGAAATGCAAAACATTGTAGTTCCTTTTTACAGACAACAATTTCAATTACTCCTGCAAAACAATAAAGATTGGGGTTTAGCTTTACAAGGTTTTGCAGGACAAATAAAATATCATTTGCCACAAGACAAAATTTTAAAATTTGTACAAGAGATAGAAATAATATTTATCTAAAAATTTTCTCATGAACCTCTAGATGACAGTCTTGAGGCTTTTACAGATGGTTCCTCAAATGATACCTCTGTGGTATATGTGCCAGACAGACCACCTATAATAAGAAAAACAGAAGGTGTTTCTGCTCAGCAAGTGGAAATTACTGCAGTCACTTTAACTTTACAAGAACTATCTCAGCCTTTAAACTTGTACACAGATTCTAAGTATATTGTCAACTTGTTTCCTCATATAAAAACAGCTTTGCTGTCTACACAATCTACAATTTTACCTTTATTACAAAAATTACAACAAGCAGTACATCAAAGAGAACATAAAGTGTATATAGGCCATATTAGGGGACATACTCAACTGCCAGGGCCTTTGGCTCAAGGGAATATTATGGCTTACTTGTATACTAGGGGAATTACAATAGCCACTGCTTTGGAACAGGCAGAAGAAAGTCATGAGTTGCATCATCAAAATGCCTTAGCATTAAAAAGAATGTTTAATATAACTAGAGAACAGGCAAGACAAATAGTAAAACATTGTGTTCATTGTCCTAATGTATATCATCCTTTGAAAATGGGAGTAAATCCTAGAGGATTAAAGACTGGGGTACTATGGCAAATGGATGTTACACATATCCCAGAATTTGGAAAACTTGCTTTTGTACATGTGACTATAGACACATATTCACATGTTATACATGCTACTGCTAGGACGGGAGAATCAGTAAAGGATGTAGATCAACATCTGATTCAATGTTTTTATTTTATGGGAATTACCTCAAAAATTAAAACTGACAATGCTTCAGCCTACACAGCTAAAGCCTTTCAACAATTCTGCCACATATGGAAAATTGAGCATGTCACGGGAATCCCTTATAATCCCCAGGGTCAAGCTATAATTGAACGTGCTCATCAAACTTTAAAAATTCAAAAAAAAATTCAACTACAAAGATTAAAAAAGAGTAATATGATGTTGTATAATTCAGAAAAATATAGAGACCAACCCAATACAAACTATAAATAAAACAACTAGCATTTTATATTCCCAGTTAGTTCAAATGTCAGTATCTAGCTCCTTTTTTTTTTAGCACAAGCATCCTTCATATAAAACCAATTTGCAAGCAGTTGTGCCCCAGCCCACACAGCCCAAGGCTCCCACCATCCAGCTGGAGGGGCTTGAATGTTCAATCAAGTTGATCAAATAAGTGTCCAGACTATATTGTTGTAGTATTACCATTCACCCCAATTGCAGCCCCTACAATATACCACGCCCCCTCTTCCACAGATTGTTCCTTAGGCTTAGAGATGGGGCACAGGTGGACAAGAAGCACAACAGTATACTTTGTCTGGAGATGTCGTTTTGGACTCTGATCAGTTCTGGCTGTTTCCTTTCGTGGGCTGACCGATTGCCCAGGGATAAGCTTTCAGTCCTACTAATGAATCACAAGCGATTAGATATATATGTATTTAAACATTGCTAGTTACTATGGTAGGTTACTTTGGTATAGACACAGAGGTTTGGATGGTGTGTTAATCCCTGGATTACATTTTTTCCCTGAGAAAGATGACAAGGCCTTACTGTGGCATATAAATCTCCTGATCATTAGAGGGTATATGCTTGTGGCAACATCCACGAGTTATTCCTCCAAAGAGAGAGCTAATAATCAAATAAAGAGACATCACTTGCTAGTGTACAACTGGCCTCTGAAATGCCAGAGAGTGTTACCAAAGGCCATTAAGCAATACAGCAAAATATTGGTCTCCATGAGACAAGCAAGACTCCTCCATCAATATCAGCTACACCTCAACAGCCTGGAGATACTGTGCAACAGTGGCAGCCAAGTGTCTATATATATATCCCAAATCTATTTGGCTATTAGCTCTCTCCTTGGAGGAATAACTCACAGCGGATGCCATAAGCTTATGTCCTCTAGTGGTTGGGAGATGTTATAAGCCACAATAAGAACTTGTCACCATTTATAGAGAAACCACAGTTTGCGGGTTAGCATACCATCAAAGCATCTGGGTCCATGCTCACAGCTTAGCTTGACATAATAATTGGTACTGCTTAAATGCCTGTACATCCAATAGCTTGTGCTTTGTTAGTATGACTAAAAAGGCTATCACTGGAAAAGCTGTCAACCCATGAAAGGATACAACCTGAACAGACTGGAGTCCAAAATGACAACTCCAAAGAAATTAGACTCTTTGCTTCTCACCCACTTATGCCCCTTTCCCAAAGCCCAGGGACCAAACTGCGGAAGAGGAGGTGTGGTAGATTGTAAGGGCTGCAGAGAGATAGGGGTGAATTGTGAGACTACAGGAATATAGTCTGGACTCCTAACTGATCAACATGCCTGTGCATACTAGCTTCTCTAACTGGACTATGGGAACCTTGGGTTGTTCAAAATTTGGACATAGATACTTGCAAATTGCACCAATTACCTAATTGTATATATTGAGTAACATCAATGTTATCTGCAAATGACTGTGTCATTATCTTGTAGAATCCCTTAAAAATATAAAAATAAAATAAAAAAAGAGCTCAAAAAATAGTAATATGTATTATTCGCCACATCAAGCCCTAAATCATACACTATTTACTATCAATCATTTAAACACAAATGAGGAAGTTCTGACTCCCATGCAGTGGCATTGGGAAACCACCATGTTAAAAACACAACCAAAATTTTCCTGCTAAGATCCCATATGGATAGCCAACATAAGCTCTAAATCCAATATAATTTGTTTTTGCCTTTTGGGTTTTTTTTTAACAACAGAATATTTGTTTCTGCCAAGAGTCTGAATAACCCAGGATGTATTGTAGTGATATTATGTAAGGGAGAGTAACTCACAAAAGTTGGAGCCACCCATCCAGGTGTGAACCATCTTTTTATCTGCTCACCCAGATTATCTGGTACATATCCATTAAAGTGATCTGAATTGCTTTTTAAATAAGATGCATAATCATATTCTGGACTGTTAATAGAAAAATCATAGATCTCTTCTCGAGACCCTAAAGGAACATGATTTGTTGCTTTAGCGGGAAATCCACATTCAAGCCACTGAGGATATTTAATGAATTAATCCCAAAATTGATCTTTATCATGCTATTTTTGTAAGCAATTATCTAAAAATAAAGGATTTTCTAAGGATACAAAAGATTCATTATAAGTGTGATAACCTAAAGTCATCACTCCAAGCTCCCAAATTAACCTTTTATTAGGTTTACCTCTACCTGATTTATCTGGAGCATCAGTTAAGAATGTTCTATAGCTGAGAGTGAGACATCTGAAAGGCACCTGTCCACTCAAGACTACCCATATGGGAGCCGTATCAGATCACCCCACATATTTAATCTCTTGAGAGGTTTTGTGGGAGTTGGACAAATCCTTGAAGCCTCCAAACATGTCACTGTTATTAGTCAGTCCGTACTTTGACCTGTACCTCATCACCCCAACCCACAGGATGGATCAGGGGTGGATTGAGAACATACTCCCAGTATCAATCCCTCAACACTTCCGGCAATTGGACAGAAAGTATAGCTAACATAGCAAGAAACATATTTTGATAAGTTAGAATTTGTCCTGAGGCTGACACTGTCTTTTCAGCCAATCTTGTCAGCATTTTGATTTGACTCCAGATCGGTGGTTTTGATTCCTTAGTGTTTTGGGCGGAGCGTGGCATCACTGTGAGTCGCTGAAGTCGACGTCGTGTGTTGTTCATTAGTCTCCTTTTCTTTCTTCTTCATGTCTTGGAGTCTGCAGTGTCTAATGAGCCGGTCTGGGATCCAAATTGGAGTGTTTGCACCCTGTGGAAACACACATGCATACCCTCTTCCCGAAGTTATTAAAATATCGAGGCCTTTCCAGGTGTCACTTAGCAAATCTTTCCATATTACTTTTGGTCGGCACATTGACCGTCTTCTCGGCCAATCAGAGGCACTTTTGGCATTGTGACCATCTTCCCAGCAATCCAGAGGCCCATTAGGCATGCTGAACGTCTTCCCAATCAATCCAGAGGCTTGGTTAACATCCTGACCATCATCCCAAGCAATCCAGAGGCTTGGTCGACATCCTGACCATCCTTCCAGGTAACCCAGAGCCCCGGTCAGCATCCTGATGATCTTCCCAGGAAATCCAGAGGCCTGGTCGGTATCTTGACCATCTTCCCAGAAATCCAGATGCCTGTTCGGCATCCTGACCATCTTCCCAGGCAATGCAAAGGCATGTTCGCCATCCTGACCAACTTCCCAGGAAATCCAGATGCCTGTTTGGCATCCTGACCATCTTCCCAGTAAATCTAGAAGCCTGATAGGCATCCTGACCATCTTCTCAGGCAATCCAGAGGCCTGATCGGCATCCTGACCATCTTCCGAGACAATCCAGGTGCCTGTTGGGCATCCTGACCATTTTCTCAGGCAATCCAGAGGTCTGGTCTGCATCCTCACCATCTTCTCAGCAACCCAGAGGCCCGTTCAGCATCCTGAATGTCTTCTCAGGCAATCCAGAGGCCTGGTAGGCATCCTGACCATCTTCTCAGGCAATCCAGAGTCCTGGTCGGCATCCTGACCATTTTGCCAGAAATCCAGATGCCTGGTCAGCATCCTGACCATCTTCGCAAGCTATCCAGAGGCATGGTCAACATTTTAGCAACTTTGCTGGCAATCCAGAAGCCTGGTTGGCATCCTGACCCTCTTCCCACACAATCCAGATGCCCGGTCATCAACCAGACAATCCTTCCAGGCAATCCTGAGGCCTGTTTGGCATCCGGACCATCTTCCCAGGAAATCCAGAGGACTGGTCACCATCCTAACTACTTTCCACCATAAACCAGCGGCCTGGTCTGCATCCTGACCATATTCCTAGGCAATGCAGAGGCATGGTCATCATCCTAACCATCTTCCCAGGCAAACCAGATGCCTGGTCAGCATCCTGACCAGCTTTCAAGGTAATCCAGAGGCCTGGTCAGCATCCATAGAATCCTCTCAGGCAATCCAGAGGCTTGGCCAGCATCCTCACCATCTTCCCAGGCAATGCAGTGGATGGTTAACATCCTGACCATATTCCCTGGTAATCCAGAGGCATGTTCAGCAACCTGACCATTTACCCATGAAATCCAGAGGCCTGGTTGGCATCCTCATCATCCTCCCAGGTATTCCAGAGACCTGGTCAGCATCCTGACTAACTTCCCAGTCAATAAAGAGGCCTGGTCAGCATCCTCACCATCTTCCCAGGCAATGCAGAGGCATGGTCAGTATCCTGACCATGTTCCCTGGTAGTCCAGAGGTCTGGTCGGCATCCTGACAATCTTCCAAGCCAATCCATATGCCTGGTCAGCATCCTGACCATCTTCTCAGGTATTCAAGAGGCCCGATCAGCATCCTGACCATCCTCCCAGGAAATGCAGAAGTGTGGTCAGCATCCTGACCATCTTCCCAGGCAATCCAGATGCTTGGTCGACACCCTGACCATCCTTCGAGGTCATAGACACCCTGACCATCCTTCGAGGTCATCCAGAGTCCTGGTCGGCATCCTGACGATCTTCCCAGGCAATCCAGAGGCCTGGTTGGTATCCTGACCAATTTACCAGGCAATCCAGAAGAGTGCGTGTCATGCTGACCATCTTCCCAGACAATCCAGAGGCCTGGTCGGCATTGTGACCATCCTACATGATAGTGCAGAGGCCCAATCAGAATCCTGACCATCTTTCCAGGCAATCAAGATGCCTGGTCTGCATCTTGACCATCCTCCCTGGCCATCCAGAGGCCTGATCATCATCTTAACCATCCTCCCATGTAAATGAGAGGCCTGTCCAGAATCCTGACCATCTTCCCCAGCAATCCAGAGGCCTGGTCAGCATGGTGACCCCTTTTCCAGGCATTCCAGAGGTCTGGTCAGCATCGTGACCATCATCGCAGCAATGCATAGGAATGGTCGACATCCTGATGAACTACCAACGCAATCCAGAGGCCTAGAAGGCATCCTGACCATCTCAGGCAATCCAGAGGCCTGATCGACATCCAGACCATATCCACAAACAATCCAGATGCCCGTTCGGCATCCTGATCATCTTCCCAGGCAACCCAGAGGTCTGGTTGGCATCCTGACCATTTTCTCAGCATCCCAGAGGCCTGGTCATCATCCAGACCATCTTCCCAGGTAATCCAGAGGCCTGGTTGGCACACACAATCTTCCCAGGCAACCCAGAGGCATGGTCGAAATTATGACCAACTTCCAAGGCAGTCCAGAAGCCAGCTCAGCATCCTGACCATCTTCCTAGGCAAACCAGAGGCCTGCTCAGAATCCTGTCCATTTTCCCAGGAAATGCAGAGGACTGGTCACCATCCTGACAGCTTTCCCACTTAAACCAGGGGCCTGGTCTGCATCCTGACCACCGTCTCAGGTGATCCAGTGGCCTGGTCTGCATCCTGACCATATTCCTAGGCAATACAGTGGCATGGTTTGCATCCTAACCATCTTCTCAGGTAATCTAGATGCCTGGTCGGCATCCTGACCAGCTTTCCAGGTAATCCAGAGGCCTGGTCAGCATCCTTACAAACTTTCCATGCAATCCAGATGCTTGGCCATCATCCTGATGATTTCCCCAGGCAATCCAGAGGGAGGTCACCATCCTGATCATCTTCCCTGGTAATTCAGAGGCCTGTTAAGGATCCTGACCATCTACCCATGAAATCCAGAGGCTTGGTCGGCATCCTGATCATCCTCACAGGCATTCCAGAGACCTGGTCAATACAGTCTTCCCAGTCAATACAGAGGCCTGGTCAGCATCCTGACCATCTTCCCAGGAAATGCAGAGGCTCGTCAATATCCTGACCATGTTCCATGGTAGTCCAGAGGCCTGGGCAGCATCTTGATAATCTTTCCAGGCAACCCAGAGGGCTGGTCGGCATATTGACCATCTTCTCAGGCATCCAGAAGCAATTTTGTCATCATGACCATCTTCCCAGCAATCCAGACGCCCATTCTGCATGCTGACCATCTTCCCAGGCAATCCAGAGACTCGGTCAGCATCCTTACCATCTTCCCAAGCAATTCAGAGGATTGGTCGGCATCCTGACCATCCTTCCAGGTAACCCAGAGCCCCCGTCGGCATCCTGATGATCTTCCCAGGCAATCCAGAGGCCTGGTCAGAATTCTGACAATCTTCCCAGAAATCCAGATGCCTGTTCGGCATGCTGACCATCTTCCCAGGCAATCCAGAGGCATGTTTGCCTTCCTGACCAACTTCCTAGGAAATCCAGATGCCTGGTCGGCATCCTGAACATGTTTCCTGGCAATCCAGAGGCCTGGTAGGCATCCTGACCATCTTCTCAGCCAATGCAGATGCCTGATCGGCATCCTGACCATCTTACTAGACAATCTAGTTACCTGTTGGGCATCCTGACCATTTCCACAGGCAATCCAGAGGTCTGGTCTGCATCCTGACCATCTTTCCAGCAACCCAGAGGCTGGTTCAGCATCCTGACAATCTTCTCAGGCAATCCAGAGGCCTGGTAGGCATCCTGGCCATCTTCTCAGGCAATCCATAATGCAGTTCGGCATCCTGACCATTTTCCCAGAAATCCAGATGCCTACTCAGAATCCTGACCATCTTCCCAAGCCATCCAGAGGCATGGTCGACATCCTTAGCAACTTCTCAGGCAATCCAGAGGCCTGGTTGGCATCCTGACCATCTTCTCAGAAATCCAAATGCCTGGTCTGCGTCCTGACCATCTTCCTAGTCCATACAGAGTCATGGTCGACATCCTGACCAAGTTCCCAGGCAATCCAGAGGTGTGTTCGGAATTGTGAATACCTTCCAGCAACCCAAAGGCATGGTCAACATCCTGACCAACTTCCAAAGCAATCCAGAGGCCTGCAAAGCATCCTGACCATCTTCTCAGGAAATCCAGAGGCCTGATCGGCATCCTCACCATCTTCCCAGACAGTCCAGGTGTCTGTTTGGCATCCTGACGATCTTTCCTGGCAAACCAGAGGTCTGTTCAGTATCCTGACCATCATCCCAGCAATGCACGGACCCGTTCAGCATCCTAGCCATCTTCTCAGGCAATCCAGAGGCTTGGTAGGCATCCTGACCATCTTCTCAGGCAATCCAGATTCCTGGTCGACATCCTGACCATCTTCCCAATCCATCCAGAGGCACGGTCGACATCCTTAGCAACTTCCCAGGAAACCCAGAGGCCTGGTTGGCATCCTCACCATCTTCCCAGTCAATCAGAGGACTGGTCGTCAACCATACAATCCTCCCAGGCAATCCAGAGGCCTGTTCTCCATCCTGACCATCTTCCCAGGCAATACAGAGGTATGGTCAGCAACCTGACAATCTTCCCAGGGAATCCAGAGGTCTGCTCAGAATCCTTACCATTTTACCAGGAAATCCAGAGGACTGGTCCCCATCCTGATGGCTTTCCACCTTAAAGCAGGGGCCTGGTCTGAATCCTGACCATTTTCCCAAGTAATCCAGCAGCCTGGTCTGCATCATGACCATATTCCTAGGCAATGCAGTGGCATGGTCAGCATCCTAACCATCATCCCAGGCAATCTAGATGCCTGGTCGGCATCCTGACCAGCTTCCCAGGTAATCCAGAGGCTTGGTCAGCATCCTTACAAACCTTTTAGGCAATCCAGATGCTTGACCATCATCCTGACCATCTTCCCAGGCAATTCAGAGGATGGTCACCATCCTGACCATCTTCCCAGTTGATTCCGAGGCTTGTTAAGCATCCTGACCATCTACCCATGAAATCCAGAGACTTGGTCGGCATCCTGATCATCCTCCCAGGTATTCCAGATACATGGTCAGCATCCTGACCATCTTCCCAGTCAATACAGAGGCCTGGTCTGCATCCTGACCATCTTCCCAGGCAATGCAGAGGCTCGTCAGTATCCTGACCATGTTCCATGGTAGTCCAGAGGCCTGGGCAGCATCCTGATCATCTTCCAAGGCAATCCATATGCCTGGTAATCATCCTGACCATCTTGCCAGGAAATCCAGAGGGCTGGTCAGCATCCTGACCATCCTTGCAGGTAGCCCAGAGGACTGGTCATCATCGTGACCTTCTTCAAAGGTACTCCAGAGGCCTGGTCAGAATCCTGACCATCTTCGCAGGCAGTGAAGGACCTTGACAGCATCCTGACGAACCTCATGTAGTTCAGAGGCCTGATCAGCATACTGACCATCTTTGCAAGCAACCCAGACTCAGGGTCAACATCCTGACCAACCTGCAAGTCAATCCAGAGGCCTGGTTAGCATCCCGACCATCTTCCCAGGCATTCCAGAGGACATGTCAGCATCCTGACCAACTTCCCAGGAAGTCCAGTGGCCTGGTCAGCATCCTGACCATCTGCCGGCAACCCAAAGTCCTGGTCCGCATCCTGTCCATATTCCCATGTAATTCAGAGGCCTGTTCAGCATGCTGGCCATCTTCCGAGTCAATCCAGAGCCCTGGTCCCCATCGTGAACCTCCTCCCACTTAATCTAGAGGCCTATTCATCATCCTGACCATCTTCCCAGGAAATCCAGAGGCCTGATCATAATCCTGACCTTCCTCCCAGGTAATCCAGAGGGATGGTCAGAAGCCCACTGGTCTTCCCCCAGCAATCCAGAGGCCTGGTTTTCATCCTGACCATCTTCCCAGGCAATCCAGAGGCCTGGGAGTCATACTCACCATCTTCCCAGGCAACCAGAGGCATGGTCTACATTATGACGAACTTCAAAGGCAATCCAGAGGCCAAGTCGGCATCCCGACCATTTTCCCAGGTAATCCAGCGGCCTGGTCAGCATCTTGACCATATTCCTAGGAAATGCAGAGGCATGGTCAGCATCCTAAACATCTTCCCAGGCAATCCAGAGGCCTGTTCAGCATCCTGTATGTCTTCCCAGTAAGTTCAGAAGCCTGGTCCGCATCCTGAATATCTTCTCAGGCAATCCAGAGGACTGGTCAGCATCCTGACCATTTTCCCAGGCAATTCGGAGGCCAGGTTGACTTACTCACTATCTTCTGCGGCAACCCAGAGGCATGGTCGACATCCTGACCAACTTCCAGGGCTATCTAATGGCCAGGTCAGCATCCTGACCATGTTCCTGGGCAATCCAGAGGCCCAGTCAGTATCCTGACCTTCATCCCAGATAGTGCTGAGGCCTGTTCAGCATCCTGGCCATTTTACCAGGTAATCCAGAGGAATGTTTATCATTCTATCTTTCCAGGCAGTCCAGAGGACTGGTCAGCATCCTGGCCATCTTTCCGGGCAACCCAGATTCCTGGTCGGCATGTTGACTGTACTCTCGGCCATCCAGAGGCACTTTTGGCATCTTTACCATCTTCCCATCAATCTAGAGGCCCATTCAGCCTGTTGACCATCTTCCCAGGCAATCCCGAGGCATGGTCAGCATCCTGACAGTCTTCCCACGCAACTTAGAGGCTGGGTCGACATCCTGACCATCTTTCCAGGTAACCAAGAGCCCTGGTCAGCATCGTGATGATCTTTCCAGGCAATCCAGAAGCCTGGTCGGTATCCTGACCATCTTCCCAGAAATTCAGATGCCTATTCGGCATGGTGACCATCATCCCAGGATATCCAGAGGCATGCTCGCCATCCTTACAAACTTCCCAGGCAATCCAGATGCCTGGTCTGCATCCTGACCATCTTCCCAGGCAATCAAGAGGCCTGGTAGTCATCCTGACCATCTCAGACAATCCAGAGGCTTGATCGGCACCCTGACCATCTTCCCAGAAATTCCAGGTGCCTGTTGGGCATCCTGACCATCTTCCCAGGCAATCCAGAGGTCTGGTCTACATCTTGACCACCTTCCCAGCAACCCAGAGGCCTGTTCAGCATCCTGACCATTTTCTCAGGCAATCCAGAGGCCTGGTAGGCATCCTGACCATCTTCTCAGGCAATCCAGAGTCCTGGTCAGCATTCTGACCATTTTTCCAGAAATCCAGATGCCTGTTCGGTATCCTGACCATCTTCCTAGGCAATCCAAATGCCTGGTCGGCATCCTGACCATCTTCCCAGGCCATCCAGAGGCATGCTTGACAACCTTAGCAACTTCCCAGGCAATCCAGAGGCCTGGTTGGCAACCTGTCCATCTTCCAAGGCAATCCAGAGGCCCGGACATCAACCACACAATCCTCCCAGGCAATCCAGAGGCCTGCTCGGCATCCTGACCATTTTCCCAGGTAATCCAACGGCCTGGTCTGCATGCTGACCATATTCCATGGCAATGCAGAGGCATGGTCAGCATCCCAACCATCTTCCCAGGCAATCCAGATGCCTGGTCAGCATCCTGACCAGCTTTCCAGGTAATCCATAGGCATAGTCAGCATCCAGACAATCCTCCAAGGCAATTTAGAGGCTTGGCCAGCATCCTCAACATCTTCCCATGCAATCCAGTGGATAGTCACCATCCTGACCATATTCCCCGGTAATCCAGAGCCCTGATCAGCATCCTGACCCTCTACCCATGAAATCCAGAGGCCTGGTCAGCCTCCTGATCATCCTCCCAGGTATTCCAGAGACATGGTCAGTATCCTAACTTTCCTGTCAAAAAATTGGCCTGCTCAGCATCCTGACAATCGTCCCAGGGAATGCAGAGGCCTGGTCAGTATCCTGACCATGTTCCCTGGTAGTCCAGAGGCCTGGTCGGCAACCTGAACATCTTCCAAGGCAATCCATATGCCTTGTAAGCATCCTGATCATCTTCGCAGGCAATCAAGAGGCCTGGTCAGCATCCTGACAATCCTCCCAGGAAATTCAGAAGTGCAGTCAGCATCCTGACCATCTTCCCATTCAGTCCAGAGGCTTGGTCGACATCATGACCATCCTTTGAGGTCATCCAGAGTCCCAGTCGGCATCCCAACATTCTTCTCAGGCAATCCAGAGGCCTGGTCTTTGTCCTGACCAATTTACCAGGCAATCCAGAAGCTTGCTCAGCATGCTGACCATTTCCCAGGCAATCCAGAGGCCTGCTCGGCCTCCTTACCAAGACCCAGGCAATCCAGAGGCCTGGTCGGCATGGTGACCATGTACCCAGGCCATGCTGAGGCCTGTTTGTCATCCTGAATATCTTCCAAGGCAGTCCAGAGGACTGGGCAGCATCCTGACCATCTTCTCAGGAAGTCCAGAGGCCTGCTCAGCAGCCTGACATTCTTCCTAGGAAATCCAGAGGTCTCTTCAGGAACCTGACCATTTTCCCAGGCAATCCCCGGGCTTGGTCAGCATGTTGGCCAATTTCCTAGGCAATCCAGAGGCATGGGCAGCATCCTGACCATGCTCCCCGGTTATCCAGGGGACTGGTCAGCATCCTGACCATCCTACAAGATAGTGCAGAGGCCAAATCAGAATCCTGACCATCTTTCCAGGCAATCGAGAGGCCTGGTCTGCATCTTCACCATCTTCCCTGGCCATCCAGAGGACTGATCAGCATCCTAACCATCCTCCCACGTAATTGAGAGGCCTGTTCAGAATCCTGACCATCTTCCCCAGCAAACCAAAGGCCTTGTCAGCATCCTGACCACTTTCCCAAGCAATTCTTAGGTCTGGTCAGCATCGTGACCATCTTCCCAACATCCCAGAGGAATGGTCGAAATCCTGACGCACTACCAATGCAATCCAGAGGCTAGGAAGACATCCTGACCGTCTCAGGTAATCCAGAGGCATAATCGACATCCAGACCATATTCCCAGAAAATCCAGATGCCTGTTTGTCATCCTGACCATCTTCCCAGGCAACCCAGAGATCTGGTTGGCATCCTGACCAGCTTCCCAGCAACTCCGAGGCCCGGTCATCATCCGGACAAAGTTCCCAGGCAATCCAGCTGCCTGTGAGGGATCCTGACCATCTTCCCAGGCAACCTGGAGGCATGGTCGAAATTGTGAACAACTTCCAAGGCAGTCCAGAGGCCAGGTCGGCATCCTGACCATCTTCTCAGGCAATCCAGAGACCTGGTCAGATTCCTGACCATTTTCCCAGGAAATGCAGAGGACTGGTCACCATCCTGACAGCTTTCCAACTTAAATCAGGGACATGGTCGGCATCCTAACCATTTTCCCAGGTAATCCAGTGGCTTGGTCTGCATCCTGACCATATTCCTTGGCAATGCAGAGGCATGGTCAGCATCCTAACCATCTTCCCAGGCAATCTAGATGCCTGTTTGGCATCCTGACCAGCTTTCCAGGTAATCCAGAGGCCTGGTCAGCATCCTTATAAACCTCCCAGGCAAACCAGATGCTTTGCCATCATCCTGACCATATTCCCAGGCAATCCAGAGGATGGTCACCATCCTGACCATCTTCCCCAGTAATTCAGAGGCCTGTTAAGCATTCTGACCATCTACCCATGAAATCCAGAGCCTTGTTCACATGCTGATCATCCTGCCAGGTATTCTAGAGACCTGGTCAGCATCCTGACTATCTTCCCAGTCAATACAGTGGCTTGGTCAGCATCCTGACCATCTTCCCAGGCCATGCAGAGGCTCGTCAGTATCCTGAGCATGTTCAATGGTAGTCCAGAGGTCTGGGCAGCATCCTGATCATCTTCTATTGCAATCCAGATGTCTGGTCATCATCCTGACCTTCTTCACAGGCACTTTAGAGGGCTGGTCAGAATCCTGACCATCTTTGCAGGCAGTGCAGGACCTCGACAACTTCCTTACTAACCTCACATGTAGTCCAGAGGCCTGGTCAGCATCCTGACCATCTTCACAGACATTGCAGAGGCTTGTCAGTATCCTGATCATATTCCATGGTAGTCCAGAGGCCTGGACAGCATCCTGATCATCTTCCAAGGCAATCCAGATGCCTGGTTATCATCCTGACAATCTTTCCAGGCAATCCAGAGGGCTGGTCAGCATCATGACCATCCTCGCTGGTCGTCCAGATGTCGTCATCATCCTGACCTTTTTCACAGGTACTCCAGAGGTCTGGTCAGAATCCTGACCATCTTTTCAGGCAGTGCAGGACATTGACAGCATCCTGATGAACCTCACATGTAGTCCAGAGGCCTGGTCATCTTTGCAGGCAACCTAGAGTCAGGGTCGACATCCTGACCAACTTTAAATGCAATCCAGAGGCTGGGTCGCCATCCTGACCACATTCCCAGGCAAAACAGAGGTATGGTCGACATCCTGACCAACTTCCAAGTCAATCTAGAAGCGTGGTTGGCATCCCGACCATCTTCTCAGGCAGTACAGAGGACAGGTCATCATCCTGACCATCTTCCCAGGAAGTCCAGTGGCCTGGTCAGCATCCTGACCATCTCGCTGGAAAGGGAAAGGCCTGGTCAGCATCCTGTCCATATTCCCAGGTAATCCAGAGGCTTGCTCAGCATGCTGGCCATCTTCCGATGCAATCCAGAGCCCTGGTCCCCATCGTGAACATCCTCTGACTTAATCTAGAGGCCTATTCATCATCCTGACCATCTTCCCAGGAAATCCAGAGGCCTGATCAGCATCCTGACCTTCCTCCCAGGTAATCCAGAGGCCTGGTCTGAATCCCAATGATCTTCCCTAGCAATCCAGAAGCCTGGTCTGCATCCTGACCATCTTCCCAGGTAATCCAGAGGGCTGGACAGCATCCTGACCATCCTTGCTGGTAGTCCAGAGGACTGGTCATCATCCTGACCTTTTTCACAGCTACTCCAGAGGCCCGGTCAGTATCCTGACCTTCTTCACAGGCAGTGCAGGACCTTGACAGCATCCTGACGAACCTCACATATAGTCCAGAGGCCTGGTCATCATCCTGACCATCTTCGCAGGCAACCCAGAGTCAGGGTCGACATCCTGACCAACTTTAAATGCAATCTGGAGGGCGGGTCGGCATCTTGACCACATTCCCAGGCAAAACAGAGGTATGGTCGACATCCTGACCAACTTCCACGTCAATCTAGAGGCGTGGTTGGCATCCTGACCATCTTCTCATGCAGCCAGAAGACAGGTCATAATCCTGAACATCTTCCCAGGAAGTCCAGTGACCTGTTCAGCATCCTGACCATCTCACTGGAAATCCAAAGGCCTGGTCAGCATCCTGTCCATATTCCCAGGTAATCCCAAGGCCTGTTCAGCATGCTGGCCATCTTCTGAGGCAATCCAGAGCCCTGGTCCCCATCGTGAACATCCTCCCACTTAACCTAGAGGCCTATTCATCATCCTGACCATCTTCCCAGGAAATTCAGAGGCCTGATCAGCATCCTGACCTTCCTCCCAGGTAATCCAGAGGGCTGGTCAGAATCCCAATGATCTTCCCCAGCAATCCAGAGGCCTGGTCTGCATCCTGACCATTTTCGCAGGCAATCCAGTGGCCTGGTAGGCATACTTACCATGTTGACAGGCAGCCCAGGTCGACATTCTGACCAAGTTTCCGGGCAATACGGAGGTGTGTTCAGAATTGTGACCATCTTGCCAGTAACCCAGAGTCATGGTTAACATCCTGACCAACTTCCAAGGCAATCCAGAGGCCTGGTAGGCATCCTGACGATCTTCTCAGGCAAACCAGAGGCTTGATCGGCATCCTCAATGTCTTCCCAGACAGAAGAGTTGGATGTTCGGCATCCTCACGATCTTCCCAGGCAATCCAGAGGTCTGTTCGGTATCCTGACCATCTTCCCAGCAACCCAGGGATCCGTTCAGCATCCTGACCATCTTCCCAGGCAATCCAGAGTCCTGGTCGGCATCCTGACCATATTCCCAGAAATCCAGATGTCTGGTCGGCATCCTGACCATCTTCCAAGGCCATCCAGAGGGATGGTCGACATCTTTAGTGACTTCCCAGGAAAACCAGAGGCCTAGTTGGCATCCTCACCATCCTCCTAGGCAATCCAGGGGACCGTTCGTCATCCAGACAATTCTCCCAAGAAATCCAAAGGCCTGTTCGGCATCCTGACCATCTTCCCAGGCAATCCAGAGGTCTGGTCATCATCCTGAAAATCTTCCCAGGCAATCCAGAGGCCTGGTCAGAATCCTGACCATTTTCTCAGGAAATCCAGGGGACTGGTCACCATCCTGATGGCTTTCCAACTTAAACCAGGGGCCTGGTCTGCATTCTGACCATTTTCCCAGCTAATCCAGTGGCCTGGTCTGCATCCTGACCATATTCCTAGGCAATGCAGTGGCATGGTCAGCATCCTAATAATCTTCCCAGGCAATCTAGATGCCTGGTCGGCATAGTGACCAGTTTTCCAGGTAATTCAGAAGACTGGTCAGCATTCTTAAAAACCTTCCAGGCAATCCAGATGCTTGGCCATCACCCTGACCATCTTCCCAGGCAATCCAGAGAATGGTCACCATCCTGACCATCTTCCCAGGTAATTCAGAGGCCTGATAAACCTTCTGACAATCTACCCATGAAATCCAGAGGCTTGGTTGGCATCCTGATCATCCTCCCAGGTATTCCAGAGTCCCAGTAAGCATCCTGACTATCTTCCCAGTCAATACAGAGCCCTGGTCAGTATCCTGACCATCTTCCCAGGCAATGCAGAGGCTCGTCAGTATCCTGACCATGTTCCATGTAAATCCAGAGGCCTGCGCAGCATCCTGATCATCTTCCAAGGCAATCCGGATGCCTGGTTATCATCTTGACCATCTTGCCAGGCAATCCAGAGGGCTGCTCAGCATCCTGACCATCCTCACAGGTAGTCCAGAGGACTGGTCATCATCCTGACCTTCTTCACAGGTACTCCAGAGGCCTGGTCAGAATCAGGCAGTGCAGGACCTTGACAGCATCCTGACGAACCTCACTTGTAGTCCAGAGGCCTGGTCATCATCCTGACCATATTCGCAGGCAACCCAGAGTCAGGGTTGACATCCTGACCAACTTTAAATGCAATTCAGAGACCTGTACATCATCCTGACCATCTTCCCAGGCAAAACAGAGGTATGGTTGACATCCTGACCAACTTCCAAGGAAATCCAGAGTCCTGGTTGGCATCCTGACCATATTCCCAGGCAGTCCAGAGGACAGGTCATCATCCTGACCATCTTCCCAGGAAGTCCAGTGGCCTGGTCAGCATCCTGACCATCTCCTCGGCAACGCAAAGGTCTGGTCAGCATCCTGTCCAGATTCCCAGGCAATCCAGAGGCCTGTTCAGTATGCTGGCCATCTTCCTAGGCAATCCAGAGTCCTGGTCCCCATCATGAACATCCTCCCACTTAATCTAGAGGCCTATTCATCATCCTGACCATCTTCTCAGGAAATCCAGAGGCCTGATCAGCATCCTGACCTTCCTCCAAGTTAATCCAGAGGGCTGGTCAGAATCCCGACGATCTTCCCCAGCAATCCAGAGGCCTGGTCTGCATCCTGACCATCTTCCCAGGCAATCCAGAGGCCTGGTAGGCATACTCACCATCTTGATAGGCAGCCCAGAGGCATGGTCGACATCCTGACCAAGTTTCTAGGCAATACAGAGGTGTGTTCTAATTGTGACCATCTTCCCAGTAACCCAGAGGTATGGTCGACATCCTGACCAAATTCCAAAGCAATCCAGAGGCCTGGTAGGCATCCTGACGATCTTCTCAGGTAATCCAGAGGCCTGATCGCCATCCTCAATGTCTTCCCAGAAAGAACAGTTGGATGTTCAGCATCCTGACGATCTTCCCAGGCAATCCAGAGGTCTGTTCGGTGTCCTGACCATCTTCTCTGGAAATCCAGAGTCCTGGTCAGCATCCTGACCATCTCCCCAGAAGTCCAGATGTCTGGTCGGCATCCTGACCATTTTCTGAGGCCATTCAGAGGCATGGTCGATATCCTTAGCAACTTCCCAGGGAATCCAGAGGCCTGGTTGGCATCCTCCCCATCTTCCCAGGCAATCCAGAGGTCCGGAGTTCATCCACAAAATGCTCCCAGGAAATCCAGAGGCCTGTTTGGCATCCTGACCATCTTCCCAGGCAATCCAGAGGTCTGGTCAGCATCGTGAAAATCTTCCCAGGCAAACCAGGGGCCTGTTCTGCATCCTGACCATTTTCCCAGGTAATCCAGTGGCCTGGTCTGCAACCTGACCATATTCCTAGGCAATTCATTGGCATGGTGAGCATCCTAACCATCTTCCCAGGCAATCTAGATGCCTGGTCGTCATCCTGACCAGCTTTCCAGGTAATCCAGAGGCCTGGTCAGCATCCTTACAATCCTCCCAGGCAATCCATATGCTTGGAGATCACCCTGACCATTTCCCCAGGCAATCCAGAGGATGGTCACAATCCTGACCATCTTCACCTGTAATTCAGAGGCCTGTTAAACCTGCTGACAATCTACCCATGAAATCCAGAGACTTGGTCGGCATCCTCATCATCCTCCCAGGTATTCCAGAGGCCTGGTCAGCATCCTGACTATCTTCCCAGCCAATACAGAGGTCTGGTCAGCATCCTGACCATCTTCCCAGGCCATGCAGAGGCTCGTCAGTATCCTGACCATGTTCCATGTAAGTCCAGAGGCATGGGCAGCATCCTGATCATCTTTCAAGGCAATCCAGATGCCTGGTCATCATCCTGAGCATCTTGCCAGGCAATCCAGAGGACTGGTCATCATCCTGACCTTCTTCACAGGTATTCCAGAGGCCTGGTCAGAATCCTGACCATTTTCGCAGGCAATGCATGACCTTGACAGCATCCTGACGATCCTCACATATAGACCAGAGGCCTGGTCAGCATCCTGACCATCCTCCCAGGAAACCTAGAGTCAGGGTCGACATCCTGACCAACTTTAAATGCAATTCAGAGACCTGGTCGGCATCCTGTCCATCTTCCCAGGCAAAACAGAGGTATGGTCGACATCCTGACAAACTTCCAAGGCAATCCAGAGGACTGGTTGGCATCCCCACCATATTCCCAGGCAGTCTAGAGGACAGGTCAGCATCCTGACCATCTTCCCAGGAAGTCCAGTGGCCTGTTCAGCATCCTGACCATCTCCTGGGCAACCCAAAGGCCTGGTCAGCATCCTGTCCATATTCCAGGTAATCCAGAGGTCTGTTCAGCATGCTGGCCAGCTTCTGAGGCTATCCAGAGCCCTGGTACCCATCGTGAACATCCTCCCATTTAATCTAGAGGCCTATTCATCATCATGACCATCTTCCCAGGAAATCCAGAGGCCTGATCAGCAATTTGACCTTCCTCCCAGGTAATCCAGAGGGCTGGGCAGAACGACAATGATCTTCCCCAGTAATCCAGAGGCCTAGTCTGCATCCTGACCATCTTCCCAGGCAATCCAGATGCATGATAGGCATACTCACCATCTTCCCAGGCAATCCAGAGGCATGGTCTACATTATGACCAACTTCAAAAGCAATCCAGAGGCCAGGTCGGCATCCTGACCATTTTCCCAGGTAATCCAGTGGCCTGGTCGGCATCTTGACCATATTCCTAGGAAATACAGAGGCATGGTCAGCATCATAAACATCTTCCCAAGCAATCCAGAGGCCTGTTCATCATCCTCTACATCTTCCCAGCAAGTCTAGATGCATAATCTGCATCCTGAATATCTTTCCAGGCAATCCAGAGGCCTGGTCAGCGTCCTGACCATTTTCCCAAGCAATTCAGAGGCCAGGTTGACATACTCACCATCTTCCGAGGCAACCCAGAGGCATGGTCGACATCCTGACTAACTTCCAAGGCTATCTAGTGGCCAGGTCAGCATCCTGACCATGTTTCCAGGCATCCAGAGGCCCGGTCAATATCCTGACATTCATCCCAGATAGTGCCGAGGCCTGTTCAGCATCCTGGCCATTTTACCAGGCAATCCAGAGGAATGCTCATCATCCTGACTATCTTTCCAGGGAGTCCAGGGGACTGGTCAGCATCCTGTCCATCTTTCCAGGCAACCCAGAGGCCTGGTCGGCATGATGACCATATTCTCGGCCATCCAGAGGTACTTTTGGCATCTTGACCATATTCCCAGCAATCTAGAGGCCCATTCGGCATGCTGACCATCTTCCCAGGCAATCCAGAGACTCAGTCAGCATCCTGACCATCTTCCCAAGCAATTCAGAGGCTTGGTCGACATCCTGACCATCCTTCCAGGTAACCCAGAATTCCGGTCGGCATCCTGATGATCTTTCCAGGCAATTCAGAAGCCTGGTCGGTATCCTGACCATCTTCTCAGAAATCCAGATGCCTGTTTGGCATGCTGACCATCATCCCAGGTGATCCAGCGGCATTCTTGCCATCCTGACCAACTTCCCAGGCAATCCAGATGCCTGGCCGGCATCCTGACGATCTTCCCAGGCAATCCAGAGGCCTGCTAGCCATCCTGACCATCTTCTCAGGCAATCCAAAATCCTGGTCGGCATCCTGACCACTTTCCCAGAAATCCAGATGCCTAGTCGGCATCCTGCCCATCTTCCCAAGCCATCCACAAGCATCATCGACATCCTTAGCAACTTCCCAGGCAATCCAGAGGCCTGGTTGGCATCCTGACCATCTTCCCAAGCAATTGAGAGGCCCAGTCATCAAACAGACAATCCTCCCAGGAAATCCAGGGGCCTGTTCAGCAACCTGACCATTTTCCCAGGAAATCCAGAGGGCTGGTCACCATCCTGACTACTTTCCAAATTAAACCAGGTGCCTGGTCTGCATCCTGACCATTTTCCCAGGTAATCCAGCAGCCTGGTCTGCATCCTGACCATATTCCTAGGCAATCAAGAGGCATGGTCAGCATCCTAATCATCTTCCCAGGCAATCCAGATGCCTGGTCGTTATCCTGACCAGCTTTCCAGGTAATCCAGAGGCCTGGTCCGCATCCTTACAAACCTCCCAGGCAATCCAGATGCTTGGCCATCATCCTGACCATCTTCCCAGGCAATCCACATGATGGTCAACATCCTGACCATAATCCCCGGTAATTCAGAGGCTTGTTCATCCTGACCATCTACCCATGAAATCCAGAGGCCTTCTCGGCATCCTGATCATCCTCCCAGGTATTCCAGAGACCTGGTCAGTATCCTGACTAACTTCCCAGTCAATAAAGAGGCCTGGTCAGCATCCTCACCATTGTCCCATGCAATGCAGAGGCCTGGTCAGTATCCTGACCATGTTCCCTGGTAGTCCAGAGGCCTGGTCGGCATCCTGACCATCTTCCAAGGCTATCCATATGCCTGGTCAGCATCCTGACCATCTTCACAGACAATCAAGAGGCCCGGTCAGCTTCCTGACCATCCTCCCAGGAAATTCAGAAGTGCGGTCAGCATCCTGACCATCTTCCCAGGCAATCCAGAGGCTTGGTCGACATCCTGACTGTCCTTTGAGGTCATCCAGAGAACTGGTCGGCATACTGATGTTCTTTCCAGGAATCCAGAGGCCTGGTCGGTATCCTGACCAATTGACCAGACAATCCAGAAGCCTGCTCGGTATGCTGACCATCTTCCCAGGCAATCCAGAGGCCTGGTCGGCCTCATGACCAAGACCCAGGCAATCCAGAGGCATGGTTGGCATCATGACCATCTACCCAGGCAATCCTGAGGCCTGTTCATCATCCTGACTATCTTCCAAGGAAGTCCAGAGGACTGGGCAGCATACTGACTGTCTTCCCAGGAAGTACAGAGGCCTGCTCAGCAGCCTGATATTCTTCCTAGGAAATTCAAAGGCCTGTTCAGAAACCTGACTATTTTCCCAGGCAATCCAGGGGCCTGGTCAGCATGTTGGCCAATTTCCTAGGCAATCCAGAGGCGTGGGCAGCATCCTGACCATGCTCCCAGGTAATCCAGGGGACTGGTCAGCATCCTGACCATCCTACAAGATAGTGCAGAGGCCCAATCAGAATCCTGACCATCTAACCAGGCAATCGAGAGGCCTGGTCTGCATCTTCACCATCTTCCCTGGCCATCCAGAGGCCTGATCAACATCCTAACCATCCTCCCATGTAATGGAGAGGCCTGTTCAGAATCCTGACCATCTTCCCCTTAAATTGAGAGGCCTTGTCAGCATCCTGACCACTTTCCCAGGCAATCAGGAGGTCTGGTCGGCATCGTGACCATCTTCCTAGCAACCCAGAGGAACAGTCGACATCTTGATGAACTACCAATGCCATCCATAGGCCTGGAAGGCATCCTGACCATCTCGGGCAATCCAGAGCCCTGATCGACATCCAGACCATATTCCCAGACAATCTAGATGTCTGTTTCGCATCCTGACCATCTTCCCAGGAAACTCAGACGTCTGGTTGGCATCCTAACCATCTTCCCAGCAACTCTGAGGCCTGGCCATTATCTGTACAAACCTCCCAGGTATTCCAGAGGCCTGTGAGGCATCCTGACCATCTTCCCAGACAATTTAGAGGCCTGTTTGGCACACTCACCATCTTCCCAGGAAACTCAGATGCATGGTCGAAATTATGACCAACTTCCAAGGCAGTCCAGAGGCCAGGTGGGAATCCTGACCATCGTACCAGGCAATCCAGAGGCCTGGTCAGAATCCTGACCATTTCCCAGTAAATCCAGAGGACTGGTCACCATCCTGATGGCTTTCCAACTTAAACCAGGGGCCTGGTCTGCATCCTGACCATTTTCCCAGCTAATCCAGCCACCTGATCTGCATCCTGACCATATTCCTCAACAATGCAGAGGCATGGTCAGCATCCTAACCATCTTCCCAGGAAATCTAGATGCCTGGTCGGCATCCTGACCAGCTTTCCATGTAATCCAGAGGCCTGGTCAACATCCTTACAAACCTCCCAGGGAATCCAGATGCTTGGCAATCATCCTGACCATCTTCCCAGGCATTCCAGAGGATGGTCACCATCCTGACCATCTTCCCCGGTAATTCAGAGGCCTGTTAATCATTCTGACCATCTACCCATGAAAACCAGAGTCTTGGTCGACATCGTGATCATCCTCCCAGGTATTCCAGAGACCTGGTCAGCATCCTGACTATCTTTCCTGTCAATATAGAGGCTTGGTCAGCATCCTGACCTTCTTCCCTGGCAATCTAGATGCCTGGTCGGCATCCTGACCAGCTTTCCTGGTAATCCAGAGGCCTGGTCAACATCCTTACAAACCTCCCAGGCAATCCAGATGCTTGGCCATCATCCTGACCATCTTCACAGGCATTCCAGAGGATGGTCACCATCCTGACCATCTTCCCCAGTAATTCAGAGGCCTGTTAAGCATTCTGACCATCTACCCATGAAATCCAGAAGCTTGGTCGGCATCCTAATCATCCTCCCAGGTATTCCAGAGATCTGGTCAGCATCCTGACTATCTTCCCAGTCAATACGGATGCCTGGTCAGCATCCTGACCATCTTCCCAGGCAATGCAGAAGCTCTTCAGTATCCTGACCATGTTCCCATGGTAGTCCAGAGGCCTGGGCAGCATCCTGATTATTTTCAACGGCAATCCAGATGCCTGGTCATCATCCTGACCATCTTGCCAGGCAATCCAGAGGGCTGGTCAGCATCCTGACCATACTCTCTGGTAGTCCAGAAGACTGGTCATCATTCTGACCTTCTTCACAGGTACTCCAGAGGCCTAGTCAGAATTCAGACCATCTTCACAGGCAGTGCACGACCTTGACAGCATCCTGACGAACCTCATATGTATTTCAGTGACCTGGTCAGCATCCTGACCATCCTCACAGGAAACCTAGAGTCAGGGTCGACATCCTGACCAACTTTTAATGCAATCCAGAGGCTTGATCAACATCCCGACCAACTTCCAAGACAAAACAGAGGTATAGTCAACATCCTGACCAACTTCCAAGGCAATCCAGAGGCGTGTTTGGCTTCCCAACCATCTTCCCAGGCAGTCCAGAGGAAAGGTCAGCATCCTGACCATCTTCCAAGGAAGTCCACTGTCCTGCTCAGCGTCCTAACCATCTCCCCAGGAACCCAACGGCCTGGTCAGCATCCTGTCCAGATTCCCAGGTAAGCCAGAAGTCTGTTCAGCATGCTGGTCGTTTTCTGAGGCAATCCAGAGCCCTGGTCCCCAACGTGAACATCCTCCCACTTAATCTAGAGGCCTATTCATCATCCTGACCATCTTCCCAGGAAACCCAGAGGCCTGATCAGCATCCTGACCTTCCTCCCAGGTAATCCAGAGGGATGGGCAGAACGACAATGATCTTCCCCAGCAATCCAGAGGCTTGGTCTGCATCCTGACCATCTTCCCAGGCAATCCAGACGCCTGGTAGGCATACTCACCATCTTCCCAGGCAACCCAGAGGCATGGTCTACATTATGACCAACTTCAAAGTCAATCCAGAGGCCAGGTAGGCATCCTGACAATTTTCCCATGTAATCCAGCAGCCTGGTCAGCATCTTGCCCATATTCCTAGGAAATGTAGAGGCATGGTCAGCATCCTAAACATCTTCGCAGGCAATCCAGAGGCCTGTTCATCATCCTGTACATCTTCCCAATAAGTCTAGATGCCTGGTCTGCATCTTGAATATCTTCCCAGGCAACCCAGAGGCCTGGTCAGCGTCCTGACCATTTTCCCAAGAAATTCAGAGGCCAGGTTGACATACTCACCATCTTCCGAGGCAATGCAGAGGCATGGTCGACATCCTGACCAACTTCCAAGTCTATCTAGGGGCCAGGTCAGCATCCTGACCATGTTCCCAGGCAATCCAGAGGACCGTTCATTATCCTGACCATCATCCCAGATAGTGCAGAGGCCTGTTCAGCATCCTGGCCATTTTACCAGGCAATCCATAGGCATGTTCATTATCCTGAACAACTTTCCAGGGAGTCCAGAGGACTGGTCAGCATCCTGACCATCCTTCCAGGCATCCCAGATGTCTGGTTGGCATATTGACCATCTTCTCAGCCATCCAGAGGCACTTTTGGGATCTTGACCATCTTCCCAGCAATCTAGAGACCCATTCGGCATGCTGACCATCTTTGAGGCAATCCAGAGCCTCGTTCTGCATCTTGACCATGTTCCAAACAATCCAGAGGCTTGGTCGACATCCTGACCATCCTTCCAGGAAACCCAGAGTCCCGGTCAGCATCCTAATGATCTTACCAGGCAATCCAGAGGCCTGTTCGGTATCCTGACCATCTTTCCAGAAAACCAGATGTCTGTTCGGCATCCTAACCATCTTTCCAGGCCATCCAGAGGCCTTTTCGCAAACCTGACCAACTTCCTAGGCAATCCAGATTCCTGGCCGGCATCCTGACCATCTTCCCAGACAATCCAGGTGCCTGTTGGGCATCCTGACCATATTCCCATGCAATCCAGAGGTCTGGTCTGCATTCTGACCATCTTCCCAGCCACCCAGAGGCCCGTTCAGCATCCTGACCATCTTCTCAGGCAATCCAGAGGCCTGGTAGGCATCCTGACCATCTTCTCAGGCAATCCAGAGTTCTGGTTGGCATCCTGACCATTTTCCCAGAAATTCAGATGACTAGTCGGCATCCTGACCATCTTCCTAAGCCATCCAGAGGCACCGTCAATGTCCTTAGCAACTTCCCAGGCAATCCAGAGGACTGGTTGGCATCCTGACCATCTTCCCATAAATCCAGATGCCTGGTCTGCATCCTGTCCATCTTCCCAGGCCATCCAGAAACATCGTTGATATCCTGACCAAGCTCCTAGGCAATCCAAAGTTGTGTTCAGAATTGTGACCATATTCCCAGCAACCCAGAGGCTTAGTCGACATCCAGACCAACTTCCACAGCAATCCAGAGGACTGGTAGGCATCCTGACCATCTTCTCAGTCAATCTAAAGACCTGATTGGCATCCACACCATCTTCCCAGACAGTCCAGGTATCTGTTCGCATCCTGACAATCATTCCAGGCAATCCAGAGGTCTGGTCTGTATCCTGACCATCTTCCCAGACAATACAGAGGCTTGGTAGGCATCCTGACCATCTTCTCAGGCAATCCAGAGTCCTGGTCAGCATCCTGACCATCTTCCTAGAAATCCAGGTGCCTGGTTGGCATCCTGGCCATCTTCCCAGGCCATCCAAAGTCATGGTCGACATCATTAGCAACTTTCCAGGAAATCCAGAGGCCTGGATGGCATCCTCACCATCTTCCCAGGCAATCCAGACAACCGGTCATCATCCAGACAATTCTCCCAGGCAATCCAGAGGCCTGTTCGGCATGCTGACCATCTTCCCAGGCAATCCAGAGGTCTGGTCAGCATCCTCACAATCTTCCCAGGCAATCCAGAGGCCTAGGCAGAATCCTGATAATTTTCCCAGGAAATCTAGAGGACTGGTCACCATCCTGATGGCTTTCCATCTTAAAAAAAAAACCAAGGGCCTGGTCTGCATCCTAAACAAGACCTAGGCAATCCAGAGGCCTGGTCTGCCTCCTGACCAAGACCCAGGCAATCCAGAGGCATGGTTGGCATGGTGACCATCTACCCAGGCAATCCTGAGGCCTGTTCATCATCCTGACTTTCTTCCAAGGAAGTCCAGAGGACTGGGCAGCATCCTGACCGTCTTCCCATGAAGTCCAGAGGCCTACTCAGTAGCCTGACATTCTTCCTAGGAAATCCAGAGGCCTGTTCAGTTACCTGACCATTTTCCCAGGCAATCCAGGGGACTGGTCAGCATCTTGAACATCCTACAAGATAGTGCAGAGGCCCAATCAGAATCCTGACCATCTTTTCAGGCAATCGAGAGTCTTGGTCTGCATCTTGACCACCTTCCCTGGCCATCCATAGGCATGATCAGCATCCTAACCATCCTTCCACATTATTGAGAGGCCTGTACAGGATCCTGACCATCTTGCCCAGCAATCCAGAGGCCTGGTCAGCACCCTGACCACTTTCCCAGGCAATCCAGAGTTCTGGTCAGCATCGTGTCCATCTTCCCAGCAATCCAGGGGCATGGTCGACATCCTGATGAGCTACCAATGCAATCCATAGGCCTGGAAGGCATCCTGACCATCTCAGGCAATCCAGAGACCTGATCGACATCCAGACCATATTCCCAGACAATCCAGATGCCTGTTCGGCATCCTGACCATCTTTCCAGGCAACCCAAAAGTCTGGTTGGCATCCTGACCATCTTCCCAGCAACCCAGAGGCCTGGTCATCATCCAGACCATCTTCGAGGCAATCCAGAGGCCTGATCGGCATCCTGACCATATTCCCAGGCAATCCAGAGGCCTGTTTGGCACACTCAGCATCTTCCCAGGCAACCCAGATGCATGGTCGAAATTATGACCATCTTCCAAGGCAGTCCAGAGTCCAGGTCGGCATCCTGACCATCTTCCCAGGCAATCCAGAGGCCTGGTCAGAATCCTGACCATTTTCCCAGGAAATCCAGAGGACTGGTGACCATCCTGATGGCTTTACCACTTAAACCAGGCACCTGGTCTGCATCCTGACCATTTTCCCAGGTAATGCAGCGGCCTTGTCTGCATCCTGACCATATTCCTATGCAAGGCAGTGGCATGGTCAGCATCCTAACCATTTCCCAGGCAATCTAGACGCATGTTTGGCATCCTGAACAGCTTTCCAGGTAATCCAGAGGCCTGGTCAGCATCCTTACAAACCTGCCAGGCGATCCAGATGCTTGGCCATCATCCTGACCATCTTCCCAGGCAATCCAGAGGATGGTCACCATCCTGACCATCTTCCCCTGTAATTCAGACGCCGGTTAAGCATCCTGACCATCTACCATGAAATCCAGAGGCTTGTTCAGCATCCTGATCATCCTCGCAGGTATTCCAGAGACCTGGTCAGCATCCTCACTATCTTCCCAGTCAATACAGAGGCCTGGTCAGCATCCTGACCATCTTCCCAGGTAATGCAGAGACTCGTCAGTATACTGACCATCTTTCCAGGCAACCCAGAGGCCTGGTCAGCATATTGACCATTTTCTCACACATCCAGTGTTTCTTTTGGCATCGTGACAATCTTCGCAGCAATTCAGACTCCCAGTCGGCATGCTGACCATTTTCCCAAGAAATCCAGAGGCACGGTCAGCATCCTGGCCATCTTCCCAAGCAATCCAGAGGCTTGGTCAACATCCTGACCATCCTTCCAGGTATCCCAGAGCCCTGCTTGGCATCCTGATGATCTTCCCAGGCAATCCAGAGGCCTGGTTGGTATCCTGACCATCTTCCCAGAAATCCAGACGCCTGTTAGGCATGCTGACCATCTTCCCAGGCAATCCAGATGCATGTTCGCCATCCTGACCCACTTCCCAGGCAATCCAGATGACTGGTCAGCATCCTGACCATCTTCCCAGGCAACCCAGAGGCCTGGTAGGCATCCTGACCATCTTCTCAGGCAATCCAGAGGCCTGATCGGCATCCTGACCATCTTCCCTGACAATCCATGTGCCTGTTGGGCATCCTGACCATCTTCCCATGCAATCCAGATTCCCGGTCACCATCCTGACCAACTTCCCCAGTAATTCAGAGGCCTGTTAAGCATTCAGACCATCTACCCTTGAAATCCAGAGGCTTGGTTGGCATCCTGATCATCCTCCCAGGTATTACAGATGCCTGGTCAGCATCCTGACTATCTTCCCAGTCAATACAGAGGCCTGGTCAGCATCCTGACCATCTTCCCAGGCAGTGTAGAGGCTCATCAGTATCCTGACCATGTTCCATGGTACTACAGAGACGTGGGAAGCATCCTGAACATCTTCTAAGGCAATCCAGATGCCTGGTCATCATCCTGACCATTTTGCCAGGCAATCCAGAGGGCTGGTCAGCATCCTGACTATCCTTGCAGTTAGTCCAGAGGACTGGTCATCATCCTGACCTTCTTCACAGGTACTCCAGAGGCCTGGTCAGAATCTTGACCATCTTTGCAGGCAGTGCAGGACCTTGGCAGCATCCTGACAAACCGCACATATAGTCCAGAGGCCTGGTCAGCATCCTGACCATCATCGCAGGCAATGCAGAGGCTCTTCAGTTTCCTGACTATGATCCATGGTAGTCCAGAGGCCTGAGCAGCATCCTGATAATCTTCCAAGGTAATCCAGATACCTGGTCATCATCGTGACCATCTTCCCAGGCAATCCAGAGGGCTGGTCATCATCCTGACCATCCTCACTGGTCGTCCAGAGGACTGGTCATCATCCTGACCTTCTTCACAGGTACTCCAGATGCCTGATCAGAATCCTGACCATATTAGCAGGTAGTGCAGGACCTTGACAGCATCCTGACGAACCTCACATATAGTCCAGAGGCATGGTCAGCATCCTGACCATCTTCGCAGGCAACACAGAGTCAGGGTAGACATCCTGACCAAATTTAAATGCAATCCAGAGGCCTGGTCAGCATCCTGGCCATCTTGACAGGCAAAACCGAGGTATGGTCGACATCCTGAAGAGCTTCCAAGGCAATCCAGAGGCCTGGTTGGCATCCCGACCATCTTCCCAGGCAGTACAGAGGACAGGTCAGCATCCTGACAACCTTCACAGGAAGTCCAGTGGCCTGGTCATCATCCTGACCATCTCCCTGGAAACCGAAAGGCCTGGTCAGCATCCTGTCCAGATTCCCACATAATCCAGAGGCCTGTTCAGTATGCTGGCCATCTTCCTAGGCAATCCAGAGCCCTGGTCCCCATCGTAAACATCCTCCCACTTAATCTAGAGGCCTATTCATCGTCCTGACCATCTTCCCAGGAAATCCAGTGGCCTGATCAGCATCCTGACCTTCCTCCCAGGTAATCTAAAGGGCTGGTCAGAACCCCAACGATCTTCCCCAGTAATCCCGAGGCCTGGCCTGCATCTTGACTATCTTCCCAGGCAATCCAGAGGCCTGGTAGGCATACTCACCATCTTCCCAGGCAACCCAGAGGCATGGTCGACATTATGACCAACTTCAAAGGCCATCCAGAGACCAGGTCAGCATCCTGACCATTTTCCCAGGTAATCCAGTGGCCTGGTCGGCATCTTAACCATATTCCTAGGATACTCAGAGGCATGGTCAGCATCCTAAACATCTTACCAGGCAATCCAAAGGCCTGTTCAGCATCCTGTACATCTTCCCAGTAAGTCTAGGTGCCTGGTCCACAACCTGAATGCCTTCCCAGGCAATCCAGAGTCTGGTCCTGGTCAGCGTCTTGACCATTTTCCCAGGCAATTCAGAGGCCAGATTGACATACTGACCATCTTCCCAGGCAACTCAGAGGCATGGTCGACAGCCTGATTAATTTCCAAGGCTATCGAGTAGCCAGGTCAGCACCCTGACCATGTTTCCAGACAATCCAGAGGCCTGGTCAGTATCCTGGCCATCATCCCAGATAGTGCAGAGGCCTGTTCAGCATCCTGGCCATTTTACCAGGCAATCCAGAGGCATGCTCAGCATCCTGGCCATCTTTCCAGGGAGTCCAGAGTACTGGTCAGCATCCTGAACATCTTTCCAGGCAACCCAGAGGCCTGGTTGGCATATTGACCATCTTCTCGGCCATCCAGAGGCACTTTTAGCATCGTGACCATGTTCCCAGCAATCTAGACGCCCATTCAGCATGCTGACCATCTTCCTAGGCAATCCAGAGGCTCGGTCAGAATCCTGACCATCTTCCCAAGCAATCCAGAGGCTTGGTCGACATCCTGACCATTCTTCCAGGTAACCCAGAGCCACGGTCGGCATCCTGATGATCTTCCCAGGCAATCCAGAGGCCTGGTCGGTATCCTGACCATCTTCAAAGGCCATCCAGAGGCATGTTCGCCATCCTGACCAACTTCCCAGGCAATTCAGATGCCTGGTCGACATCCTGACCATCTTCCCAGGCAATCCAGTGGCCTGGAAGGCATCCTGACCATCTTCTCAGGCAATCCAGAGGCCTGATAGGCATCCTGACCATCTTTCCAGACAATCCAGGTGCCTGTTGGGCATCCAGACCATCTTCCCAGCAACCCAGAGGCCCCTTCAGCATCCTGACCTTCTTCTCAGGCAATCCAGAGGCCTGGTAGGCATCCTTACCATCTTCTCAGGCAATCCAGAATCCTGGTCGGCATCCTGACCTTTTTCCCAGAAATTCAGATGCCTGGTCGGCATCCTGACCATCTTCCAAAGCCATCCAGAGGCATGGTGGACATCCTTAGCAACTTCCCAGACAATCCAGAGGCCTGGTTGGCATCCTGACCAACTTTCCAGAAATCCAGATGCCTGGTCTGCAACCTGATCATCTTCCCAGGCCATCTTGATGCCTAGTCGGCATCCTGAACATCTTCCCAGGCCATCCAGAGGCATGGTCGACATCCTTAGTAACTTCCCAGGAAATCCAGAGGCCTGGTTCGCATCCTCCCCATCTTCCGAGGCAATCCAGAGGACCGTTTGTTATCCACACAATCCTCCCTGGCAATCCAGAGGCCTGTTCGGCATCCTGACCATATTCCCAGGCAATCCAGACATCTGGTCAGCACCCTGACAATCTTTCCTGGCAATCCAGAGGTCTGGTCAGAATCCTGACCATTTTCCCAGGAAATCCAGAGGACTGGTCCCCATCCTGATGGCTTTCCAACTTAAACCAGGGGCCTGGTCTGCAACCTGATCATTTTCCCAGGTAATCCAGCTGACTGGTCTGCATCCTGACCATATTCCTAGGCAATGCAGTGGCATGGTCAGCATCCTAACCATTTTCCCAGGCAATCTAGATGCCTGGTCGGCATCCTGACCAGCTTTCCAGGTAATCAGAGGCCTGGTCAGCATCCTTACAAACCTCGCAGGCAATCAAGATGCTTGGCCATCATCCTGACCATCTTTCCAGGCAATCCAGAGGATGGTCACCATCCTGACCATCTTCCCCGGTAATTCAGAGGCCTGTTAAGCATCCTGACCATCTACCCATGAAATCCAGAGGTTTGCTTGGCATCCTGATCATCCTCCCAGGTATTCCAGAGACCTGGTCAGCATCATGACTAACTTCCCATTCAATACAGAGGCCTTGTCAGCATTGTGACCATCTTCCCAGGCAATACAGAGGCTTGTCAGTATCCTTACCATGTTCCATGGTAGTCCAGGGGCCTGGGCAGCATCCTTATCATCTTCCAAGGTGATCCAGATGCCTCGTCATCACCCTGACCATCTTGTCAGGCAATCCAGAGGGCTGGTCAGCATCCTGACCATCCTCACAGGTAGTCCAGAGGACTGGTCATCATCCTGACGAACCTCACATGTAGTCCAGAGGCCTGATCAGCATCCTGACCATCTTCGCAGGCAACCCAGAGTCAGGGTCGACATCCTGACCAACATTAAATGCAATCCAGAGGCCTGATCGGCATCCTGACCAACTCCCCAGGCAAAACAGTGGTATGGTCGACATCCTGACCAACTTCCAATTCAATCCAGAGGCGTGTTTGGCTTCACACCCATCTTCCCAGGCAGTCAAGAGGACAGGTCAGCATCCTGACCATCTTCCCAGGAAGTCGAGTGGCCTGGTCAGCATCCTGACCATCTCCCCAGCAACACAAAGGCCAGGTCAGCATCCTGTCCATATTCCCAGGTAATCCAGAGGCCTGTTTAGCATGCTGGCCATCTTCCCAGGCAATCCAGAGCCCTGGTCCCCATCGTGAAAATCCTCCCACTTAATCTAGAGGCCTTTTCATCATCCTGACCATCTTTCCTGGAAATCCAGAGGCCTGATCAGCATCCTGACCTTCCTCCCAGGTAATCCAGAGGGCTGGTGAGAACCCCAACGATCTTCCCCAGCAATCCAGATGCCTGGTCTGCATCCTGACGATATTCCCAAGCAATCCCGAGGCCTGGTACGCATACTGATCATCTTCACATGCAAGCCAGAGGCATGGTCGACATTATGAACAACTTCAAAGGCAATCCAGAGGCCAGGTCGGCATCCTGACCATTTTCCCAGGTAATCCAGCGGCCTGGTCGGCATCTTGACCATATTCCTAGGAAATTCAGAGGCATGGTCAGCATGCTAAGTATCTTCCCAGACAATCCAGAGGCCCATTGGGCATCCTGTACATCTTCCCAGTAAGTCTAGATGCCTAGGTCAGAAACCTGAATATCTTCCCAGGCAATCCAGAGTCCTGGTCAGCGTCCTGACCATTTTCCCAGGCAATTCAGAGGCCAGGTTGACATACTCACCATCTTCCCAGGCAACCCAGAGGCATGGTAGACATCCTCACCAACTTCCAAGGCTATCTAGTGGCCAGGTCAGCATCCTGACCATGTTGCCAGGCAATCCAGAGTCCCTGTCAGTATCCTGACAATCATCCCAGATAGTGCAGAGGCCTATTCAGCATCCTGGCCATTTTACCAGACAATCTGGAGGCATGCTCAACATTATGACAATCTTTCCAGGGAGTCCAGAGGACTGGTCAGCATCCTGACCATCTTTCCAGGCAACCCAAAGGCCTGGTCGGCATATTGACCATCTTCTCGGCCATGCAGAGTCACTTTTGGCATCATGACCATTTTCCCAGCAATCTAGAGGCCCATTCCGTGTGCTGCCCATCTTTCCAGGCAATCAAGAGGCTCGGTCAACATCCTGACCATCTTCCCAAGCAATCCAGAGGCTTGGTCGACATCCTGACCATCCTTCCATGTAACCCAGAGCCCTGCTCGGCATCCTGATGATCTTCCCAGGCAATCCAGATGCCTGGTCGGTATCCTGACCATCTTCCTAGAAATCCAGATGCCTGTTCGGAATGTTGACCATCTTCCCAGGCCATCCAGAGGCATGTTCGCCATCCTGACCAACTTCCCAGGCAAACCAGATGCCTTGTTGGCCTCCTGACCATCTTCCCAGGCAATCCAGAGGCCTTGTAAGCATCCTGACCATCTTCTCAGGCAATCCAGAGGCCTGATCGGCATCCTGACCATCTTTCCAGACAATCCAGGTGCCTCTTTGTCATCCTGAGCATCTTCCCAGGCAATCCAGAGGTCTTGTCTGCATCCTGCCCATCTTCCCATCAACCCAGAGGCCCGTTCTGCATCCTGACCATCTTCTCAGGCAATTCAGAGCCCTGGTAGGCATCTTGACCATCTTCTCAGGCAATCCAGAATCCTGGCCGGCACCCTGACCATTTTCCCAGAAATCCAGATGCCTTGTCGGCATCCTGACCATCTTCCCAAGCCATCCAGAGCCATGGTCGACATCCTTAGCAACTTTCCAGGCAATCCAGAGGCCTGGTTGGCATCCTGACCATCTCCCCAGGCAATCCAGAGGCCTGGTCATCAACCAGACCATCTTCCCAGGCAATTCATGTGTCTGGTCTGCATCCTGACCATCTTCCCACAAAATCCAGAGGACTGGTAACCATCCTGACTACTTTCCAAGTTAAACCAGGGGCCTGGTCTGCATCCTGACCATTTTCCCAGGTAATCCAGCAGCCTGGTCTGCATCCTGACCATATTCCTAGGCAATGCAGAGGCATGGTCAGCATCCTAACCATCTTCCCAGGCAACTCAGCATCCTGACCATCTACCCATGAAATCTAGAAGCCTGGTTAGCATCCTGATCATCCTGCCAGGTATTCCAGAGACCTGGTCAGCATCCTGACTAACCTCCAAGACAATAAAGAGTCCTGGTCAGCATCCTGACCATCGTCCCAGGCAATGCAGAGGCCTGGTCAGTATCCTGACCGTGTTCCCTGGTAGTCCAGAGGCCTGGTCCACATCCTGACCATCTTCCAAGGCAATCCACCTGCCTGGTTAGCATCCCGACCATCTTCACAGGCAATCAAGAGGCCCAGTCAGCATCCTGACAATCCTCCCAGGAAATTCAAAAGTGCGGTCAGCATCCTGACCATCTTCTCAGGCAATCCAAAGGCTTGGTCGACATCCTGACCATCCTTCGAGGTCATCCAGAGTCCTGGTTGGCATCCTGACGTTCTTCCCGGACAATCCAGAGGCCTGGTCGGTATCCTGACCAATTTACCAGGCAATCCAGAAGCCTGCTCGGCATGCTGACCATCTTCCCAGGCAATCCAGAGGCCTGGTCGGCCTCCTGACCAAGACCCAGGCAAACCTGAGGCCGGTTTGTCATTCTGACTATCTTCAAAGGCAGTCCAGAGGACTGGGCAGCATACTGACCATCTTCCCAGGAAGTCCAGAGGCCTGCTCAGCAGCCTGACATTCTTCTTAGGAAATCCAGAGGCTTGTTCAGCAACCTGATCATTTTCCCAGGCACTCCAGGGCCAACTTCCTAGGCAATCCAGAGGTGTGGGCAGCATACTGGCCATGCTCCCAGGTAATCCAGGGGACTGGTCAGCATCCTGACCATCCTACAAGATAGTGTTGAGGCCCAATCAGAATCCTGACCATCTTTCCAGACAATCGAGAGGCCTGGTCTGCATCTTGACCATCTTCCCTGGCATCCAGAGGCCTGATCAGCATCCTCACCATCCTCCCACGTAATTGAGAGGCCTGTCCAGAATCCTGACCATCTTCCCCAGAAATCCAGAGGCCTGGTCATCATCCTGACCACTTTCCCAGGCAATCCAGAGGTCTGGTCAGCATCGTGACCATCTTCCTAGCAACCTTCAGTAATGGTCGACATCCTGACGAACTACCAATGCAATCCAGAGGCCTGGAAGGCATCCTGACCATCTCAGGTAATCCAGAGGCCTGATGGACATCCAGACCATATTCCCAGACAATCAATATGCCTGTTCGGTATCCTGACCATCTTCCTAGGCAACCCAGAGGTCTGATTGGCATCCTGATCATCTTCCCAGCAACCCAGAGGCCCATTCATCGTCTGGACCATCTTCCAAGGCAATCCAGAGGCCTGGTTGGCACACTCACCATCTTCCCAGGCCACCCAGATTCATGATCGACATTATGACCAACTTCCAATGCAATCCAGAGGCCAGGTCAGCATCCTGACCATCTACCCATGAAATCCAGAGGCCTGTTCGGCATCCTGATCATCCTCCCACGTATTGCAGAGACCTGATCTGCATCCTGACTAACATCCTAGTCAATACAGAGGACCGGTCAGCATACTTACCATCTTCCCAGGCAATCCAGAGGCCCGCTTGGCATACTGACTATCTTTCCGGCAATCCAGGGGCATGATCAGCATCATGACCATCTTGCCAGCAATCCAGAGGCCAATTCGGCATCCTGACTGTCTTCCCAGGAAATCCAGAGGCTTGGTCGTCATCCTGACAATTTCCAAGGCACTCCAGAGGCCTGGTTGACAACCTGACCATCCTCCCAGGCAATCCAGAGGTCCTGTCAGGATCCTGACTGTCTTCCCAAGCAATGCAGAGGCTTGGTCAACATCCTGACCTTCCTTCCAGGTAATCAAGAGCCCTGTTTTGCATCCTGAGGATCTTCCCAGGCAATCCAGATTCGTGCTCGGCATGCTGACCATCTTCCCAGGCAATCCATAGGCCTAGTAGGCCTCCTGACCAAGAACCAGGCAATCCAGAGGCCTGGTCAGCCTCCTGATCATCTACATAGGCAATCCTGAGGCATGGTCATCATCCTGACTATCTTTCAAGGAAGTCCATAGGACTGGGCAGCATCCTGACTGTCTTCCCAGGAAGTCCAGAGGCCTCCTCAGCATCCTGACGTTCTTCTCAGACAATCCGGATGGCTGATCAGCATCCTGACCATTTTCCCAGGCAATCAATGTGCCTGGTCTGCATGCTGGCCAACTACCTAGGCAATCCACAGGCATGGGCAACATCCTGAGCATGATCCCAGGTAATCCAGAGGACTGGTCAGCATCCTGACCATCCTACAAGATAGTGCAGAGGCCTGAACATAATCCTGACCATATCTACAGAAAATCCGGAAGCCTGGTCTGCATCCTGACCATCTTGCCAGGCAATCCAGAGCCTGGTCAGGTCGGCATCCTGACCAACTTCTCGGGCAATTCAGAGGCCTGTTTGTCATCCTGACCTTTTTTCCAGGCAATCCAGAGAAATGGTCTGCATCCTGACCATCCTCCCAGGTAGTACAGAGGCCTGCTCTTCATCCTGTCCATTCTCCCATGCAGCACAGATTCATGGTCAGAATCTTGAACATTGTTCCAGGCAATCCAGAGGCTCAGTCAGCATCCTCACCATCTTCCCAGGCAATTAAGAGGCCAGGTCAGCATCCTGAACATCCTCCCAGGCAATTCAGAGGCACTGTCAGCATCCTGATCCTCTTCCAAGGTAATCCGCAGGCTTGGTCTGCATCCTGACTATCTTCTCAGTAATCCAGAGGCCTGTTCAGCATCCTGACCATCTTCCCAGGCAGTCCAGAGGCCTGGTCAACATCCTCACTATCCTCCCAGGAAATCTAGAGGTCTGGTGAGCCTCCTGACCATCTTCCCAGGCATTCCAGAGGCCCATTCAGTATCGTGACCACCTTCACAGGCAATCCAGTGGCCTGGTATGCATGCTGGCCAACTTCCCAGGCAATCCAGAGGCCTGTTCTGTGTCCTGACCATCATTCCAGACAATCCAGGGGCCTGGTCATCATGCTGGACAACTTCCTGTGCAATCTACAGGCCTTGTTAGCATCCTGACCACCCTCCCAGGTAATCCACAGGCCTGATCAGCATCCTGACCATCTTCCAAGATAGTGCAGATGCCCGGTCAGACCCCTGACCAGCTTTCCACGAAATCCAGAGGCCTGGTGTACATCCTGACCATCTTCCCTGGCCATCCAGAGACCAGTTCAGCCTCCCAACCATCCTTTCAGTTAATCCAGAGGCATGGTCAGAATCCTGTCCATCTTCCCCAGAAATCCAGAGGTCTGGTCAGTATCCTGACCATCTTCCCAGGCAATCCATACGTCTGGTCAGCATCCTGACCAACTTCCAAGGCAATCCCGAGGCCTGATAGGCATCCTGACCATCTTCTCAGGCAATCCAGAGTCCTGATCAACAACCTGACCATCTTCCCAGACAATCCAGATTCTGGGTCGGCATCCTGATGATCTTCCCTTGCAATCCAGATGCCTGTTCGTCATCCTCACAATCCTCCCAGGCAATCCAGAGGCCTGGTCAGCATCCTGAACATCTTCCCAGGCAATCAAGAGGACTGGTCGACCTCCTGACAATCTTCCCAGCAATCCAGATGCCTGTGAGGCATCCTTACCAACTTCCAAGAAAATCCAGATGCCTGGTCTGCATCCTGACTGTTTTTCCAGGCAATGCTGAGACCTGATCATAAGCCTGACCATCCTCCCAGGCAATCCAGAGGCCTGGTCTGCAACCTGACAATTTCCCAGGCAATCCAGAGGCCTGGGTGGCATACTGCCCATCCTTGCAGGTAATCCAGAGGCCTGGTCTGCATCCAGACGATGTACCCAGGCAATGCAGAGGCCTGGTAGCCATCCTGACCATTCTCCCAGGTATTCCAGAGAACTGGTCAGCATCTGACCATCTTCCCAGGCAAATCCACAGCCTGGTCATTATCCTGACCATTGTCCCAGGTAATTCAGTGGCCCGGTCAACATCCTGACCATCTTATGTAGCAATCCAGAGTCCAGGTCAGCTTGCCAACCATCTTCCCAGGTAATCCAGAGGCCCACTCACCATTCTGACCATCATCTAGGCAATCCAATACTTGGTCAGAATCCTGACCATGCTCCTAGGCAATCCAGGGTCCAAGTCAACAACCTGACTATCCTCCCAGGCAATCCAGAGTCCCAGTCAGCATCCTGACCATTCTCCAAGGACATTCAGAAATCTGATCAGCATCCTGACCATCCTCCCAGGAAATTCAGATGTGCGGTCAGCATCCTGACTATCTTCTCAGGAAATCCAGAGGCCTGGTCGTCGTCCTGACCATCCTCCAAGATAGTGCAGAGGCTGGGTCAGATTCCTCACCATCTTCCCAGGCAATACAGAGGTGTGGACTACACCCTGACCATCTTCACTGGCCATCCTGAAGCCCGTTCATCAACCTAACCATACTCACAGGTAATCCAGAGGCTGGGCCACAATCCTGAACATCTTCCCCAGCAATCCAGAGTTCTGTTCAGCATCCTGACCATCTTTCCAGGCAATGCAGAGGTATTGTCGACATCCCAACCAACTTCCAAGGCAATCCAGAGGCCTGACAGGCATCCTGACCATCTTCTCAGGCAATCCAGAGGCCTGATCAACAACCTGACCATCTTCCCAGACAATAAAGATGCCTGTTCAGGATCCTGACTATCTTCACAGGAAATCCACAGCTCTGGTCGCCATCCTGACCATATTGCCAGCAAACCAGAGGCACGTTTTGCATCCTGACCAACTTCCCAGGCAATCCAGAGGCCTGTTCCGCATCCTGACCATCCTCCCATGCAGTCCAGATTCATGGTCAGAATACTGACCATCCTCCCAGGTAATTCAGAGGCATGGTCAGCATCCTAACCATCTTCCCAGGCAATCAAGGTGACTGGTCGGCATCCTGACCAGCTTTGCAGGTAATCCAGAGGCCTGGTCATCATCGTGACAATCCTCCCAGGCAATCCAGAGGCTTGGCCAGCATCCAGACCATCTTCCCAGGCAATCCAGAGGGTGGTCAATATCCTGACCATCTTCACTATTAATCCAGAGGCCTGTTCAACATCCTGACCATCTACCCATGAAATCCAGAGGTCTGGTCAGCATCCTGATCATCCTCCCAGGTATTCCAGATACCTGGTCAGCATCCTGACTATCTTTCCAGTCAATACAGAGGCCTGGTGAGCATCCTGACCACCTTCCCAGGCAATGCAGAGGCCTGGTGAGTATTCTGACCATGTTCCCTGGTAGTCCAGAGGCCTGGTCAGGAATTCCAGAGGCCTGGTCAGAATCCTGACCATCTTCGCAGGAAGGGCAGGGCCTTGTCAGCATCCTGACCATCCTCACATGTAGTCCAGAGGCCTGTTCATCATCCTGATCATCGTTGCAGGCAACCTGAGTCCACGTCAACATCCTGACCAACTTTAAAGGCAATCCAGAGGCCAGGTTGGCATCCTGACAAATCTTCCCAGGCAAAACGGAGGCATGGTCGACATCCTGACCAACTTCCAAGGCAATCCAGAGTCCTGGTTGGCATCCTGACCATCTTCCCAGGGAGTCCAGAGGACAGGTCAATATCCTGACCATCTTCCCAGGAAGTCCAGAGGCCTGGTCAGCATGCTGACCATCTCCCCAGCAACCCAAAGATCTGGTCAGCATCCTGACCATATTCCCAGGTAATCCAGAGGCCTGTTCAGCATGCTGGCCATCTCCTGAGGCAATCCATAGCCCTGGTCCCCATCATGAACATACTCCCACATAATTTAGAGCCATATTCATCATCCTGACCATCTTCCCAGGAAATCCAGAGGCCAGATCAGCATCCTGACCTCCCCCCAGGTAATCCAGAGGGCTGTTCAGAACCCCAACGATCTTCCCAGGCAATCCAGAGGAGCAGTCAGCATCCTGACCATCTTCCCAGGCAATCCAGGGACAAGTCAGCATCCTGACCATCTTCCAAGGCAATCCAGGGGCCTGCTCAGAATCCTGAAAATCTTGCCAAGTAATCCAAGCTCTGGTCTACATCCTGACAATCTTCAATGTCAATCCCGAGGCATAGTCAGCATCCTGACTATCTTAACAGGTACACCAGAGGCCTGGTCAGCATCCTCACCATGCTCCCAGGTAATCAAGAGGCCCGGGTAGCATCCTGACCATCTTCCCAGGCAATCCAGAGGACCAGTCAGCATCCTGATCATCTTAACAGGTACACCAGTGGCCTGGTCAGCATCCTGACCAACTTCCTAGGCAACCCAGAAGCATGGTCGACACCCTGACCAACTTCCAAGGCAATCCAGATTCCTTGTCGGCATCCTGATCATCTTCCCATGCAAGCCAGAGGACCAGTCAGCATGCTGACCATCTTCCCAGGCAATCTAAAGGCCTGTTCAGTATCGTGACCATCCTCCCAGGCAATCCAGAGGCACGGATAAAATCCTGACCATGTTCCCATGCAATCCAGAGGGGCAGTCAGCATCCTGACCATCTTAACAGGTACACCAGAGGCCTGGTCAGCAACTTAACAATCTTCCCATGATATCTGAGTTCTGGTCGACATCCTGTCAATCTTTGATGTTAATCCAGAGCCATGGTTGGCATCCTGACCATCTTAACAGGTACAACAGAGGCCTGGTCATCATCCTGAGCAACTTTCCATGCAATGAAGAGGCATGGTCAACATCCTCACCATCTTCCCTGCCAACCCAGACACATGGTCGACATCCTGACCATCTTCCATGGAAATCCAGAGGAGCGTTCAGCATCCTGACCATCTTCCGAGGTAATTCAGAGGCTTGGTCTGCATCCTCACCATCTTCTCAAGCAATCCAGAGGCCTGCTCAGCATCCTGACCATCTTCCCAGGCAGTCCAGAGGCCTGGTCAACATCCTCATCATCCTCCCAGGTAATCCAGAAGCATAGTGATCAAAGTGGCAATCATCCCAAGCAGTCCAGAGGCCTGTTAAGCATCCTGACCATGTTCACAGGTAATCCAGAGGCCTGGTCAGCATCTTGACCATCTTCCCAGGCAATCCAGAGGCCTGGTCGTCATCCCAGCAATCTCCCAAGCAATCCAGAGGCCTGGTCCCCATCCTGAAAAGCATTCTGGCAATCCAGAGGCTTGATTGGCAACCTGACTGACTTGTCAAGCAATCCAGAGGCTTGGAGGGCATCCTGACAATTTCCCAGGCAATCCAGAGGACTGGTCGGCATCCTGTCCATCTTCCCAGGCAATGCAAAGGCTTGGTCGAAACCCTGACCATCCTTCCAGGTAATCCAGACCCCCGGTCAGAATCCTGACCATCTTCCCAGACAATCTAGAAATCTGGTCGGCATCCTGACCATTTTCCCAGCAACCAGAGGCATGGTCGACGTCCTGACAAACGTTCAAGGCAATCCAGAGGCCTGGTCAGCATCCTGACCATCTTTCCAGGCAATTTGAGGCCTGGTCGTTATCCTGACCATCTCCGACATCAATCCACAGCCTAGGTCGGCATCCTGACCATCTTAACACTGATACCACAGGCCTGGTCAGGATCCTTACCATCTTCCCAGACAATCCAGAGTCCTGGTCACCATCCTGACCATCTTCCCAGAAAACCCAAATGCATGGTCAACATCCTGACCAACTTCCAAGGCGATCCAGAGGCCTGGTCAGCATACTGACCATCTTCCCAGGCAACCCAGAAGCATGGTCGACACCCTGACCAACTTCAAAGGCAATTCGGAGGGCTGGTCCAAATTCTGACCATCTTCCCAGGCAACCCAGAAGCATGGTCGACATCTGGACCAACTTCCACAGCAATCCAGAGGTCTGGGGGACATCCTGACCATGTTCCCAGGGCACGCAGAGGTTTTATTTTTTATTGATGCTTTGTGTATTTCATACATCATTATCCAATTCAGTTCAGGCATATTTCCCCTTCCCTTCTTCCCATCCCACACAACCACATCCCAGATCATGCATTGTGCCATGACGGTTATGCACATTTCTCTCAGTTTTTTTCCCATTTTTTAGCAATAGGTGATAATTTATGAATACAAGCATCCTTCATGTAAAACCAATTTGCAAGCAGTTGTGCTCAAACCCACACAGCCCCTTGGTCACACCATCCAGCGTGGGGGGGGGGCTTGTATGTTCAATCAATTTGATCTAATGAGTTTCCAGGCTATATTGCTGTAAGTTCACCATTCACCCCAATCACATCCCTTACATTCTACCATGCCCCCTCTTCCGCAGATTTTTCCCTAGGCTTAGACAAGGGGCACAGGTGGATGAGAAGCAAAACAGTCTACTTTCTCTGGAGCTGTTGTCTTGGACTCTGGTCACTTCTGGCTGTTTTCTTTCATGGGCTGACAGTTTGTCCAGGAATAACGTTTCGATCCTACTATTGAAGCACAAGCAATTAGATATATAGGTATTTAAACAGTATTAATTATCATAGGTTACTTTGGTATAGACACAGATATTTGGATGGTATGTTAATCCATGAATTACATTTTTTCTGTTGAATATGACAGGGTCTTACTGTGGCTTATAACATCTCCTGACCATTAGAGGGTGCAAGCTTGTGGCATCGGCCGTGGGTTATTCCTCCAAGGAGAGAGCCAATAGCCAATTAGATTTGGGATATACAGGCATATGGCTGCCTCTGCTGCACAGTATTTCCAGGCAGGCGAGGTGTAGCTGGTGCTGGTGGAGGAGTCTTGCTTGACTCAAGGAGACCCATATTTGCTTTATTGGTATAGTGGCCTTTGGTAACACTCTCTGGTATTCCAGAGACCATCTGTACACTTGCATGTGTGATCTCAATAGATCTTTCCCATGTTAACATCAGGTATTCGACAGCAGGGCCTTATTGCCTCTCTTCTTGCAGGTATCCCAGTTTAGAGGCAAGGAGTCTTTACCTTTTGTGTTGGCTTCGATCCCATGGCCAACATCTCCTTGGTGGAATAATCAGTTGCTGGTGTCAGAGCTCCTGCATTAATATATTTTCCTTAAGTGCATAGGTTAAGGAGACTTTAGTATTATCTTTGGTTCTGAATAGAGAATAATCCTTTTCACAGTTCCTATGTCGATTAGTCAATTCAAGAAGGCAGTTTTACTGGTTTTATAAGAGATTACCTCTATAATAGTTGTCTCCAATTTACAGTTGGATAACGACATCATCATCATATTTCTCCTTGTTCTATGGGGGTGGGAGGTAAGAAAGTCTCTCGTATTAAAACCTTTGCGGCTCCTAGAAGGTAAGTTTCGTTAGGACTCATTATACATAGTTGTTACAAGTAGAATCCACAGAGGGGTTTGATGTTTGTAGCAATCTGAGGCTTTTCTTCCATTCAATGTTCGGTGGGCCAACCTTTCTGTTGGTACATCCTTCTCGATGCAAAGCTGAATCTTTTCTTTCTCAGCCGTTAAGTTGGTGACATTTTGACCTGTTGGAACATACAAATCTTTTCCCGTAGTTAGTTTTAAGATTTGAATTGAAAGGTTTTTGACAGAGAGGTTTCATTTCTATCTGTATCCCCCCATTTGGGGGGGGGTTGGTTTTGGACCCATGAGTCTCCAGAAGGCAGTTGTAATATACATACCTATAGGGTGGAATCAAGGCACAGCTTTCATCAAATTCATCCATGCTGTTTTGGGTAACTGTATGTGATTAACTTGGGAAGCAAACTTAATTTTTTTTTGTTAAGTCATCTATCTTATAGGTGAAAGAGAATGCTACCAGGTGATAGCATACAACAGAAAAATTATAGAGAACATTTGTATGTGCCAATCCCAAAGTTATTGTTATACAGATTTTATGTAGAATAAACGTGGACAATAGCAAATTATATCTCCATTTAACTCAAATGCATTACCGTTTTTATCAGGGCCTGTAAGCCAATGATGTTTAATATACACAAATTTACTTTTACTGAGTCCTAAGCCACCATATAACCTATATACAGTGTCTGGGCAAAACTGGATACTTGTTGAACTCATGGCAATTAAATATGCATTAATCGAATACACACCCGTGTCCCTCTCCCGCCCCTCTGGCTCTTCCCAATTCACCATTTCAGTCAGTTTTCTGGTGCAGTCTTTCGGTTGTTGTTCTTTTACTATGTATCCCTCTCCATGAGAAATATTTATATCTGGGCTATTGGCACTAGCATCCATATATGAGGGACACCGCTTGTCGTTTGTTTATCTGGGACTGTGTTACTTCACCTAACATAATGTTTTCTAGCTCCATCCATTTACTTGCAAAGTTCATGATGTCCCTCTTTACTGCAGCATAGATCTCCATTGTATACATGTACCACATTTTCTGTATCCACTTGTCAGTTGAGGGGCACCTGGACTGGTTCCAGCTTTTTGCTATTGTGAACAGAGCTGCAATAAACATAGATGAGCATGTATTTCTGCAGTAAGATGAGTCTTGTGGGTATATACCCAGGAGAGGTATGACTGTGTCAAATGGAAGGCTCATTTTGAGTCTTCTAAGTGTTCTCCACACTGCTTTCCATAGTGGCTGTACAAGTTTACATTCCCACCAGCAGTGGATGGATGTTCCCCTTTCCCCACAACCTCTCCAGCACTTGGTATCATTCGTATTCCTGATCCTAGCCAGTCTTATTGGAGTAAGATGAAATCTCAGAGTGGTTTTAATTTGCATTTCCTTAATTATTAGCGATGTTGAACACTTCTTAAGATGTTTCTCGGCCATCTCTAATTCCTCCTCTGTGAAGTCTCTATTCAGATCTGTGCTCCATCTTTTGAGTGATTCATTTGTTTTCTAATTTTTGTCTTTAAAAATATTTTTATTACTTCTTTGAGAATTTAATGCATTATATTTTGATCACCCTCCCTTCTCCCTCCTCCCTCCTCCCTCCCCCCTCTTCCCTATCCTCTCCCCACCTCCCTATACCTTCTTTTTTTATTGATGCTTTGTGTATTTCATACATCATTTTCCAATTCAGTTCAGGCATATATCCCCTTCCCTTTCCGCTGCCGTACCCCTACCCATCCCAGATCATGCAATCTGCCATAACTTTTCTGCATCTTTCTCTGTTTTTTTTTTGTTTGTTTGTTTTGTTTTCATTTTTTTTAACAATAAGTGATAATTTGTGAGTACAAGCATCCTTCATGTAAAACCAATTTGCAAGCAGTTGTGCCCAAACCCACACAGCTCATGGGTCCCACCATCCAGCGGGGGGGGCTTGTATGTTCAATCAAGTTGATCAAATGAGTGTCCAGACTACATTGCTGTAGTTTCACCATTCACCCCAATCGCAGCCCTTACATTCTACCACGCCCCCTCTTCCGCAGGTTGTTCCCTAGGCTTAGAAAAGGGGCACAGGTGGATGAGAGGTAAAACAGTCCACTCTCTCTGGAGCTGTTGACTTGGACTCTGGTCAATTCTGGCTGTTTCCTTTCATGGGCTGACAGTTTGTCCAGGAATAACCTTTCGATCCTACTAATGAAGAACAAGCAATTAGATATATAGGTATTTAAGCAGCACTAATAGTTATGGTAGGTTACTTTAGCATAGACACATGTTTGGATATGTTAATCCATGAATTACAATTTTCCCCCCTGTTAAATATGACAGGGTCTTACTGTGGCTTATAACATCTCCTAACCTGTAGAGGATGTAAGCTTGTGGCATCAGCCATGGGTTATTTCTCCAAGGGGAGAGCCAATAGCCAATTAGATTTGGGATATACAGGCACATGGCTGCCTCTGCTGCACAGTATTTCCAGGCAGGTGAGGTGTAGCTGGTGCTGACGGTGGAGTCTTGCTTGACTCAGGGAGACCCATATTTGCTTTATTGGTTTAGTGGCCTTTGGTAACACTCTCTGGCATTCCAGAGGCCATCTGTACACTTGCATGTGTGGTCTCAATACATCCCTCCCATGTTAACGTCAGGTCTTCGGCAGCAGGGTCTTATTGCCTCTCCTCCTGTAGGTATCCCAACTTAGAGGCAAGGAGCCCTTACCTTTTGTGGGGCCTTGGATCCCCTGGCCAACATCCACCTGGTAGAACAATCCATTGCTGATGTCAGAGCTCCTGTATTAATATATTTTGCCTGAGTGCATAGCCCTAGGACTTTAGTATTATATTTGGTTCTGAACAGAGAGTAATCCCTTCCACAGTTCCCATGTCTAGTAGTCAATTAAAGAAAGCAGTTTTACCGGTTTTATAAGAGATTACCTCTACAATAGTTGTCTCCAATTTACAGTTGGGGAGCGACCTCATCATTGTCATATTTCTCCTTGTTCTATGGGTGGGAAGGCAAGGAAGTCTCTCATATCAGAACCTTTGTGGCACCTAGAAGGTAAGTTTCATTAGGACTCATTATAACTAGTTGTTACATGTAGGATCCACAGAGGGGTTCGATGTTTATGGCAATCTGAGGCTTTTCTTCCTTTGAATGTTCAGACGGGTCAGCCTTTCCGTTGCCACTTTTTGGTACATCCTACTCAATGCAAACCTGTATCTTTTCTTTCTCAGCCGTTAAGTTGGTGACGTTTTGTCCTGTTGGAACAAACAAATCTTTTCCCATAGTTAGTTTTAAGATTTGAATTGCAAGGGTTTGATGAAAAGGTTTCATGTCTTTCTGTATCCCCCCCCCTTTTTTTTAGCGTATGAGTCTCCAGAAGACAGTTGTATTATACATGACTATAGGGTGGAGTCAAGGCACAGATTTCATCAAATTCACCCATGTTGTTTTGGGTGACTATATATGATTAACTTGGGAAGCAAACTTAATTTTTACGTTAAATCATCTTAAAGAGAATGCTACAAGGTGATACTGTACAACAGAGAAATTATAGAGAACATTTGTATGTGTCAATCCCAAAGTTCTTGCTCTACAGATTTTATGTAAAGCAAATGTGGGCAACAGCGAATTATATCTCCATTTAATTCAGATGCATTACCATTTTTATCAGATTCTGTAAACCAATGTTGTTTAATATACACATGTTTACTTTTACTTTTACTAAGTCCTAAAACACCATGTGTCCTGTAGACAGTGTCTAGGCGAAACTGGGTACTTGCTGAGCTCACGTCAATTAAATATGCCTTAATCGAATATACACCCGTGTCCCTCTCCCACCCATCCCCCCTTTCCAATTCACCATTTCAGTCCATTTTCTGATGCAGTCTTTCTGTTGTTCTTTTACTATGCATCCCTCTCCATGAGAAATATTTATATCTGGGTTGTTGGTACTAGCATCCACATATGAGGGACACCATTTGTCGTTTGTTTTTCTGGGACTGTGTTACTTCACTTAACATAATGTCTTCCAGCTCCATCCATTTACCTGCAAATTTCATGATGTTGTCCCTCTTTACTGCTGCATAGTATTCCATTGTATACATGTACCACATTTTCTCTATCCACTCGTCAGTTGAAGGGCACCTGGGCTGGTTCCAGCTTTTTGCTATTGTGAACAGAGCTGCAATAAACATAGCTGTGCATGTATCTTTGCAGTAAGTTGTGTCTTGTGGGTATATACCCAGGAGTGGTATGACTGGGTCAAATGGAAGGCTCATTTTGAGTCTTCTAAGGGTTCTCCACACTGCTTTCCATAGTGGCTGTACAAGTTTACATTCCCACCAGCAATGGATGAGTGTTCCCCTTTCCCCACAACCTCTCCAGCACTTGGTATCATTCGTGTTCCTGATCCTAGCCAGTCTTATTGGAGTAAGGTGATATCTCAGAGTGGTTTTAATTTGCATTTCCTTAATTATCAGAGATGTTGAACACTTCTTAAGATGTTTCTCGGCCATCTCTAACTCCTCCTCTGTGAAGTCTCTATTCAGATCTTTGCTCCATCTTTTGAATGATTCATTTGTTTTCTTTCTTCTTTGTTTTTTGAGTAGCTTGTATACTCTGGAAATTAATGCTTTGTCAGATGTATCTGCTGTGAAGGTTTCCTCCCACTCTGTGGGTCTTCTCCTCACTTCCTTTATTGCTTCCTTTGATGTACAGAAGCTTTTGAGTTTAATGAGGTCCCATTTGTCAATTGTCGATCTTATTTCTTGTGCAGCTGCTGTCTGATTTAGGAAGTCTTTTCCTACACCTATGTCTTGTAGTCTGCTGCCAAGCTTCTCTTCTATCACCTCCAGAGTTTGGGGTTTCACATTGAGGTCTTTGGTCCATCTGGAGTTGACCTTTGTACAAGGTGAGAGGTAGGGGTTTAATTTCATTCTTCTACAAGTGGTGATCCAGTTTTGCCAACACCACTTGCTGAAGATGCTGTCTTTCCTCCATTGTGTATTCTTGGCCCCCTTGTCAAATATGAGGTGGCTGAAATTGTATGAGCTCAGGTTTGGATCTTCAGTTTTATTCCATTGGTCAACTGGTCTGTTTTTGTGCCAGTACCAAGCTGTTTTTATGACTATAGCCCTGTAGTATAGTTTGATGTCTGGTATAGCGATCCCCCCTGTATTGCTCTTTTCACTCAGGGTTGCTTTGGCTATTCGGGGTCTTTTGTTTTTCCAAATGAAATTGAGGATTTTTTTTTCCAAGCCTGTGAAGAAACTCTTGGGGATTTTGATTGGGATCGCATTAAATCTGTACACTAGTTTGGGTAGGATGGACATTTTTACTATATTTATTTTCCCAATCCATGAGCATGGGAGGTTTGTCCATCTTCTGATGTCTTCCTCAATTTCCTTTTTCAGGGGTTTAAAATTTTTGTTGTAGAGATCCTTGGTGTCTTTGGTTAGGTTTGTTCCTAGGTATTTTATTGTTTTTGAGGCTATTGTGAGTGGGAAGGTCTCCTTGTAGTCCTTCTTCAGTTGCTTGTTGTTGGTGTAAAGAAAGGCTACTGATTTTTCTAGATTTATTTTGTATCCTGCCACTTTACCAAAGCTCTTAATCATTTCTAGGAGTTTTCTGGTGGAGTTCTTAGCATCCCTTAGGTAGACAATCATATCATCAGCAAAAAGGGATAGCTTGATTTCCTCTTTTCCAATTAGAACTCCTTTAATTTCCTTTTCTTGCCTTATTGCCCTTGCAAGGGTTTCCAGCACTATATTGAAGAGGAGTGGTGACAGGGGGCAGCCTTGCCGAGTTCCTACCTTCAAGGGGAATGCTTCTGTCATTTCCCCATTTAGGATGATATTGGCTGTGGGTTTCCTGTATATGGCTTTGATTACATTGAGGAATGATCCCTCTAGGCCAATTCCCTCCAGGACTTTAAACATGAAAGGATGCTGGATTTTGTCAAAGGCTTTCTCCGCATCAATTGAGATGATGGTGTGGTTTTTGTCCTTCAGTCCATTGATATGTTTGATGATGTTTATTGATTTTCGTATGTTGAACCATCCCTGCATCTCTGGTATGAATCCAACTTGGTCATGGTGGATGATTTTCTTGATGTGAGTCTGTATGCGATTTGCCAGAATCCTGTTTAGAATTTTGGCATCTGTGTTCATTAGGGAGATGGGTCTATAGTTCTCCTTTTTGGTTGTATCTTTCCCTGGTTTTGGTAGTAGCGTAATGCTGGCCTCATAGAAGGATTCTGGGAGAAGTCCCTCCGTTTGTATCCTTCTAAACAATTTAAGTAGTAATGGTTGTATGTCTTTTCGAAATATTTTATAAAATTCTGCCGTGAAACCATCCGGGCCTGGGCATTTTTTGGTTGGGAGGCTACTTATTACATCTTCGATTTCTTCCTGTACTATTGGTCTGTTTAGGCTGTCGATCTCTTCTTGGTTGAGCTTTGGTGATTCCCAGGATTTCAGATATTCATCCATTTCTTCTAGGTTTTCAAACTTAGTAGAATATAAGTTTTTGAAGTAGTCCCGTATGATTGTCTGGATCTTTTCATTGTCTGTTGTGATATTTCCCCTTTCATCACAGATTCTATTGATTTGGAGTTGTTCCCTCTTTCTTTTGGTTAACTGGGCTAGAGGTCTGTCTATCTTGTTTATTCTCTCAAAGAACCAACTTTTGGATTCATTGATTTTTTGTATGGTTTTCTTTGTTTCTATTTCATTGATCTCTGCTCTGATTTTTGTTATTTCTTCTTGTCTGCTCCGTTTAGGGTTCATTTGTTGTTGTCTCTCAAGTATTTTTAGCTGCAGTGTTAGATCATTCACTTGTGCTCTTTCTGTTTTTTTAATGTAGGCACTTAGAGCTATAAACTTCCCTCTTAGGACTGCTTTTAAAGTGTCCCATAGATTTTGCTGTCTTGTTTTATCATTGTCATTCAGTTCCAGGAATGTTTTTATTTCTTTCTTTATTTCTTCCTTGACCAATTCATTATTCAGGAGAGTGTTGTTTAGTCTCCACATGTTCTTGTAGGTTTTAGGTGTTGATATTGAGTTTTATTGCACTATGGTCTGATAGAATGCATGAGATTACTTCAATCTTTTTATATTTGTTGAGTTTTTTTCTGCGTCCCAGTATATGGTCTATTTTGGAGAATTTTCTGTGAGGTGCTGAGTAGAAAGTGTATTCTCTGGTGTTTGGGTGGAATATTCGATAGATGTCTGTGAGGTCCATTTGGTGTATTGTGTCATTTAGTTCAGATATCTCTCTGTTTAACCTTTGTCCTGTTGATCTGTCTAGTGGGCTTAATGGGGTATTGAAGTCCCCTACAATTAGTGTGTTGGGGTTAATCTGTGCCTTGAGATCCTGAAGAATTATCTTTATAAAATTTGATGCACTGGTGTTTGGTGGGTATATATTCATAATTGTGAGATCTTCATCATCAATTGTTCCTTTAATAAAGATGTATTGGCCCTCTTTGTCTCTTTTGATTTCTTTTGCTTTGAAGTCTATTTTGTCTGATATTAGGATAGCCATACCCACTTTCTTTTTGGTACCATTTGCTTGGTATACTTTCTTCCATCCCTTCACCTTAAGTTGGTGCCGGTCCTTGAAATTGAGATGGGTTTCTTGTAGACAGCATATAGATGGGTTTTGTTTCCTAATCCATTCTCCCAGTCTATGCCTTTTGATTGGGGAGTATAGCTCATTAATATTTAAGGTTATAATTGGGAGATGGATGTTGCTTCCTTTCACTTTATTATCCATTTGGACTTCTAGCCTCTGATTTTGCTCCTATGGTTATGCTTTTATTAGTTTGTTTTCCTGGGTTTTTGAGGACTATTGATCCTCTCTTCTGCCCTTTGAATTTCTTCAAGTATTTTATGAAGAGTCGGTTTTCCAGACATATATTTCATCATCTTGTTTATGTTATGGAAGATTTTTCTCTCTCCTTCAATTATAGTCGACATTTTTGCTGGATAAAATATTCTGGGTTGGTATCCATAATCCCTTAACACTGCAAATGCTTTGCTCCATGTTCATCTTGCTTTCATGGTTTGAGGCGAGAAGTCAGTTTTAATTCTGATGGGTTTCCCTTTGTATGTGACGTGTTTTTCTTTTGTAGCCCTCAGAATTTTGTCTTTGTTTTGGGCATCTGGCATTTAACTATGATATGGCGTGGGGTATTTCTTTTCTGATCTTGTCTATTTGGGCTCCTATGTGCTTCTTGTATTTGTATGGGTTTGTCTATTTTTAGTTTGGGGAAATTTTCATCTATTATTCTGTTGAAGATCTGATCAATACTATTCTCTTGAGATTCTTCTTCTTCCTCTATTCCTATGATAAGGACGTTTGATCTTTTCAGTGTCCCATATTTCCTGGTTGTTCCACTTCTGTGTACTTGTAAATATTTCATAATCTTTATTTGAGCTTTTTAATTGCTCTGTGTTATCTTCCAGATCTGATATTCTTTGTTCTGCTTCCTCCATTCTACTTCTGAGGCTTTTTCCTTTCCTTTCGTCTTGATTGACTGAGTGTTCTAATTCCTTTTTTGTTTCATCCTGTGTTTTCTTTAGTATTTCCAGTTCGTTTTTGAGATTCTCCATCTCTTCTTTGTGCTTCTCAATCTCTTCTTGGTGCTTTTTACTTCTTTGGTTCACTTCCTTTTTCAGTGTTTCTCCTTCCTTTTGGAGTTTGTTTTTTTCTCCCTCTAGTTCTTTCTGAAGTTTGTCATTCTGCTCCTTTAGTTCTTTCCGAAGTTTGTCATTGTATCCCTCTAGGTCCTTTTTGAGTTTTTCATTTTCTCTCTTTAGTTCTCTGAATTCTTGTTTATTTTTTTCTCCCTCTTGTTCTTTCTGGAGTTTGTCAATCTGTTCCTTTAGTTCTTTCCAATGTTTGTCATTATATCCCTCTAGGTCCTTTTGAGTTTTTCATTCTCTCTCTTTAGTTCTCTGACTTCTTCTTTATTTTCTTTAATTTCTCTGCTTAGGTCTGAAATTATTCCTCTAAGCTCTGTTCCTTGGGTGTCCTCCAAGGTTTTCCCATTGTAGCTATCTCCTCCAGGTTTGGTAGGGCCTGGCGTGGGAATATCCTGTGCCTTTCCCATGTTGTCCCTTCGTTGTGTCCCTGGCATGTGGGTTTCCCTTTTGTGGTTCAAATCACAAATGACTATTCACTATATTAGCGGATGGTTTTGCTTGTCTACTTCCGATGCTTTATTTCCCCCTTTCCTCCTCCTTTTTTTATGGAGTATTGACTTGTCTAGGTTTCAAGTTTTCAATTTTGTTTATATATTGGATGTTGGAAGCCTAATTCAGTCTTCTCCTTCTGTTCTGAAGGTTCTCCAAAAGGAAGTCCACTTGGATTCTCAGCAATTCCCATTGGGGGGGGCAGGGATTGCACACATGGACTAGCCCATGCCCCAGTACCTCTGAGATGTGGACCCCAGAAAGAGGGCTCAGAGTCAAGACCCTCTTCCAACCATCCCTGTGCCAAACCACCACAGCTGTACCTGTGTAACTGCCTTGCCTGCGCAAGTTATGGCATCTTGCCTGGCATTCAGGAGGCCACCCACATTTCCGCTGGCCTAGACCAGAGCAGAAGTAAACAAAACCCTCTGTTCACTCTGCAAAGTCAAATCATGGTCCCTCCGAGACGGAGACCCCGGAAAGAGGGCTCATATTCGAGACCCTCTTCCAGCCATCTCTATGCCACACCACCCCAGCTGTACCTCAGCATGGTCGACTTCTTCACCAACTTCCAAGGCAATGGAGACATCTGGTCAGCATCCCGACCATCTTACCATGCAGTGCAGACAGGTGTTCAGCATTCTGACCAACTTCCCAGGCAATCCAGTGGCCTGTTCATCCTCTCGGCCATCTTGCCAGGAAGTCCAGGAGCCTGGTCAGCATCCTGACCATGTTCCCATGCAATCCAGATACCTGGTTGCAATACTGACCATCCTCCCATGTAGTACAGAGGCCTGTTTGGCATCCTGACCATCCTCCCATGCAGTCCAGACTCAAGGTCAGAATCCTGACCATCCTCGCTGGCAGTCCAGTAGCTTGGTCAGCATCCTGACCATCTTCCCAGGCAATCCACAGGACCGATCAGCATCCTGATCATCTTCCCAGCAATCAATATGCCTGGTCGCTCTCCTGACTGTCTTGCCAGACAAACCAGAGGCCCAGTTAGCATCCTGGCCACCTTCCCAGGCAATCCAGAGGACCAGTCAGCATGCTGACCATCTTCCCAGGCAAGGCAGAGGCCTGTTCATGATCCTGGCCATACTCTCAGGCAATGCAGAGGCCCAGTTAACATCCTGACCATCTTCCCAGGCAATCCAGAGGACCAGTCTGCATCCTGACAATCGTTCGAGGCAATCCAGAGGCCTGTTCAGCATCCTGACCATCTTGCCAGGCAATCCGAGGTGTGGTCTACATCCTGACAATCTTTGATGTCAATCCAGAGCCATGGTTGACATCGTGAACATCTTAGCAGGTACAGCAGAGGTTGTTGAGCATCCTGACCATCTTCTGAGGCAATCCAGAGTCCTGATCAGCATCCTGACCATCTTCTCAGGCAACCCAGAATCATGGTCGACATCCTAACCAAATTCCAAGGCAATCCAGAGGCCTGGTCGACATCCTGACCATCTTCCCAGGCTACCCAGAGGCATGGTGGAATTCTTGACCAACTTCCAAGGCAATGGAGAGGCCTGGTCGGTTTCCTGACCATCTTCCCAGGAAATCCAGATGCCTCTTCAGCATACTGATCAACTTCCGAGCAATCAAGATGCCAGGTCAGTATCCTGATCATCTTCTCACACAATCCAGAGACCTGGTCGATATCCTGACCATCTTCCCAGACAATGCAGAGGCCTGTTCATCATCCTGACCATCTTAACTGGTACACCAGGGGCCTGGTAAGCATCCTGATCATCTTCTCAGCAATCCAGAGGTCTGGTCAGCATCCTGACCATCTTGCCAGGAAATCCGAGGTCCAGTTGACATCCTGTCAATCTTCGATGTCAATCCAGAGCCATGATCAGCATCCTGACCATCTTACCAGGTACACCAGAGGCCTGGTCAGCATCCTGACCATCTTCCCAGGCAATTCAGAGGCATGGATAGCATCCTGATCATCTTTGGAGTCAATCCAGAGGCCTGGTCAGGATCCTGACCATCTTGCCAGGAAATCGGAGGCCTGGTCAACATCCTGACCATCTTCGATGTCAAACCGGAGCCTTGGTCAGCCTCCTGACCATCTTAACAGGTACACCAGAGGCCTGTTCAGCATCCTGACCATCTTCCCAGGCAAACCAGAAGCATGGTCGACACCCTGACCAAATTCCAAGGCAATCCAGATTCCTGGTAGACATCCTGACCATCATCCCAGGCAATCCAGAGGCCCGGTTAGCATCTTGACCATCTTCCCACGCAAGCCATAGGACCAGTCAGCATCCTGACCATCTACCCAGGCAATCCACAGGCCTGGTCAGCATCCTGACCTTCCCCCCAGGCAATCCAGAGGGCCAGATCACATCCTGACCATATTCTCCTGCAATGCAGAGGACCAGTCAACATCATGACCATCTTAACAGGTAAACCAGAGGCCTGGTCAGCAACCTGACCATCTTCCCAGGCAATCCGAGTTCTGGTCGATACCCTGACAATCTTTGATGTTAATCCAGAGCCATGGTCGGCATCGTGACCATCTTAATAGGTACATCAGAGGTCTAGTCAGCATCCTGACCATCTTCCCATGCAATGCAGAGGCATGGTCAGCATCCTGACCATCTTCCCAGGAAATCCAGAAGCCTGTTCAGCATCCTGACCTTCCTCCCAGTCAATTCAGAGGCATGGTCAGCATCCTGACCATCTTCCAAGGTAGTCCAGAGGCTTAGTCATCATCCTGACCATCTTCCCACACATTCCAGAAGCCTTCTCAGAATCCTGACCATCTTCTCAGCAATCCAAATGCTAGATGCCTGGACGGCATCCTAACCATTTTCCCAGGCAATCGAGAGTCCTGTTCGTCATCCTGACCGTATTTCCAGGCAATGCAGAAGCCTGGTCATCATCTTGACAATCTTCCCAGCAGTCCAAAAGACTGGTCAGCATCCTGACCATCTTCCTCCCAGGCAATCTGGAGGCCTGCTCAGCATCCTGACCATCCTCCCAGGCAACTCACAGGCATGTTCAGCAACCAGACCTTCTTCCAAGGTAATCCAGAGGCCTTGTCTGCATCCTGACCATCTTCTCAGGCAATCTAGAGGCCTGTTCTGCATCCTGCCCATCTTACCAGGCAGTGCAGAGGCCTGCTCAACATACTCACCATCCTCCCAGGTAATCCAGAAGCATAATGAGCATCCTGACAATCTTCCCATGCAGTCCAGAGGCCCGTTCAGCATCCTGACGATCTTCACAGTTAATCCAGAGGCCTTGTCAGCATCCTGACCATCTTCCAAGGCAATCTAGAGGCCTGGTTGTCATCCTCACAATTTCCCAGGCAATCCAGAGGCATGGTCGGCATCCTGACCATCTTCACATACAATACAGAGGTTTGGTGGGCATCCTGACAATTCCCCAGGCAATAAAGAGGCCCGTTCGACATCCTCACCAGCTTCCCAGATAATCCAGATGCCTGGTCGGCATTGTGACATTCTTCCCAGGCCATCCAGAGTCATGGTCACAATTCTGACCATTTTCCCAGGTAATTGACAGGCTGGTCAGCATTCTTACAATCTTCTAAGGCAATCCATAGGCCTGGTCAGCATTCTGACAATCCTTGCAGGCATTCCAGAGGCTTTTCCAGGATCCTGACCATCTTCCCAGGCAATCCAGAAGATGGTCAACATGCTGACCATCTTCCCAGGTAATCCAGAGTTCTCGCCAGCATCCTTACCATCTTCCAAGGCAATACAGATGCCTGATCAGCATCCTGACCATCTTCCCAGGAAATCCAGAGGACTCAACAGCATCCCAACCATTTTCCCAGGCAATCACAATCCAGAGGCCTGGTCGGTGTCCTGACCATCTTCCAAGGCAATCCAGATGCCTGGTGGGCCACCTGACCATCCTCCGAGGAAATTCAGAAGTCAGGTCAGCATCCTGACCATTTTCCCAGACAATCCATATGCCTGCTCAGCATCCTGACCATCCTCCCAGGAAGTTCAGAAGCCTGGACAGCAGCCTGACCATCCTCCCAGGCAATCCAGAGGCCTGGACAGCAGCCTGACCATCTTCCCAGGCAGTCCAGGAGACTGGTCAGCATCCTGACTATCTTCCCAGGAAGTCCAGAGGCCTGGTCAGCATCCTGACATTCTGCTGAGGCAATCCAGCGGACTGGTCAGCATACTGGCCAACTTCCTAGGCAATCTAGAGGCCTGGTCAGCATCCTGACCATCCTCCCAGGTAATCCAGACGCCTGGTCAGCATCCTGACCATCTTTTCAGGCAATCCAGAAGCCTGGTCAGCATCTTATCCATCTTGCCAGGCAATCCAGAGGATGGTATGTCATCCTGACCAACTTCACTGTCAATCAAGAGGCCTGGTCGGCATCCTGACCATCTTCCCAGGAAATCCAGAGACCTGCTCGGCATCCCGACCATCCTTCAAGTTAATACAGAGGCCTCTTCAGCATCATGATCATCCTGCCATGCAGCTCAGAGGCATTGTCAGCATCCTGACCATCTTGCCAGGTAGTCCAGAGGCATAGTCAGCACCCTGACCATCTTCCCACGCATTCCAGATGCCTCCTCAGAATCCTGACCATCTTTCCACCAATCCAGATGCCTGGTCAGCATCCTGACCATCTTCCCAGGCAATCCAAAGGCCTGGTAGGCATCCTGAGCATTTTCTCAGGTAACCCAGAGGCCTGTTCAGCATCCTGACCATCTTTCCAGATAATCCAGATGCCTGGTCATCATCCTGAACATCTTCCCAGGACATTCAGAGCCATGGTCGACATCCTGAACAACATTCCATGCAATCCAGAGGACTGGTCGGCATCCTGACCGTCTTCCCAGGAAATCCAGACGCCAGGTCAGCAGCCTGACCATATTCCCAGGCAATCCATATTCCTGGTTAGCATCCTGAGCATCCTCCCTGCCAATCCAGAGGTTTGGTCATCATCCTGAACATCATTTCATGCAATCTAGAGGCCCGATCAGCATCCTGACCATCCTACCAGGATATTCAGAAGTCTGTTCAGCATCCTGACCATCTTGTCAGGAAATCCAGGGGACTGGACGACATACTGACCATCTTCACTCTCAATCCGGAGGTCTGGTCGGCATCCTGATCATTTTCCCAGGCAATCCAGAGACATGGTGGGCATCCCAACCATCCCCCAAGTTAGTACAGAGTCCTCTTAGGCATCGTGATCACATTCCCATGCAGCCCAGAGGCATTGTGAGAGTCCTGTCCATCTTCCCAGGTAGTCCAGATGCTTAGTCAGCATCCTGACCATCTTCTCATGCATTCCAGAAGCCTCCTCAGAATCCTGACCATCTTTCCAGCAATCCAGATGCCTGGTCGGCATCCTGACCATCTTCTCAGGCAATCCAGAGACGTGTTCAACATCCTGACTGTCTTACCAGGAAATCCAGAGGTCTGGTCAGCATCCTGAACATCTTCCCAGGAAATCCAGAGGCCTGGTAGGCATGCTCACCCTCTTCTCAGGCAATTCAGAGACCTGGTCGGCATCCTGACAATCTTCCCAGACAATCCAGATGTCCGGTCGGTATTCTGACCATCTTCCCAGGCCATCCAGAGCCATAGTGGTCATCCTGACCAACATTCCAGGCAATCCATAGCCCTGTTCGGCATCCTGACCATCTTTCCAGGCAATCCAGAGGCCTGGTCAACATCCTTACAATACTCCCAGGCAATCCAGAGTCCTGGTGGGCATACTGACCATATCCCATGCAATCCAGAGGTCTGGTCAGCATCCTGACATTCTTTCCAGGCAATCCAGAGCCATGGTCAACATCCTGACCAACTTCCCAATCAAACAGAGGCCTGGTCAGCGTCCTAACCATCTTCCCAGGTAATCCAGAGGCCTGAACAGCATTCTGACAAACTTCCTAGGCAATACAGAGGCCTGGGAAGCATCCTGACAATCCTCCCAGGTAATCCAGTGGCCTGGTTAGCATCCTGACAAACTTCCAATGCAATCCAGAGGCCTTGTCTGCATCCTGACTATCCTCCCACGGTAGTACAGAGGCCTGTTCGGCATCCTGACCATCCTCCCATGCATTTCAGAGGTATGGTCAGAAACCTGACCATCCTCCCAGGTAGTCCAGAGGCTTGGTCAACATCCTGACCATTATCCAGGGCAATCCCGATGACTTCTCATCATTCTGACAATCTTCCCAGTAATCCAGAGGCCTGGTCATCTCCCTGACCATCTTCCCATGTAAGCCAGAGGCCTGGTCAGCATCCTCACAATCCTCCCATGTAATCCAGAGGCTTGGCCAGCATCCTAACGATCTTCCTATGCAATCCAGAGGCATTGTCGGCATCCTGACCATTTTCCCAGGCAATCTAGAAACTTAGACGGCATCCTGACCATCCTCCCAGGTAGTACAGAGGCCTGTTCAGCATCCTGACCATCCTCCCATGCAGTCCAGAGGCATGGTCAGAATACTGACCATCCTCACAGGTAGTCCAGAGTCTTGGTCAGCATCCTGACCATCCTCCCAGGCAATCCAGATGCCTTCTCAGCATTCTGACCATCTTCCCAGCCATCCAGATGCCTGGTTGGCATCCTGACCATCTTCCCAGGCAATGTAGCAATTCTTGTCATCATCCTGACCATCCTCCCAGGCAATCCACAGGCCCAGTCAGCATCCTGACCATCTATCCAGGTAATCCAGAGGCCTGTACAGCATCCTGATCATGCTCCCAGGCAATTCAGAGGCAGGGTCAGCATCCTGGCCATGTTCCCAGGTAATCCAGAGGCATGCTTTGCATGGTGGCCATCTTCCCAGGCAATCCAGAGACTAGGTCAGAATCCTGACCATCTTCCCAGGCAATCCAGAAGCCTGGTCAGCATCCTGAAAATCCTCCCAGGTAATCCAGAGGCTTGGTCAACATCCTGACAAACTTCCCAGGCAACCCAGAGGCCTGGTCAGCATCCTGACCATCCTCCCAGGTAGTACAGAGACCAGTTCGGCATCCTGACCATCTTCCCATGCATTCCAGAGGCATGGTCAGAATCCTGACTATCCTCTCATGTAGGCCAGAGGCTTGTTCAGCATCCTGACCATCATCCAGGGCAATCCAGATGCCTTCTCAGCATCCTGACCATCTTCCCAGTCATCCAGACGCCTGGTCAGCAACCTGACAATCTTCCCAGGCAATCCAGATAACTGCTCGGCATCCTGACCATCTTCCCAGGCAATATACAGGCCCAGTCATCAACCTGACCATCCTCCCAGGCAATCCAGAGGCCTGGTAAGCATCCTGACCATCTTCCCAGGCAGTCTAGAGGTATGTTTAGCATGCTGACCATCTTCCTAGGTAATCCAGAAGCCTGTTCAGCATCCTGACCATCTTCTCAGGCAATCCAGGGGCTTGGTCTGCTTGCCGTCTAACTTCCTAGGCAATGCAGAGGCCAGGTCAGCATCCTGACAATCCTCTCTGGTAATCCAGAGGCCTGGCCATCACCCTGACCATCTTCCCAGGCAATCCAGAGGCCTGGCCACAAACCTGACCATCGTCCCATGTAATCCAGAGGCCTGTTCATCATCTTGAGCATTTTCCCAGGCAATCCAGAGACCTGGTCAGCATCCTGACCATCTTCCCAGGTAGAACAGAGGTCTATGCGGCATCTGGACCATCATCCCATGCTGTCCAAAGGCATGATCAGAATCCTGACCATCCTCCCAGGTAGTACAGAGGCTTGGTCAGCATCCTAACCATCTTCCCAGGCAATCCAGATGCCTCCTGAGCATTTTGACCATCTTCCAAGCCATCCAGATGCCTGGTTGGCATCCTGACCATCTTCCCAGGCAATCCAGAGATGTGGTCAGAATCATGACCATCTTCCCAGGCAATGCAGATGCCTGGTCATCATGCTGACCAGCTTTCCAGGTAATCCAGAGGCCTAGTCAGCATCCTTACAAACCTTCCAGGCAATCCAGATGCCTGGCCATCTTCCTGACCATCTTCCCAGGCAATCCAGAGGATGGTCACCATCCTGACCATCTTCCCCGGTAATTCAGAGGCCTGTTAAGCAACCTGACCATCTACCCATGAAATCCAGAGGCTTGGTCGGCATCCTGATTATCCTACCAGGTATTCCAGGGACCTGGTCAGCATCCTATCTTCCCAGTCAATCCAGAGGCCGGGTCAGCATCCTGACCATCTTCCCAGGCAATGCAGAGGCTCATCACTATCCTGACCATGTTCCATGGTAGTCCAGAGGCCTGGGCAGCATCCTGATCATCTTCCAAGGCAATCCAGATGCCTGGTCATCATCCTGACCATCTTTCCAGGCAATCCAGAGGGCTGGTCAGCATCCTGACGATCTCTGCACGTAGTTGAGAGTCCTGGTCATTATCCTGACCTTCACAGGTACTTCGGAGGCCTGGTCAAAATCCTGACCATCTTTGCAGGCAGGGCAGGGCATTGGCAGCATCCTGATGAACCTCACATGTAGTCCAGAAGCCTGGTCAGCATCCTGACCAACTTTGCAGGCAACCCAGAGTCAGGGTCGACATCCTGACCAACCTAAAATGCAATCCAGAGGCCTGGTCGGCATCCTGACCATCTTCCCTGGAAAAACAGAGGGATGGTCAACATCCTGACCAACATCCAATGCTATCTAGTTGCCAGCTCAGCATCCTGACCATCTTCCCAGGCAATCCAGAGTACCTGTCAATATCCTGACCATCATCCCTGATAGTGCAGAGGCCTGTTCAGCATCCTGCCCATTTTACCAGGCAATCCAGAGGCATGCTCAGCATCCTGACCATCTTTCCAGGGAGTCCAGAGGACTAGTCATCATCCTGACCATCTTTCCAGGCAACCCGGAGGGCCAGTTGGCATATTGACCAACTTCTCAGCTATCCAGAGGCACGTTCGACATCGTGACCATCTTCCCAGGAATCCAGAGGCCAATTAGTCATGCTGACCGTCTTCCCAGGCAATCCAGAGGCTTGTTCATTATCCTGACAATTTCCTAGGCAATCCAGAGGCCTGGAGGGCATCCAGAACATCCTAGCAGGCAATCCAGAGGCCCGGTCAGCATCCTGGCCATCTTCCTAAGCAATCCAGAGGCTTGGTCGACATCCTGCCCATCCTTCCAGGTCATCCAGAGACCCGGTCAGCATCCTGATGATATTCCCAGGCAATCCAGAGGCCTTGTAGGCATCCTGACAATCTTCTCAGGCAATCCAGGGTCCTGGTCTTCATCCTGACCATTTTCCCAGAAATCCAGATGCCTGGTCTGCATCCTGACCATCTTCCCAGGCCATCCAGAGTCATGGTTGACATCCTGACCAAGTTCCCAGGCAATCCAGAGGTGTGTTCTGAATTGTGACCACCTTCTCAGCAACCCAGAGACATGGTCGACATTGTGACCAACTTCCAAGGCATTCCAGAGGCCTGGTTGGCATCCTGACCATCTTCTTAGGCAATCCAGAGGCCTGATCAGCATCCTGACCTTCTTCCCAGGTAATTCAGAGGGCTGGTCAGAACCCCAACGATCTTCCCCAGCAATCCAGAGGCCTGGTAGGCATACTCAACGTCTTCATAGGCAACCCAGAGGCATGGTCGACATTATGACCATCTTCAAAGGCAATCCAGAGGCCAGGTTGGCATCCTGACCATTTTCCCAGGTAATCCAGTGGCCTGTTCAGCATCTTTACCATATTCCTAGGAAATGCAGAGGCACGGTCAGCATCCTAAACATCTTCCCAGGTAATCCAGGGGTCTGTTCATCATCCTGTACATCTTCCCAGTAAGTCTAGATGCCTGGTCCACATCCTGAATATCTTCCCAGGCAATCCAGAGGACCGGTAAGCATCCTGGCCATCTTCCCAGGCAGTCCAGAGGCATGTTCAGCATGCTGGCCATCTTCCTAGGTAATCCAGATGCCTGTTCAGCAAGCTGACCATCTTCCCAGACAATCCAGACATCTGGTCAGGATCCTGACCATCTTCTCAGGCAATCCAGGGGACTGGTCTGCATGCCGTCCAACTTCATAGGCAATGCAGAGGCCTGGTCAGCATCCTGACCATCCTCCCCAGTAATCCAGAGGCCTGGCCATCATCCTGATCATCTTCCCAGGCAAACCAGAGGCCTGGTCACAAACATGACAATCCTCCCTTGTAATCCAGATGCCTGGTCATCATTTTGTGCACCTTCCCAGGCATTCCAGAGACCTGGTCAGCATCCTCCCAGGTAGTACAGAGGTCTCTTCGGCATCTGGACCATCATCCCATGCAGTCCAGAGGCATGGACAGAATCCTGACCATCCTCCCAGGTAGTCCAGAGGCTTGGTCAGCATCCTATCCATCTTCCCAGGCAATCCAGATGCCTCCTCAGCATCCTGACCATCTTCCCAGCCATCCAGATTCCTGGTCGTCATTCTGACCATCTTCCCAGGCAATCCAGAGACCTGGTCAGAATCTTGACCATCTTCCCAGGCAATGCAGATGCCTGTTCATCATCCTGACCCTCCTCCCAGGAAATCCAGAGTCCCGGTCATCATCCTGACCATGTTTCTAGGCAATCGATAGACACGGTCAGCATCCTGACCATCATCTCAGGCAATTCAGAGGCACGGTCAGCATCCTAACCATCTTTCCAGGTAATCCAGAGGCATGTTCAGCATGCTGGCCGTCTTCCCAAGCAATCCAGAGGCCTGGTCGCATCCTGTCCATCTTCCCAGGTAATCCTAGAGGCCTGGTCATCATCCTGAAAAAGTTCCTAGGCAATGCAGAGGCCTGGGCAGCAACCTGACAATCCTCCCATGTAATCCAGTGGACTGGTCAGCATCCTGACAAACTTCCAAGGCAACCCAGAGGCCCAGTCTGCATCCTGACTATCCTCCCACGGTAGTACAGAGGCCTGTTCGGCATCCTGACCATCCTCCCATTCATTCCAGAGGCATGGTCAGAAACCTGACCATCCTCCCAGGTAGTCCAGAGGCTTGGTCAGCATCCTGACCATCATCCAGGGCAATCCAGATGCCTTCTCATCATCCTGACCATCTTCTCACTAATCTAGAGGCCTGGTCATCACCCTGACAATCTCCCCACATAATCCAGAGGACTGGTAACCATCCAAACAATCCTCACAGGCAATCCAGAGGCTTGGCCAGCATCCTGATGATCTTGTTCGGCAATCCAGAGGCATTGTCGGCATCCTGACCATATTCCCAGGCAATCTAGTCACCTAGTCAGCATCCTGACCATCCTCCCATGTAGCACAGAGGCCTGCTCAGCATCCAGACGATCCTCCCATGCAGTCCAGAGGCATGGTCAGAACCCTGACCATCCTCGCAGGTAGTCCAGAGTCTTTTTCAGCATGCTGACCATCCTCCCAGGCAATGTAGGTCTCTGGTCATCAACCTGACCATCCTACCAGGCAATCCAGAGGAGGCCCAGTCAGCATCCTGATCATCTTCCCAGGTAACCCAGAGGCCCGGTCATCATCCTGACCATGCTCCCATGCAATTCAGAGGCAGGGTCAGCATCCTACCAATGTTCCCAGGTAATCCAGAGGCATGTTCAGCATGCTGGCCATCTTCCCAGGCAATCCAGAGACTAGGTCAACATCCTGACCATTTTCCCACAGAAGCCAAAGGACCAGTCAGCATCCTGACCATCTTCCCAGGCAATGTAGAAACCTGGTCAGCATCCTGACCATCCTCCCAGGCTATCAGGAGGCCCGGATAGCATCCTGACCATCTTAGCAGGTACACCAGGGGCCTGGTAAGCATCCTGATCATCTTTCCAGCAATCCAGAGGTCTGGTCAGCATCCTGACCATCTTGCCAGACAATCTGAGGCCTGGTCAACATCCTGACAATCTTCAATATTAAAGCAGAGCCTTGGTCGCCCTCCTGACCATCTTAACAGGTACACCAGAGGCCTGGACAGCATCCTGCCCATCTTCCCAGGCAACCCAGAAATATGGTTGACACCCTGACCAACTTCCAAGGCAAGCCAGATTCCAGGACGACATCCTGACCATCCTCCCAGGCAATCCAGAGGCCCAGTTAGCAACTTGACCATCTTCCCAGACAAGCCAGAGGACCAGTCAGCATCCTGACCATCTTCCCAGGCAATCCAGAGGCATGGTCAACATCCTGTCCATCCTCTCATGCAATCCAGAGGCCCGGATCACATCCTGACCATCTTCCCAGGCAATGCAGAGGACCAGTCAGTATCCTAACCATCTGAACAGGTACACCAGAGGCCTGGTCAGCAAACTGACCATCTTCCCAGGCAATCCGAGTTCTGGTCAACATCCTGACAATCTTTGATGTAAATCCAGAGCCATGGTTGATATCCTGACCATCTTAACATGTAAACCAGATGCCTGATCAGTATCCTGACCATCTTCTCATGCAATGCAGAGGCATGGTCAGCATCCTGACCATCTTCCCATGCAATACAGTGGCCTAGTTGGCCTCCTGACCAAGACACAAGCAATCCAGAAGCCTGGTCTGCATCCAGACCATCTACAAAGGCAATCCAGAGGGCTGGTCTGCATCCTGACCATCCTCCCAGGTATTCCAGGGACCTGGTCATCATCCTGACCATCTTCCCAGGCAATCCAGGAGCCTGGTCAGCATGCTGGCCAACTTAGTAGACAATCCAGAGGCCTGGACAGCATCCTGACCATCCTCCTAGGTAATCCAGAGGCCTTTTCAGCATCCTGACCATCCTCCAGGATAGTGCAGAAGCCCAGTCAGACTCCTGACCATCTTCCCAGGCAAGAGAGAGGCCTGTTCAGGCAACAGAGAGGCCTGTTCAGCATCCTAACCATCCTCCCAGGTAATCCAGAGGCCTTTTCAGCATCCTGACCATCCTCCAAGATAGTGCAGAGGCCCAGTCAGAATCCTGACTATCTTCCCAGGCAACACGGAGGCCTGTTCAGCATCCTAACCATCCTCCCAGGTAATCCAGAGGCCAGGCCAGAATCCTGACCATGCTCCCCAGCAATCCAGAGGCCTGGCCAGAATCCTGATCATTGTCCCAGGCAATCCAGATGTCTGTTCAGAATCCTGACCATTTACCAGCAAGCCAGAGGCCTGGTGTACATCCTGACCATCTTCCAAGGCAATCGAGATGCGTGGTCAACATCCTGACCATCTTTTCAGGCAATATAGAAGACTGGTCAACATCCTGACCATCTTCACTGTCTTTCCAGAGGCCTGGGAAGCATCCTGCCCATATTGCCAGTTAATCCAGGGCCCGATTGTGTAGGCTTCCTGACAAAATTCCTAGGCAATTCAGAGGCCTGGTTGGCATCCTTACCATCTTCCCAGGCAATCCAGAATCCTGGTGGGCATCCTGAGCATCTACCCAGGTAGTACAGAGGACTCTTCCACATCCTGATCGTCATACCATGCAATCCAGAGGCATGGTCAGAATCCTAACCATCTTCCCAGGTACTCCAGAGGCTGGGTCAGCATCTTGACCATCATCACAGCAATCCAGATGCCTGGCCATCATCCTCACCATCTTCCCAGGCAATCCAAAGGCCTGGCAGCCATTCTGACCATTTTCTCGGGGAATCCAGAGTCATGGTCGGTATCCTGAGCATCTTCCCAGACAATTCATATGCCTGGTTGTCATCCTGAACATCTTCCCTGTCCATCCAGAGCCATGGTCAAAATCCTGACCAACTTTCCAGGCATTCCAGAGGCATTGTCGGCATCTTGACCATTTTCCCAGGCAATCCAGAGGCCTGATCAGCATCCTGATCATATTCCCAGAAAATCCAGATGCCTGTTCAGCATCTTGACTATCTTCCCAGGCTATCCAGAAGCATGTTAGGCTTCCGGACCATCTTCCCAGGCAATCCAGAGGCCTGGTTGGCACACTCACCATCTTCGCAGGCAAACCAGAGGCATTGTTGAAATTATGACCAACTTCCAAGGCAGTCCAGAGGCCTGGTTGGCATCCTGACCATCTTCCCTGGTAATGCAGAGGCCTGTTCAGCATCCAGGACATCTTCCCAGTAAGTCTAGATGCCTGGTCTGCAACTTGACCATCTTCTCAGGCAATCCAGAGGCCTGGTAGATATACTCACCTTCTTCCCAGGCAACCCAGAGGCATGGTCAACATCCTGAACAACGTCCAATGCTATCTACTTGCCAGCTCAGAATCCTGACCATCTTCCCAGGCAATCCAGAGGCCCCATCAATATCCTGTCCATCATCCCTGATAGTGCAGAGGTCTGTTCAGCATCCTGGCCATTTTACCAAGCAATCCAGAGGCATGCTCAGCATCCTGACCATCTTTCCAGGGAGTCCAGTGGACTGGTCCTCATCCTGACCATCTTTCCAGGCAACCCGGAGGCCCAGTTGGCATATTGACCATCTTCTGAGCCATCCAGAGGCACATTCGGCATTGTGACCATCTTCCCAGGAACCAGACACCAATTAGTCATGCTGACCATCTTCCCAGGTAATCCAGAGGCTTATTCAGCATCCTGACAATTTCCCAGGCAATCCAGAGGCCTGGTGGGCATCCAGACCTTCCTACCAGGCAATCCAGAGGCCCGGTCAGCATCCTGACCATCTTCCCAAGCAATACAGAGGCTTGGTCGACATCCTGCCCATCCTTCCAGGTAATCCAGAGATGCGGTCGTCATCCTGATGATCTTTCCAGGCAATCCAGTGGCCTAGTTGGCCTCCTGACCAAGACACAGGCAATCCAGAATCATGGTCTGCATCCAGACCATCTACACAGGCAATCCAGCGGGCTACTCTGCATCCTGACCATCCTCCCAGATATTCCAGGGACCTGGTCATCATCCTAATCATCTTCCCATGCAAATCAGGGACTCGTTCAGCATGCTGGCCAACTTGGTAGACAGTCCAGAGGTCTGGACAGCATCCTGACCATCCTCCCAGGTAATCCAGAGGCCTTTTCAGCATCCTGACTATCCTCCAAGATAGTGCAGAGGCCCAGTCAGACTCCTGACCATCTTCTCAGGCAACACAGAGGCCTGTTCAGCATCCTAACCATCTTCCCAGGTAATCCAGAGGCCAGGCCAGAATCCTGACCATGCTCCCCAGCAATCCGGAGGCCTGGTCAGCATCCTGTCCATCGTCCCAGGCAATCCAGAGGTCCGGTCAGAATTGTGACCAATTACCAGCAACCCAGAGGCCTGGTGTACATCCTGACCAACTTCCAAGGCAATCCAGAGGCCTGGTCAACATCCTGTCCATCTTCCAAGGCAATCCAGAGGCCTGGTCTGCATCCTATCATCCCACGGTAGTACAGAGACCTGTTCGGCATCCTGACCATCCTCCCATGCATTCCAGAGGCATGGCCAGAAACCTGACCATCCTCCCTTGTAGTCCAGGGGCTTGGTCAGTCACCTGACCATCATCCAGGGTAATCCAGATGCCTTCTCACCATCCTGACCATCTTCCCAGTAATCCAGAGTCCTGTTCATCACCCTGACCATCTTCCCACGTAACTCAGAGGCCTTGGCAGCATCCTCACAATCCTCCCAGGCCATCCAGAGTCTTGGCCAGCATTCTTACGATCTTCTTAGGCAATCCAGAAGCATTGTCCGCATCCTGACCATCTCCCGAGGCAATCTAGAGACCTAGTCGGCATCCTGACCATCCTCCCAGGTAGTAAAGAGGCCTGTTCAGCATGCTGATGATCCTCCCATGCAGTCCAGAGGCATGGTCAGAATCCTTACTGTCCTCACAAGTAGTCCATAGTCTTCGTCAGCATCCTGACCATCCTCCCAGGCAATCCAGAGGCCCAGTCACATCCTGACTATCTTCCCAGGTAATCCAGAGGCCCGTTCAGCATCCTGACCATGCTTCCAGGCAATTCAGAGGCAGGGTCAGCATCCTGGCCATGTTCCCAGGTAATTCAGAGGCATGTTCAGCATGCTGGCCATGTTCCCAGGCAATCCAGAGACTAGGTCAGCATTCTGACCATCTTCCCACAGAAGCCAGAGGACCAGTCAGCCTCCTGACCATCTTCCCAGTCAACACAGAAACCTTGTCAGCCTCCTGACTATCTTCCCAGGCTATCAGGAGGCCCGGATAGCATCCTGACCATCTTCGCAGGCAATCCAGAGACTAGGTCAGCATTCTGACCATCTTCCCACAGAAGCCAGAGGACCAGTCAGCCTCCTGACCATCTTCCCAGACAACACAGAAACCTGGTCAGCATCCTGACTATCTTCCCAGGCTATCAGGAGGCCCGGATAGCATCCTGACCATCTTCCCAGGCAATCCAGAGGACTAGTCAGCATCCTGACCATCTTAACAGGTACACCAACGGCCTGGTAAGTACCCTGATCAACTTCCCAGCAATCCAGAGGTCTGTTCATCATCCTGACCTTCTTGCCAGGCAATCCAAGGTTTGGTTGTCATCCTGACCATCTTAACAGGTACACCAGAGGCCTGGTCAGCACCCTGTCCATCTTCCCATGCAATTCAGAGGCCTGGACAGCATCCTAATCATCTTTGGAGGCAATCCAGAGGCCTGGTCAGGATCCTGTCCATCTCGCCAGGCAATCAGAGGCCTGGTCAACACCCTGACCAACTTTGATGTCAAACCAGAGCCTTGGTCGGCCTCCTGACCATCTTAACATGTACAGCAGAGGCCTGGTCAGCATCCTGACCATCTTTCCAGGCAACCCAGAAATATGGTTGACACCCTGACCAACTTCCAAGGCAATCCAGATTCCAGGACGACATCCTGACCATCCTCCCAGGCAATCCAGAGGCCCGGTTAGCATCTTGACCATCATCCCACACAATCCAGAGGACCAGTCAGCATCATGACCAACTTTCTAGGCAATCCAGAGGCCTGGTCGACATCCTGACCATCCTCTCACGCAATCCAGTGGGCCGGATCGCATCCTGACCATCTTCCTAGGCAATGCAGAGGACCAGTCATTATCCTAACCATCTTAACAGGTACACCAGAGGCCTGCTCAGCAACCTGACCATCTTCCCAGGCAATCCGAGTTCTGGTCAACATCCTGATAATCTTTGATGTAAATCCAGAGCCATGGTCGACAACCTGACCATCTAAACATGTACACCAGAGGCCTGGTTAGCATCCTGACAATCTTCTCATGCAATGCAGAGGCATGGTCAGCATCCTGACCATCTTCCCAGGCAATCCAGTGGCCTAGTTGGCCTCCTGACCAAGACACAGGCAAAATAGAAGCCTAGTCTGCATCCAGACTTTCTACACAGGCAATCCAGAGGGCTGGTCTGCATCCTGACCATCCTCCCAGTTAATTCAGGACCTGGTCATCATCCTGACCATCTTCCCAGGTAATCCAGGGGCCGGGTCAGCATGCTGGCCAACTTAGTAGACAATCCAGAGGCCTGGACTGCATCCTGACCATCCTCCCAGGTAATACAGAGGCCTTTTCAGCATCCTGACCATCCTCCAAGATAGTGCAGAGGCCCAGTCAGACTCCTGACCATCTTCCCAGGCAGCACAGAGGCCTGTTCAGCATCCTAACCATCCTCCCAGGTAATCCAGAGGCCAGGCCAGAATCCTGACCATGCTCCCCACCAATCCAGAGGCCTGGTCAGCATCCTGACCATCGTCCCAGGCAATCCAGTGGTCCGTTCAGAATCCTGACCATTTACCAACAACCCAGAGGCCTGTTGTACATCCTCACCAACTTCTAAGACAATCCAGAGGCCTGGTAGGCACCCTGACCATCATCCAAGGCAATCCAGAGGCCTGGTCAACATCTTGACCATCTTCCCATGCAATATAGTGGACTGGTCGACATCCTGACCATCTTCACTGTCTATCCAGAGGCCTGGTCAACATCCTGCCCATCTTTCCAGGCAATCCAGGGCCCAGTTGTGTAGGCTTCCTGACCCAATTCCTAGGCCATTCAGAGGCCTATTTGCATCCTTACCATCTTCCCAGGCAATCCAGAATCCTGGTGGACATCCTGAGCATCTCCCCAGGTAGTACAGAGGATTCTTCCGCATCGTGATCATCCTCCCTTGCAATCCAGAAGCATGGTCAGAATCCTAATTATCCTCCCAGGTACTCCAGAGGCTTGGTCAGCATTCTGACCATCATCCCAGCATTCCAGATGCCTGGTCATCCTCCTCACCATCTTCCCAGACAATCCAGAGGCATGGTAGGCATCCTGATCATTTTCTTGGGGAATCCAGAGGCCTGGATTTCCTCCTGAATATCTTCCCAGGCCATCCAGAGCCATGGTTGACATCCTGACCAACTTTCCAGGTCATCCAGAGGCTTTGTTGGCATCCTGACCATCTTCCCAGGCAATCCAGAAGCCTGATGGGCATCCAGACCATCTTCCCAGGCAATCTGGAAGTCTTATTGGCATCCTAACCATATTCCCAGCAACCCAGAAGATCGGTCATCATCCTGACCATCTTTCCATGCAATCAAGATACATGTTAGCCTTCCTGACCATCTTCTCAGGCAATCCAGAGGCCTGGTTGGCACACTCACCATCTTCCCAGGCCAAACAGAGGCATTGTCGAAATTATGACAAACTTCCAAGGCAGTCTAGAGGACTGGTCAACATCCTGACCATTTTCCCAGGCAATTCAGAGGCCTGGTCGACATACTCACCATCTTCCCAGGCAATCCAGAAGCATGGTCAACATCCTGACCAACATCCAATGCTATGTAGTGGCCAGTTCAGCACCCTGACCATCTTCTCAGGCAATCCAGAGGCCCTGTCAATATCCTGACCATCATCCCTGATAGTGCAGAGGCCTGTTCAGTATCCTGTCCATTTTACCAGGCAATGCAGAGACATGCTCAGCATCCTGATCATCTTTCCAGGGAGTCCAGATTACTGGTCATTATCCTGATCATCTTTCCAGGCAACCTGGAGACCAAGTTGGCATATTGACCATCTCCTCAGCCATCCAGAGGCACGTTCATCATTGTGATCTTCTTCCCAGGAATCCAGAGACCAATTACTCATGCTGACTATATTTTCAGGTAATCCAGAGGCTTTTTCAGCATCCTGACAATTTCCCAGGCAATCCAGCGGCCTGGTGGGCATCCTGACCATCCTAGCAGGCAATCCAGAGGCCCAGTCAGCATCCTGACCATCTTCCCAAGCAATCCAGAGGCTTGGTCGACATCCTGACTATCCTTCCAGGTAATCCAGAGACCCGCTCAGCATACTGATGACCTTCTTAGGCAATCCAGACGCCTGGTAGGCATCCCAACAAACTTCTCAGGCAATCCATAGTCCTGGTTGGCATCCTGACCATTTTCCCAGGCAATCCAGTTTCCTAGTTGGCCTCCTGACCAAGACACAGGCAATCCAGAGGCCTGGTCTGCATCCAGACCATCTGCACAGGCAATCTAGAGGGCTGGTCTACATCCTGACCATCCTCCCAGGTATTGCAAGGACTTGGTCATCATCCTGACCATCTTGCCAAGCAATCCAGGGGCCTGGTCAGCATGATGGCCAACTTAATAGACAATCCAGATGCCTGGACAGCATCCTGACCATCCTCCTAGGTAATCCAGTGGCATTTTCAGCATTCTGACCATCCTCCAAGATAGTGCAGAAGCGCAGTCAGCCTCCTGACCATCTTTTCAGGCAACACAGAGGCCTGTTCAGCATCCTAACCATCCTCCCAGGTAATCCAGAGGCCAGGCCAGAATCCTGACCATGTTCCCCAGCAATCCAGAGGCCTGGCCAGAATCCTGATCATCTTCCCAGGCAATCCAGAGGTCCGGTAGGAATTCTGACCATTTACCAGCAACCCAGAGTCCTGGTTTATATCCTGAAAAATTTCCAAGGGAATCCAGAGGCCTGGTAGGCATGCTGACCATCTTCCAAGGCAATGCAGAGGCCTGGTCAACATCCTGACCATCTTCCAAGGCAATGCAGAGGCCTGGTCAACATCCTGACCATCTTCCCAGGCAATATAGAGGCCTGGTCATCCTGACCATCTTCACTGTCTATCCAGAAGTCTGGTCAGCATCCTGCCCATTGTGCCAGGCAATCCAGGGCCCAGTTGTGTATTCATCCTTACCAAATTCCTAGGCAAATCAGAGTCCTGGTTGGCATCCTTACCATCTTCCCAGGCAATCCAGAGTCCTGGTAGGCATCCTGAGCATCTTCCCAGGTAGTTGTGAGGACTCTTCCACATCCTGATCGTCCTCCCATGCAATCCAGAGGCATGGTCAAAATCCTAACCATCCTCCCAGGTACTCCAGAGGCTTGGTCAGCATCCTGACAATCATTTCAGCAATCCAGATGCCTGATCATCATCCTCACCATCTTCCCAGGCAATCTAGAGGCCTGGTAGGCATCCTGACCATTTTATCGGGGAATCCAGAGGCATGGTCGGCATCCTGACCATCTTCCCAGACAATCCATATGCCTGGTTGTCATCCTGAACATCTTCCCAGGCCATCCAGAGCCATTATCGACATCCTGACCAACTTTCCAGGCCTTCCAGAGGCATTGTCGGCAACCTGACCATGTTCCAAGGCAATCCAGAGGTCTGATCGGCATCCAGACCATATTCCCAGAAAATCCAGATGTCTGTTCGGCATCCTGACCATTTCCCAGGAAATCCAGAAGTCTGGTTGTCATCCTGACCATCTTCCCAGCAAACTAGAGGCCCGGTCATCATCCTGCCCATCTTCCCAGGCAATCCAGAAGCATGTTAGGCTTCCTGACCATCTTCCCAGGAAATCCAGAGGCCTGCTTGGCACACTCACCATCATCCCAGGCAACCCAGAGGCATTGTCGAAATTATGACCAACTTCCAAGGCAGTATAGAAGCAAGGTCGGCATCCTCACCATCTTCCCATGTAATCCAGAGGCCTGTTCAGCACCCTGGACATCTTCCCAGTAAGTCTAGATGTCTGGTCTGCAATCTGACCATCTTCCCAGGCAATCCAGAGGCTTTGTCTGCATCATTACCATTTTCCCAGGCAAATAAGAGGCCTGGTAGATATACTCACCATCTTCCCAGGCAACCTAGAGGCATGGTCAACATCCGGACCAACATCCAATGCTATCTACTTGCCAGCTCAGCATCCTGACCATCTTCCCAGGCAATCCAGAGGCCCCGCCAATATCCTGACCATCATCCCTGAGAGTGAAGAGGCCTGTTCAGCATCCTGGCCATTTTACCAGGCAATCCAGAGGCATGCTCAGCATCCTGACCATCTTTCCAGGGAGTCCAGAGGACTGGTCATCATCCTGACCATCTTTCCAGGCAAACCGGAGGCCCAGTTGGCATATTTACCACATTCTCGGACATCCAGAGGCAGGTTGAGCATCGTGACCATCTTCCCACGAATCCAGAGGCCAATTAGTTATGCTGAGCATTTTCTCAGGCTATCCAGAGGCTTGTTCAGCATCCTGACCACCTTCCCAGTCAATCCAGAAGCCCGGTCAGCATCCTGACCATCTTCCCAAGCAATCCAGAGGCTTGGTCGGCATCCTAACTAGCTTTCCAGGTAATCCAGAGGCCTGGTCAGCATCCTTACAAACTTCCCAAGCAATCCAGATACTTGTCCATAATCCTGACCATCTTCCCAGGCAATCCAGAGGATGGTCACCATCCTGACCATCTTTCCTGGTAATTCGGGGGCCTATTAAGCATCCTGACGATCTACCCATGAAATCCAGAGGCTTGGTCAGCATCCTGATCATCGTCCCAGGTATTCCAGAGACCTGGTCAGCATCCTGACTATCTTTCCAGTCAATACAGAGGCGTGGTCAGCATCCTGACCATCTTCGCAGGCAATGCAGAGGCTCGTCAGTATCCTGACCATGCTCCATCGTATTCCAGAGGCCTGGACAGCATCCTGATGATCTTCCAAGGCAATCGAGATGCCTGGTCATCATCTTGACCATCTTGTCAGGCAATCCAGAGGGCTGGTCAGCATCCTGACCATCATTGCAGGTATTCCAGAGAACTGGTCATCATCCTGACCTTCTTCACAGGTACTCCAGAGGCCTGGTCAGAATCCTGACCATCTTCACAGGCAACCCAGAGTCAGGGTCGACATCCTAACCAACTTTAAAGGCAATCCAGAGGCCTGGTCGGCATCCTGACCATCTTCCCAGGCAAAACAGACGTACGGTTGACATCCTGACCAACTTTTAAGGCAATCTAGAGGCCTGGTTGGCATCCCAACCATCTTCTGAGGCAATCCAGAGGACAGGTCAACATCCTGACCATCTTCCCAGGAAGTCTGGTGGCCTGGTCAGCATCCTGACCATCTCCCCTGCAACCCAAAGTCCTGGTCAGCATCCTGTCCATATTCCCAGGTAATCCAAAGGCCTTTTCAGCATGCTGGCCATCTTCTGAGTCAATCCAGAGCCCTGGTCCCCATCCTGAACATCCTCCCACTTAATCTAGAGGCCGATTCATCATCCTGACCATCTTCCCAGGAAATCTAGAGGCCTGATCAGCATCCTGATCTTCCTCCCAGGTAATCCAGAGGGCTGTTCAGAACCGCAATGATCTTTCCCAGCCATCCATAGGTCTGGTAGGCATACTCACCATCTTCCCAGGTAACCCAGAGGCATTCTCAACATTATGACCAACTTCAAAGGGAATCCAGAGCCCAGGTCAGCATCCCGAATATTTTCCCAGGTAATCCAGCGGCCTGGTTGTCATCTTGACCATATTCCTAGGAAATGCAGAGGCATGGTCAGCATCCTAAACATCTTTCTAGGCAATCCAGGGGCCTGTTCATCATCCTGTACATCTTCCCAGTAAGTCTAGATGCCTGGTCTGCATCCTGAATATCTTCCCAGGCAATCCAGAGGCCTGGTAAGCATCCTGGCCATCTTTCCAGGCAGTCCACAGTCATGTTCAGCATGCTGGCCATCTTCCTAGGTAATCCAGATGCCTGTTCAGCAAGCTGACCATCTTCCCAGACAATCCAGACATCTGGTCAGCATCCTGACCATCTCAGGCAATCCACGGGCCTGGTCTGCATGCCGTCCAACTTTCTAGGCAATACAGAGGCCCAGTCAGTATCCTGACTATCCTCCCCGGTAATCCAGAGGCCTGGCCATGATTCTGACCATCATCCCAGGCAATCCAGAGGCCTGGTCACAAACCTGACCATCCTTCCTTGTAATCCAGATGCCTGGTCATCATCTTGTGCATCTTTCCAGGCAATCCAGAGACCTGGCCATCATCCTGACCATCCTCCCAGGTGGTACAGAGGTCTGCTCGCCATCCGGACCATCATCCCATGCAGTCTAGAGGCATGGTCAGAATCCTGACCACCCTCCCGGGTAGTCCAGAGTCTTGGTAAGCATCCTAACCATTTTCCCAAGCAATCTAAATGCTTCCTCAGCATCCTGACCATCTTCCCAGCCATCCAGAGGCCTGGTCAGCATCCTGACCATCTTCCCAGGCAATCCAGAGACCTGGTCAGAATCATGACCATCTTCCCAGGCAATGCAAATGCCTGTTCATCATCCTGACTCTCCTCCCAGGAAATCCAGAGTCCCGGTCATCATCCTGACCATGTTTCTAGGCAATCGATAGACACGATCAGCATCCTGACCATCCTCCCAGGCAATTCAGAGGCACGGTCAGCATTCTAACCATCTTCCCAGGTAATCCAGAGGCATGTTCAGCATGCTGGCCATCTTCCCAGGCAATCTAGAGGCCTGGCCCGCATCCTGTGCATCTTCCCAGGTAAATCAGAGGCCTGGTCAGCATCCTGACACACTTCCTAGGCAATCCAGAGCCCTGGTCTGCATCCTGACTATCCTTCCACGCCAGTACAGAGACATGTTCGGCATCCTGACCATCCTCCCATGCATTCCAGAGGCATGGTCAGAAACCTGACCATCCTCCCAGGTAGTCCAGAGGCTTGGTCAGCATCCTGACCATCATCCAGGGCAATCCAGATGCATTCTCATCATCCTGACCATCTTCCCATGCAGTCCAGAGGCATGGTAAGAATCCTGACCATCCTCCCAGGCAATGTAGAGCTATGGTCATCATCCTGACCATCCTCCCAGGCAATCCAGAGGCCCAGTCAGCATCCTGACCGTCTTCCCAGGTAATCCAGATGCCTGTTCAGCATCCTGACCATGCTCCCATGCAATTCAGAGGCAGGGTCAGCATCATGGCCATGTTCCCAGGTAATCCAGTGGCATGTTCAGCATACTGGCCATCATCCCAGGCAATCCAGAGACTAGGTCAGTACCCTGACGATCTTCCTACAGAAGCCAGAGGACCAGTCAGCATCCTGACCATCTTCCCAGGCAACGCAGATACCTGGTCAGCATCCTGACCATCCTCCCAGGCTATCAGGAGGACCTGATAGCATCCTGACCATCTTCCCAGGCAATCCAGAGGACCAATCAGCATCCTGACAATCTTAACAGGTACACCAGGGGCCTGGTAAGCATCCTGATCATCTTCCCAGCAATCCAGATGTCTGGTCATCATCCTGACCATCTTGCCAGGGAATCCGAGTTCTGGTTGACATCCTCACAATCTTCGATGTCAATCCAGAGCCATGGTTGGTATCCTAACCATCTTAACAGGTAAACCAGAGGACTGGTCAGCATCCTGACCATCTTCCCAGGCAACGCACAGGCCTGAACAGCATCCTAATCATCTTTGGAGGCAATCCAGAGGCCTGGTCAGGATCCTGACTATCTTGATAGGCAATCCGAGGCCTGGTCAACATCCTGACCATCTTCGATTTCAAACCGGAGCCTTGGTCAGCCTCCTGTCCATATTAACATGTACAGCAGAGTCCTGGTCAGCATCCTGACCATCTTCCCAGGCAACCCAGAAATATGGTTGACACCCTGTCCAACTTCCAAGGCAATCCAGATTCCAGGACAACATCCTGACCATCCTTCCAGGCAATCCAGAGGCCTGGTTAGCATCTTGACCATCTTCCTATGCATGCCAGAGGACCAGTCAGCATCCTGACCATCTTCCTACGCAAGCCAGACAACCAGTCAACATCCTGACCATCTTCCCAGGCAATCCAGAGGCGTGGAGGGCATTCTGACCATCCTTACAGGCAATTCAGAGGACTGGTCAGCATCCTGACCATCTTCCCAAGCAATCCAGAGGCTTGGTCGACATCCTGACCATCCATCTAGGTAAGCCAGATACCCGGTTTGCATCCTGATGATCTTCCCAGGCAATCCAGAGGCCTGGTAGGCATCCTGACAATCTTCTCAGGCAATCCAGGGTCCTGGTCTTAATCATGACCATTTTCCCAGAAATCCAGATGCCTGGTCTGCAACCTGACCATTTTCCCAGGCCATCCAGAGGCATGGTCAAAATCCTGACCAAGTTCCCAGGCAATCCAGAGGTGTGTTCTTAATTGTGACCATTTTCCCAGCAACCCAGAGGCATGTTTGACATCCTGATCAACTTCCAAGGCAATCCAGAGGCCTGGTAGGCATCCTGATCATCTTCTCAGGAAATCCAGATGCCTGATCGGCAACCTCACCATCTTCCCAGACAGTCCAGGTGCCTGTTCGGCATCGTGACAATCTTCCCTGGCAATCCCGAGGTCTGGTCGGTATCCTGACCATCTTCCCAGCAAACCAGGGCCTGTTCAAGCATCCTGACCATCTTCCCAAGCAAACAAGAGGCCTTGTAGGCATCCTGACCATCTTCTCGTGCAAATCCAGAGTCTGGGTGAGTATCCTGACTAGCTTTCCAGGTAATCCAGAGGCCTGGTCAGCATCCTTACAAAATTCCCAGGCAATCCAGATGCTTGGCCATCATCATGACCATCTTCCCAGGAAATCCAGAGGATCGTCACCATCCTGACCATCTTCCCCAGTAATTCAGAGGCCTGTTAAGCATCCTGACCATCTACCCATGAAATCCAGAGGCTTGGTCGGCATCCTGATCATCCTCCCAGGTATTCCAGAGACCTGGTCAGCATCCTGACTATCTTCCCAGTCAATACAGAGGCCTGGTCAGCATCCTGACCATTTTCCAGGCAATGCAGAGGCTCGTCAGTATCCTGACCATGTTCCATGGTAGTCCAGAGGCCGGGGCAGCATCCTGATCATCTTTTAAGACAATACAGATGCCTGATCATCATCCTGACTATCTTTCCAGGCAATCCAGAGAGCTGGTCAGCATCCTGACCATCGTCACAGGTATTCCAGAGTACTGGTCATCATCCTGACCTTCTTCACAGGTACTCCAGAGGCCTGGTCATAATCCTGACCATCTTCGCAGGCAGTGCAGGACCTTGACAGCATCCTGACGAACCTCACATGTAGTCCAGAGGCTGGTCAGCATCCTGACCATCTTCACAGGCAACCCAGAGTCAGGGTCGACATCCTGACCAACTTTAAATGCAATCCAGTGGCCTGGTCGGCATCCTGACCATCTTCCCAGGCAAAACAGAGGAATAGTCGACATCCTGACCAACTTCCAAGGCAATCCAGAGGCCTGGTTGGCATCCCAACCATCTTCTGAGGCAATCCAGAGGACAGGTCAGCATCCTGACCATCTTCCCAGGAAGTCCAGTGGCCTGGTCAGCATCCTGACCATCTCCCCGGCCATCCAAATGCCTCGTCAGCATCCTGTCCATATTCCCAGGTAATCCAGAGGCCTGTACAGCATGCTGGTCGTCTTCTGAGGCAATCCAGAGCCCTGGTCTCCATCATGAACATCCTCCCACTTATTCTGGAGGCCTATTCCTCATCCTGACCATCTTCCCAGGAAATCCAGAGGTCTGATCAGCATCCTGACCTTCCTCCCAGGTAATCCAGAGGGCTGGTCAGAACCCCAACGATCTTCGCCAGCAATCCAAAGGCCTGGTAAGCATACTCACCATCTTCCCAGGCAACCCAGAGGCATGGTCGACATTATGACCAACTTCAAAGGCAATCCAGAGGCCAGGTTGGCATCCTGACCATTTTCCCAGGTAATCCAGTGGCCTGGTCGGCATCTTGACCATATTCCTAGGAAATGCAGTCTAATGGTCAGCATCCTAAACATCTTTCCAGGTAATCCAGGGGCCTGTTCAGCATCTTGTACATCTTCCCAGCAAGTCTAAATGCCTGGTCCGCATCATGAATATGTTCACAGGCAATATAGAGGCCTCGTCAGCATCATGACCATTTTCCTAGGCAATTCAGAGGCCAGGTTGACATACTCACCATCTTCCCAGGCAACCCAGAGGCATGGTCGACATCCTCACCAACTTCCAAGGCTATCTAGTGGCCAGGTCAGCATCCTGACCATGTTCCCAGGCAATCCAGAGGCCCGGTCAGTATCCTGACCATCATCCCAGATAGTACAGAGGCCTGTTCAGCATCCTGGCCATTTTATCAGGCAATCCAGAGACATACTCAGCATCCTGACCATCTTTCCAGGGAGTCCAGAGGACTGGTCAGCATCCTGACCATCTTTCCAGGCAACCCAGAGGCCTGGTCGGCATATTGAACACGTCTCAGCCATGCAGAGGCACTTTTGGCATCGTGACTATCTTCCCAGCAATCTAGAGGCCCAATTGGCATGCTGACCATCTTCCCAGGCAATCCAGAGGCTCGGTCAGCATCTTGACCATCTTCCCAAGCAATCAAGAGGCTTGGTCGACATCCTGACCATCCTTCCAGGTAACCCAGAGCCCTGGTCGGCATCCTGATGATCTTCCCAGGCAATCCAGAGGACTAGTCTGAATCCTGACCATATTTCCAGAAATCCAGATGCCTGTTCGTCATGCTGACCATCTTCCAAGGCCAACCAGAGGCATGTTCGCCATCCTGACCATCTTCCTAGGCAATCCAGAGGCCTGGTAGGCATCCTGACCATCTTCTCAGGCAATCCCGAGGTCTGTTCTGCATCCTGACCATCTTCCCAGCAACCCAGAGGCCCGTTCAGCATCCTGACCATCTTCTCAGGCAATCCAGAGGCCTGGTAAGAATCCTGACATTCTTAGGCAATTCAGAGTACTGGTCGGCATCCTGACCATTTCCCAGAAATCCAGATGCCTGGTTGACATCCTGACCATCTTCCCAAGCCATCCAGAGGCATGGTCGACATCCTTAGCAACTTTGCAGGCAATCCAGAGGCCTGTTTGGCATCCTGACCATCTTCCCAGGCAATCCAGAGGCCCGGTCATCAACCAGACAATCCTCCCAGGCAATCCAGAGGCCTGTTCGGCATCCTGACCATCTTCCCAGGAAATCCAGTGGACTGATCACCATCCTGACTACTTTCCCACTAAAACCAGGGGCCTGGTCTCCATCCTGTCCATTTTTCCAGGTAATCCAGTGGCCTGGTCTGCATCCTGACCATGTTCCTAGGCAATGCAGAGGCATTGTCAGCATCCTATCTTCCCAGGCAATCCAGATGCCTGGTCGGCATCCTGACCAGCTTTCCAGGTAATCCAGAGGTCTGGTCAGCATCCAGACAATTCTCCGAGGCAATCCAGAGTCTTGGCCAGCATCCTGATCTTCTTCCCAGGCAATCCAGTGGATGGTCAATATCCTGACCATATTTCCCCGGTAATCCAGAGGCCTGTTCAGCATCCTGACCATCTACCCATGAATTCCAGAGGCCTAGTCGGCATCCTGATCATCCTCCCAGGTATTCCAGAGACCTGGTCAGCATCCTGTCTAACTTCCCAGTCAATAAAGAGGCCTGGTCAGCATCCTGACCATCGTCCCAAGTAATGCAGAGGCCTGGTCAGTTTCCGGACCATGTTACCTGATAGTCCAGAGGCCTGGTCGGCATCCTGACCATCTTCCAAGGCAATCCATAAGCCTGGTCAGCATCCTGACCATCTTCACAGGCAATCAAGAGGCCCGGTCAGCATCCTGATCATCCCCCCAGGAAATTCAGAAGTGCGGTCAGCATCCTGACCATCTTCCCAGGCAATCCAGAGGCTTGGTCGTCATCCTGACCATCGTTTTAGTTCATCCAGGTTCCCGGTCAGCATCCTGATGTTCTTCCCAGGAAATCCTGAGGCCTGGTTGGTATCCTGACCAATTTACCAGGCAATCCAGAAGCCTGCTTGGCATGGTGACCATCTTCCCAGGCAATCCTGTGGTCTGTTCCTCATCCTGACCATCTCCCTGGTTTTCCACAGGCATGGTCAGCATCCTGACCATTTTCCCAGGCAATCCAGTGGCCTGGTCATAATCCTGACCATCTTCCCAGGTCATCCAAAGGCATGTTACGCATGCTGGCCATATTCCCATGCAATCCAGAGGCATGGACCACATCCTGAACATACTCCCACATAATCTAGAGGCCTATTCATAATCCTGACCATCTTTCCAGGCAATCCAGAAGCCTGGTCAACATTCTGACCTTGCTCCCAAGTAATTCAGAGGGCTGATCAGAATCCCAACCATCTTTCCCAGCAATCCAGAGGCCTGGTCAGCATCCTGATCATCTTCCCATGCAAAACAGAGGCATGGTCATCATCCTGACCAACTTCCAAGGCAAACCAGAGGCCTGGTTGGCATACTGACTATCTTTCCAGGCAATCCATAGGGCTGGTCAGCATTCTGACCATCCTCGCAGGTAGCTGAGAGGCCTGGTAAGCATTCTGACCTCCTACGCAGGTACTCCAGAGGCCTGATCAGAATCCTGACCATCTTCTCAGGCAAACAGAGGCATGATCGACATCCTGACCAACTTCCAAGGCAATCCAGAGGCCTGGTTGGCATCCTGACCATCTTCCCAGGCAGTCCAGAGGACAGGTCAGCATCGTGACTATCTTCCCAGGAAGTCCAGAGGCCGGGTCAGCATGCTGACCATCTCCCCGGCAACCCAAAGGTCTAGTCAGCATCCTGACCATATTCCCAGGTAATCCAGAGGCCTGTTCAGCATGCTGGCCATCTTCCGAATTAATCCAGAGCCCTGGTCCCCATTGTGAACATACTCCCACGTAATCTAGAGGCCTATTAATCATCCTGACCATCTTCCCAGGAAATCCAGAGGCCTGATCAGCATCCTGACCTTCCTCCCAGTTAATCCAGATGGCTGGTCAGAACCCCAATGATAATCCCAGAAATCCAGAGGTCAGGTCAGCATCCTGACCATTTTCCCAGGCAATCCAGAAACCTGGTTGGCATACTCACCATCTTCCCAGGTAACCCAGAGGCATGGTCGACATTATGACCAACTCGTAAGGCAATCCAGAGACCAGGTCTGCATCTGACCATCTTCCCAGGCAATCCAGAGCCTTGTTCAGCATCCTGGACATCTTCACAGTGAGTCTAGATGCCTGGTCCACATCCTGACCATCTTCCCAGGAAATCCAGAGCTCTGGTCAGCATCCTGACCATTTTTCCCAGGCAATTCATAGGCCAGGTCGACATACTCACCATTTTCCCAGGCAACCAAGAGGCATGGTCAAAATCCTGACAAACATCCAAGGATATCTAGTGGCCAGGCCGCATCCTGACCATCTTATCAGGCAATCCAGAGGCCTGGTCTGCCTCCTGACCAAGACCCAGGCAATCCAGAGGCCTGGTCGGCATCCTGACCACCTTCCCAGACAATCCTGAGGCCTGGTCGTCATCCTGACTATCTTCTGAGGCAGTCCAGAGGACTGCACATCATCCTGACCATCTTCCCAGGAGGTCCAGAAGCCTGCTCAGCAGCCTGACATTCTTCCCAGGAAATCCAGAGGCCTGTTCAGCAACTTGACCATTTTCCCAGGCAATCCACGGGCCTGGTCAGCATGCTGGCCAAGTTCCTAGGCAATCCAGAAGCGTGGGCAGCATCTTGACTATGCTCCCAAGTAATCCAGAGGACTGGTCAGCATCCTCACCATCCTACAAGATAGTGCAGAGGCCTGATCAGAATCTTGACCATCTTTCCAGGCAATCGAGGTGCCTGGTCTGCAACTTGACCATCTTCCCTGGCCATCCAGAGGCCTGATCAGCATCCTAACCATCCTCCAACGTAATTGACAGGCCTGTCCAGAATCCTGACCATCTTCCCCAGCAATCCAGAGGCCTGGTCTGCATCATGACCATCTTCCCAGCCATCCAGAGGAATGGTCGACATCCTGACGAAATTCCAGTGCAATCCAGAGGCCTGGTAGGCATCCTCACCATTTCTCAGTCAATCCAGAGTTCTGAACGGCATCCTGACCATATTCCCAGACAATCCAGATGGCTATTCGGCATTCCGACCATCTTCCCAGGCAATACAGAAGTCTGGTTGGCATCCTGATGATCTTCCCAGCAACCCAGACGCCCAGTCATCATCCTGACCATCTTCCCAGGCAATCCAGAAGCATGTTAGGCATCCTGACCATCTTCCCAGGTAATCCAGAGGCCTGGATTGCACACTAACCATCTTCCCAGGCAACCCAGAGGCATGGTCGAAATTATGACCAACTTCCAAGGCAATCCAGAGGCCAGGTCGGCGTCCTGACTATCTTGCCAGGCAATCCAGAGGCCTGTTATCATCCTGGATATCTTCTCAGTAAGTCTAGATGCCTGGTCTGCAACTTGACCATCTTCCCAGGCAATCCAGAGGCCAGGTCAGCATCCTGACCACTTTCCCAGGCAATTCAGAGGCCTGGTCGACATACTCACCATCTTCACAGGCAACCCAGAGGCATGGTCAACATCCTGACCAACTTCCAATCCTATCTAGTGGCCAGCTCAGCAACCTGACCATCTTCCCAGGCAATCCAGATGCCCGGTCTATATCCTGACCATCATCCCTGATAGTGCAGATGTCTGTTCAGCATCCTGGCCATTTTACCAGGCAATCCAGAGGCATGCTCAGCATCCTGACCATCTTTTCAGGGAGTCCAGAGGACTGGTTAGCATCCTGACCATCTTTCCAGGCAACCCAGAGGCCCAGTTGGCATATTGACCATTTTCTTAGCCATCCAGAGGCATGTTCGACATCATGACCATCTTCCCAGGAATCCAGAGGCCCATTCGTCATGCTGACCGACTTCCCAGGCAATCCAGAGGCTTGTATGGCCTCCTGACCAAGACACAGGCAATCCAGAGGCCTGGTCTGCATCCTGGCCATCTACCCAGGCATTCCAGAGTCCTGGTAGTCATCCTGACCATTCTCCCAGGTATTCCAGAGACCTGCTCAGCATCCTGACCATCTTCCCAGGCAATCCAGTGGCCTGTTCTTCATCCTGATCATCGTCCCTGGTAATGCAGTGGCCCGGTCAGCATCCTGACCATCTTATGAAGTAATCCAGAGGCCAGATCAGCTTGCTGACCATCTTCCCAGGCAATCCAGAAGCCCAGTAACCATCCTAACCATCATCCCAGGCAATGAAAGGCCTGGTCAGCATCCTGACCATGCTCCAAGGCAATCCAGATTCCAAGTCAATAACCTGACCATCCTCCCAGGCAATCCAGAGGCCAGCTCAGCCTCCTGACCATCCTCCCAGGCAATCCAGAGTCCCAGTCATCATCCTTACAATCCTCTGAGGACAATCAGAAGTCCAATCAGCATCCTGACCATCCTCACAGAAAATCCAGAGGCCTGGTCAGCATCCTGACCATCTTCCTAGGCAGTCGAGAGGACTGGTCAACATCCTGCCTTCTTTCTAGGAAGTCCAGAGTCCTGGTCACTATCCTGATGTTCGTCCCAGGCAATCCAGAGACCTGTTCAGCATCCTGACCATCCTCCAATGTAGTGCAGAAGCCAGGTCAGACTCCTGACTATCTTCCCAGCCAATCCAGTGTCCTGTTCGCCATCCTGACCATCTGCCCAGGGAATCCAGAGGCCTGTTCAACATCCTGACCATCCTCCCAGGTATTCAAGAGACCTGGTCAGCATCCTGACCATCTTCCCAGGCAATTCAGATGACTGGTCAGCATCCTGACCATGTTCCCTTGAAGTCCAGAGTTCTGGTCGGCATCCTGACCATCTTTCAAGGCAACCCAGAGGCCTGGTTTGCATCCTGACCATCTTCCCAGGCAAATCAGAGGTCTGGTCCTCATTCTGACCATCTTCCAGGTATTTCACAAGCCTGGACAACAGCCTGACCATTTTCTGAGTCAGTTCAGAGGATAGGTCAGCATCCTGACCATCTTCCCAGGAAGTTGAGAGGCCTGGTGAGCATCTTGGCCTTCTTCCCTGGCAATCCAGATACCAGGACAGCATGCAGACATCTCCCCAAACAATCCAGAGGCCCAGTTACCATCCTGACCATCATTCCAGGCAATCCAAGACCTGGTCAGCAACCTGACCATGCCCCAAGGCAATCCAGAAACAAAGTCAACATCCTGACCATCCTCCCAGGCAAACCAGAGTCCCGGACAACAACCTGACAATCCTCCCAGGCAATCCAGAGACCTGTTCAGCATCCTGACCATCTTTGCAAGCAATCAAGAGGCCCGGTCATCATACTGGCCATCTTCCCAGCCAATCAGGATGACTGGTAGGCTTCTGGACCATCTTCAAGGCAGTCCAGAGGAGTAGGCAGCATCCTGACCGTCTTCCCAGGAAGTCCAGGGGCCTGGTCAGCACCCGGAACTTCTTGCCAGGCAATCCAGAGGCCTGGTCAACATCCTCACCATCTCCTCAGGCAATCCAGGGGTCTAGTCAGCATGCTGGCCAAATTCCTAGGCAAACCGAGGCCTGGTCAGCATCCTGACCATCATCCTAGGTAATCCAGAGACCTGGTCAGCATCTGGACCATCCTCCAACATAATGCAGAGTCCCGATCAGAATCCTGACCATCTTCCCAGGAAATCCAGAGGTCTTTTCAGAATTGCGACCATATTCCCAGCAATCTGGAGACATGGTCAACAACCTGACCGACTTGCAAGGCAATCAAGAGGCCTGGTAGGCATCCTGACCATCTTCTCAGGCAATCCAGAAGCCTGATCAGCATCCTGACCATCTTTCCAGACAATCCAGATGCCTGTTCGGCATTCTGACCACCTTCTCAGGCAATCCAGAGGACTGGTCGCCATCCTGACCATCTCCCCAGGAACCCAGGGGCCCCTTCAGCATCCTGAACATCTTCCCAGTCAATCCAGAGGCCTGGGAGGCATCCTGACCATCTTCTCAGACAATCCAGAGTCCTGGTCGGAATCCTGACCATCTCCCCAGAAATCCAAATGCCTGGTCGGCATCCTGTCCATTTTCCCAGGCCATCCAGAAGCATGGTCGACAAGCTGAGCAACTTCCCAGGCAATCCAGAGGCCTGGTTGGCATCCTAACCATCTTCCAGGCAATCCAGAGGTCTGGTCAACATCCTGACAATCTTCCCATGCAATCCAGAGGCCTGCTCAGAATCCTGACCATTTTCCCAAGAAATCCAGAGGACTGGTCACCATCTTGACTACTTTCCAACTTAAACCAGGAACTTGGTCTGCATCCTGACCATTTTCCCATTTAATCCAAAGGCCTGGTCTGCATCCTGACCATATTCCTAGGCAGTGCAGAGGCATGGTCAGCATCCTAACCATCTTTGCAGGCAATCCAGGTGCCTGGTCGACATCCTGACCAGCTTTCCAGGTACTCCAGGGGCCTGGTCAGCATCCTGATAATCCTCCCAGGCAATCCAGAGGCTTGGCCAGCATCCTGACCATCTTGCCAGGCAATCCAGTGGATGGTCAACATCCTGACCATCTTCCCCGGTAATCCAGAGGCCTTTTCAGCATCCTGACCATCTACCCATGAAATCCAGAGGCCTGGTTGGCATCCTGATCATTCTCCCAGCTATTCCAGAGATCTGTTCAGCATCCTGACTATCTTCCCAGTCAATACAGAGGCCTAGTCAGCATCCTGACCATCTTCCCAGGCAATGCAGAGGCCTGGTCAGTATCCTGATCATGTTCCTTGGTAGTCCAGAGGCATGGTCGGCATCCTGACCATCTTCCAAGGCAATGCAGATGCCTGGTCAGCATCCTGACCATCTTTGCATGCAATCAAGGGGCCCGGTCAGCATCCTGACCATCCTCCCAGGAAATTCAGAAGTGTGGTCAGCATCCTAACCATCATCCCAGGCAATCCAGATGCCCGGTCCGCATCCTGACAATCCTCCCAAGAATTTCAGAAGTCTGGTCAGCATCCTGACCAACTACCCAGGAAATCTGGAGTCCTGATCGGCATCCGGACCATCTTCAAGGTAGTCCAGAGATCTGGGAAGCATCCTGACCATCTTCCCAGGAAGTCCAGAGATGTGGTCAGTATCCTGATGTACTTTGCAGGCAATCCAGAGGCCTGGTCAGCATCCTCGCCATCTCCTCACATAATCCAGGCACCTGGTCAGCATGCTGGCCAACTTCCTAGGCAATCTAGAGCTCTGGTCAGCATCCTGACCATGTTCCCTGGTAGTCGAGAGGACTAGCCAGCATCCTGACCATCTTCCAAAGCAATCCAGATGCCTGGTCAGCATCCTGACCATCTTCGCAGGCAATCAAGAGGCCTGGTCAGCATCCTGACCATCCTCCACGGGAAATCAGAAGTGTGGTCAGCATCCTTATCATCTTCCCAGGCAATCCAGTGGCCTGATCAGTATCCTGACCATCTTCCCAGGCAATCAAGATTCAGCATCCTGAACATCGTGCCAGGCAATTCAGAGGCATGTTCAGAATCCTGACCATTTTCTCAGGCAGTCCAGATGCCTGTTCGGTATCCTGACAAACTTACCAGGCAATCCAGAGGCCTGCTCTGCATGCTGACTGTCTTCCCAGGCAATCCAGAGGTCAGGTCCGCATCCTGACCAAGAACCAGGCAATCCAGAGTCCTGGTCGTCATCCTGACCATCCTCCCAGTTATTCCAGAGACCTGGTCATCATTCTGACCATCTTCTCAGGCAATCCAGAGGCCTGGTCAGCATCCTGACCATCGTCCCAGGTAATGCAGTGGCCCAGTATGCATCCTGACCATCTTATGAGGCAACCTAGAGGCCAGGTCAGCATGCCGACCATGCTCCAAGTCAATACAGAGCCCAAGTCAACATCCTGACCATCCTCCCAGCAATCCGTAGTCCCGGTCAGCATCCTGACCATCCTACCAGGCATTCGAGAAGCCTGGTCACCATCCTGACCATCTTCCCAGGCAATGGAGTGGTCCATCAGCATCGTGACCATCCTTCCAGGAAACTCAGAAGTCCGGTCAACATCCTGACCAGCTTTCCATGAAATACAGATGCCTGGTCATCATCCAGAGGTCTGGTCAGAATCCTGACAATCTTCCCATGCAATCCAGAGGCCTGGTCAGAATCTTGACCATTTTCCCAGGAAATCCAGAGGACTGGTCACCATTCTGACTACTTTCCCACTTAAACCAGGGGTTTGTTCTGCATCCTGACTATCTTCCCAGGCCATCCAGGGGCCTGGTCAGCATGCTGGTCAACTTAATAAACAATCCAGTGGCCTGGTCACCATCCTGACCATCTCCCATGTAATCCAGAAGCCTAGTCAACATCCTGACCATCGTCCATGATAGTGCAGAAGCCCAGTCAGACTCCTGAACATCTTCTCAGGAAGTCCAGAGCATCCTGACAACCTTCACAGGCAATGCAGGGGCCTGGTAAGCATGCTGGCCAACTTCCTAAGCAATCCAGAAGCCTTGTCAGAATACTGACTATCTTCCCAGGCAATCCAGAGGCTGGGTCAGCATCCTGACCATATTTCCAGGCAGTCCAGAGGACTGGTCAGAATCCTACCCATCTTCCCAGGAAGTCCAGAGGCCTGGTCAGTATCCTGACGTTCTTCCCAGGCAATCCAGAGGCCTGTTCAGCATCCTGACCATCTTCCCAGGCAATCCAGAGGCCTGGTCGGCATCCGGACCATCTTCCTGACAATCCAGAGCCATGGTCGGCACCCTGACCATCTTCCCTGCAACTCAGATTCCCGGTCATCCTCCTGACCATCTTCCCAGGCAATACAGAGGCCTGGTAGTCATCCTGACCATCTTCTCAGGCAATCCAGAGGCTCAGTAAACATCCTGAACATCTTCGCAGGCAATCCGGAGGCCTCGTTGGCGTCCTAACCATTTTCTCAGGCAATCCAGAAGCCTGGTCAGCTTCCTGACAATCTTCCCAGACAATCCAGATACCTGGTCGGCATCTGGACCATTTTCCCAGGCCATCCAGAGCCATGATCGACATCCTAACCAACTTTCCAGGCAATCCAGAGGCCTGGTCGTCATCTTCACAGGTAATCCAGAGGCCCGTTCAACATCCTTACCATGGGCACCGTCAATCCAGATGCCCGGTTGTCATCCTGACTGTCTTCCCAGGCAATCCAGAGACCTGGTCGGCATCCTGACCACCCCCCCCAGGTAGGAGAGAGGCCTCTTCCGCATCCTGATCATCCTCCCATGCAGTCAAGAGGCATGGTCAGAATGCTGACCATCCTCCCAGGTTGTTCAGAGGCTTGGTCAGTATCTTCCCAGGCAATCCAGAAGCCTCATCAGAATCCTGACCATCTTCCCAGAAATCCAGATGCCTGTTCGGCATCCTGACCATCTTCCCACCAAACCAGAGTCATGGTCATCATCCTGACCATCTTCCCAGGCAATCCAGGATCCTGGGCAGCATGCTGGACAACTTAATAGGCAAGCTAGTGGCCTGGTCAGCATCCCAACCATCCTCCCAGGTAATCCAGAGGTCTGGTCAGCATCTTGACCATCCTCTAAGACAGTGCAAAGGCCCGGTCACACTCCTGACCATCTTCCCAGGCAATCCAGAGGCCTGTAGGCATCCTGACCATCTTTTTAGGCAATCCAGAGGCTTAGTCAGCATCCTGAACATCTTTGCAGGCAATCCAGAGGCCTGATAGGCATCCTGACCATCTTCTAAGGCAACCCAGAAGCCTGGTCAGCTTACTGACAAATTTCTCAGACCATCCAGATGCCTGGTCGGCATCCTGACAATCTTCCCAGGCCATCCAGTGCCATGATTGACATTCTGACCAACTTCCCAGGCAATCCGGAGGCCTGGTCAGCATCCTGACCATCCTTCCAGGCAATCCAGAGGCCCGGTCATCATCCTGACCATACTCCCAGGCAATCAATAGTCCCGGTCAGCATCCTGACAGTTTCCATCCTCCCAGCCAATCTTCCCATGCAATCCAGAAGTTTGGTGGGCATCCTGACAGTTTCCCAGGCAATCCAGAGGCCTGGTGGGCAACCTGACCTGCTTCCCAGGCAATCCAGATGCCTGGTTGGCATCATGAAAATCTTCCCAGGCAATCCAGAGTCATGGTCGACATACTGACTAACATCCCAGGCAATCCAGAGGCATGGTCTCAATCCTGACCATCTTCCAAGGTAAGTGAGAGGTCTAGTCAGCATCCTTACAATCTTCCAAGGCAATCCAGAGGCCTCGTCAGCATCCTGACAGTCCTCCCAGGCAGTCTAGAGGCTTTGCCAGGATCCTGGCCATCTTTCCAGGCAATCCAAAGGATGGTCAACATGCTGACCATCTTCCCATTTAATCCAGAGGTCTGGCCAGCATCCTTACCATCTTCCAAGGCAATGCAGATGCCTGGTCAGCATCCTGACCATCTTCCCTTGAAATCCAGAGGACTCAACAGCATCCTGACCATTTTCCCAGGCAATACAGAGGCCTACTCAGCATGCTGACCATCTTCCCAGGCAATCCAGAGGCCTGTTGGGCCTCCTGACCATCCTCCCGGGAAATTCAGAAGTCAGGTCAGCATGATTACCATCTTTCCAGGCAATCCATATGCCTGGGAAGCATCCTGACCATCCTCCCAGGAAATTCAGAAGTCTGTTCAGCAGCCTGACCACCTTCCCAGGCAATCCAGAGGCCAGGTCAGCATCCTGACCATTTGCCCATGCAATCCAGAGCTTTGGTGGGCATCCTGATAATTTCCCAGGCAATCCATAGGCTTGTTTGGCATCCTGACATTCTTTGCAGGCAATCCAGAGGCCTGATCGGCATCCTGATGATCTTCCCAGGCCATCCAGAGCCATGGTCTTCATCCTATCTTCCCAGGCAATGCAGAGGCCTGGCCATAATCCTGACCATCATTCCAGGCAATCCAGAGGTCTGGTCAGCATCCTGACCATATCCCAAGGCAATCCATAGTCCGGGTTAGCATCATGACAATCCTCCCAGCCTATCCAAAGGGCTGGTCGTCATCCTGACCATCTTCTCAGGCAATCTACAGGCCCAGTCAGCATCCTGACCATCCTCCCAGGAAATTCAGAAGTCCGGTCACCATCCTGACTATCTTCCCAGGAAATCCAGATGCCCCGTCAGCATCCTGATCATCCTCAGAGGAAATTCAGATGCCAGTCAGCAGCCTGTCCATCTGCTCAGACAATCCAGAGGCCTGTTCAGCATCCTGACCATCTTCCCAGGCAGTACAGAGGGCTGGTCAGCATCCTGACCATCTTCCCAGGCAATCCAGGGACCTGGTCAGCATGCTGGCCAACATAATAGGCAATCCAGAGTCCCTGGACAGCATTCTGACCATCCTCCCAGGTAATTCAGAGGGCTGGTCAGCATCCTGACCATCCTCCAAGACAGTGCAGAGGCCCAGTCAGACTCCTGACCATCTTCCCATTCAACATAGAGGCCAGTTCAGCATCCTAACCATCCTTCCAGGTAATCCAGATGCCTGGCCAGAATCCTCACCATTCTCCCCAGCAATCCAGAGGCCTGGTCAGCATCCTGACCATCGTCCCCAGCAATCCAGAGGTCTGGTCAGAATCCTGACCATTTACCAGCAACCCAGAGGCCTGGTGTACATCCTGACCAACTTCCAAGGCAATCCAGAGGCCTGGTAGGCATCCTGACCATCTTCCAAAGCAATCCAGAGGCCAGGTCAACATCCTGACCATCTTCCCAGGCAATATAGAGGACTGGTCAACATCCTGACCATCTTCACTGTCTATCCAGAGGCCTGGTAGGCATCCTTCCCATCTTGCCAGGCAATTCAGGGCCCAGTTGGGTAGGCATCCTGACCAAATTCCCAGGGAATTCAGAGGCCTGGTTGGCATCCTTACCATGTTCCCATGCAATCCACAATCCTGATTGGCATCCTGAGCATCTCCCAGGAAGTACAGAGGCCTCTTCCGCATCCTGATCATGCTCCCATGCAATACAGAGGCATAGTCAGAATCCTAACCATCCTCCAAGGTAGTCCAGTGGCTTGGTCAGCATTCTGACCATCATCCCAGCTATCCAGGGGCCTGATCAGCATGCTGACCAACTTCCCAGGCAATCCAGAAGCCTGGTAGGCATCCTGACCATTTTCTTGGTGAATCCAGAGGCCTGGTCAGCATCCTGACCATCCTCCAAGATAGTGCAGAGGTACAGACAGACTCCTGACCATCTTCCCAGGCCATCCAGACCCATGGTCGACATCCTGACCATTTTTCCAGATAATCTAGATGCCTGGTCGTCATCCTGAACATCTTCCCAAGACATCCAGAGCCATGGTCGACATCCTGACCAACATTCCAGACAACCCAGAGGCGTGGTCGGCATTCTAACCATCTTCCCAGGCAATCCAGAGGCCTGGTTTGCATCCTGCCCATCATCCCAGACAGTCCAGATGCCTGTTCGGCATCCTGCCCATCTTCCCAGCAACAAAGAGGCCTGGTCAACATCCTGACCATCTTCCCAGGCAATCCAGAATGCTGATAGGTATCCTGACCATCTTCTCAGGCAATCCAGAGGCTCGGACAGAATCCCGAACATCTTTGCAGGCAATCCAGAGGCCTGGTAGACATCCTGACCAACTTCTAAGGCAATCCAGAAGCCTGGTCAGCTTCCTGACAAACTTTGCAGACAATCCAGATGCCTGGTCAGCATCCTGATCATCTTCCCAGGCCATCCAGAGCCATGGTCAAAATCCTGACCAACATTCCAGGCAATCCAGAGGCCTGGTCAGCATCCTGACCAACATTCCAGGTAATTCAGAGGCCCGGTCAGCATCCTGACCATACACTTAGGCAATCCATAGTCCTGATCAGCTTCCTGACCATCCTCCCTGCCAATAGAGAGGCCTGTTCAGCATCCTGACCCTCTTCTCAGGCAATCTAGAGGCCCAGTCAGCATCCTGATCATCCTCCCAGGAAATTCAGAAGTCCAGTCAGACTCCTGACCATCTTCTCTGTCAATACAGAGGCCTGGTCTGCATCCTGACTATTTTCCCTGGTCACCAAAGGCCTGTTCAGCATCCTAACCATCCTCCCTGGTAATCCAGAGTCCTGACCATCTTCGCCATCAATCCAGAGGCCTGGTCAGCATCCTGACCATCTTCCCCAGAAATCCAGAGGTCTTGTCGGCATCCTGACCATCTTCCCAGCAACCCAGTAGCGTGGTGGACTTCCTGACCATCTTACAAGGCAATCTAGAGACTTGGTAGGCATCCTGACCAACATTTCAGGTAATCCAGAGTCCTGGCCGAACTCTTGACCAAGACCCTGGCAATCCAGAGGCCCGGTCAGCATCCTGTCCAGCCTTTCAGGAAATTCAAAATTCCAGTCAGCATCCTGACCGTCTACCTAGTCAATCCAGATTCCCGGTCAGCATCCTGATCATCCCCCCAGGAAATTCAGAAGTCCAGTCAGCAGCCTGATCATCTTCTCAGGCAGTCTAGAGGACTGGTCAGCATTCTGACCATCTTCCCTGGAAGTCCAGAGGTCTGGTCAGCATCCTGACAATATTCCCAGTCAATCCAGAGGCCTGGTCAGCATCCTGACCATCCTCCCAGGTAGTACAGAGGCCTGGTCAGCATCCTGACCATCCTCCCATGCATTCCAGAGGCATGGTCAGAATCCTGACCATCCTCCCATGCATTCCAGAGCCATGGTCAGAATCCTAACCATACTCCCAGGAAGTCCAGAGGCTTGGTCAGCATCCTGACCATCTTCCCAGTCATCCTGATGTCTGGTCAGCATCCTGACCATCTTTCCAGTCAATCCATATCCTGGTCGGCATCATGACCATCTTCCCAGGCAATATAGAAGCCCAGTCATCATCCTGACCATCCTCCCAGGCAATCCAGAGGCCTGGTCAGCATCCTGATCATCTTCCCAGTCAATACAGAGGAATGTTCAGCATGCTGGCCATCTTCCCAGGTAATCCAGAGGCTTGGTCAGCATCCTGACCTTCTTATCAGACAATTCAGAGGCCTGGTCTGCATCCTGACCATCTTCACTGGCCATCCATATGCCTGTTCAGCATCCTAACCAACCTCCCAGGTAATCCAGACGTCTGACCAGAATCCTGACCATCTTCCCCAGGAATCCATAGGCCTGGTCAGCATCCTGACTATCTTCCAAGGCAATCCAGAGGTCTGGGTGGCACCCTGACCATCTTCTCACCAACTCAGAGGCATGGCTGTCATCCTGACCAAATTCCAAGGCAATGCAGAGGCCTGGTAGGCATCCTGACCATCTTCCCAGACAATCCAGATGCCTGTTCCGCATCCTGACAATCTACCCAGGAAATCCACAGGTCTGTTCGTCATCCTGACCATCTTCCCAGCAACATAGAGGCTCGGTCAGCATCCTGACCACCTTCCCAGGTAATCCAGAGGCCTGGTAGGCATCCTGACCATCTTCTCAAGAAATCCAGAGGCCTGGTCTGCATCCCGACCATCTTCTCTGACAATCCAGATGCCTGTTAGGCACCCTGACCATCTTCCCAGACAATCCAGATGCCTGGTCTGCATCCTGACCATCATCCCAGGCCATCCAGAGCCATGGTCAACATCCTGACCAACTTCCCAGGTAATCCAGAGGCGTGGTCAGCATCCTGACCATCCTCCCAGGTAGTACAGGGGCCTGTTCAGTATCCTGACCATCCTCCCATGCATTCCAGAGGCATGGTCAGAATCCTGACCATCCTCCCATGCATTCCAGAGCCATGGTCAGAATCCTAACCATACTCCCAGGAAGTCCAGAGGCTTGGTCAGCATCCTGACCATCTTCCCAGTCATCCTGATGTCTGGTCAGCATCCTGACCATCTTTCCAGTCAATCCATATCCTGGTCGGCATCATGACCATCTTCCCAGGCAATATAGAAGCCCAGTCATCATCCTGACCATCCTCCCAGGCAATCCAGAGGCCTGGTCAGCATCCTGATCATCTTCCCAGTCAATACAGAGGAATGTTCAGCATGCTGGCCATCTTCCCAGGTAATCCAGAGGCTTGGTCAGCATCCTGACCTTCTTATCAGACAATTCAGAGGCCTGGTCTGCATCCTGACCATCTTCACTGGCCATCCATATGCCTGTTCAGCATCCTAACCAACCTCCCAGGTAATCCAGACGTCTGACCAGAATCCTGACCATCTTCCCCAGGAATCCATAGGCCTGGTCAGCATCCTGACTATCTTCCAAGGCAATCCAGAGGTCTGGGTGGCACCCTGACCATCTTCTCACCAACTCAGAGGCATGGCTGTCATCCTGACCAAATTCCAAGGCAATGCAGAGGCCTGGTAGGCATCCTGACCATCTTCCCAGACAATCCAGATGCCTGTTCCGCATCCTGACAATCTACCCAGGAAATCCACAGGTCTGTTCGTCATCCTGACCATCTTCCCAGCAACATAGAGGCTCGGTCAGCATCCTGACCACCTTCCCAGGTAATCCAGAGGCCTGGTAGGCATCCTGACCATCTTCTCAAGAAATCCAGAGGCCTGGTCTGCATCCCGACCATCTTCTCTGACAATCCAGATGCCTGTTAGGCACCCTGACCATCTTCCCAGACAATCCAGATGCCTGGTCTGCATCCTGACCATCATCCCAGGCCATCCAGAGCCATGGTCAACATCCTGACCAACTTCCCAGGTAATCCAGAGGCGTGGTCAGCATCCTGACCATCCTCCCAGGTAGTACAGGGGCCTGTTCAGTATCCTGACCATCCTCCCATGCATTCCAGAGGCATGGTCAGAATCCTGACCATCCTCCCATGCATTCCAGAGCCATGGTCAGAATCCTGACCATACTCCCAGGTAGTCCAGAGGCTTGGTCAGCATCCTGACCATCTTCCCAGTCATCCAGATGTCTGGTCAGCATCCTGACCATATTCTCAGTCAATCCAGACACCTGGTTGGCATCATGACCGTCTTGCCAAGCAATATAGAGGCCCAGTGATCATCCTGACCATCCTCCCAGGCAATCCAGAGGCCTGGTCAGCATCCTGACCATCTTCCCAGGCAAACAAGAGGCATGTTCAGCATGCTGGCCATCTTCCCAGGTAATCCAGAGGCCTGGTCAGCATCCTAGCCATCTTATCAGACAATACGGAGGCCTGGTCTGCATCCTGACCACCTTCACTGGCCATCCATATGCTTATTCAACATCCTAGCCATCCTCCCAGGTAATCCAGATGTCTGACCAGAATCCCGACCATCTTCGCCAGCAATGCATAGGCCTGGTCAGCATCCTGACTATCTTCCCAGGCAATCCAGAGGTCTGTTTGGCACCTTGACCATCTTCTCACTAACCCAGAGGAATGGCTGTCATCCTGACCATCTTCCAAGGCAATCCAGAGGTTTGGTAGTCATCCTGACCATCTTCCCAGACAATCCAGATGCCTGTTCCGCATTCGGACAATCTACTCAGGCAATCCACAGGTCTGTTCGTCATCCTGAACATCTTCCCAGCAACATAGAGGCTCGGTCAGCATCCTGACCATCTTCCCATGTAATCCAGAGGCCTGGTGGGCATCCTGACCATCATCTCAAGAAATCCAGAAGCCTGGTCTGCATCCTGACCATCTTCCCTGACAATCCAGGTGCCTGTTCGGCATCCTGACCATCTTCCCAGAAAATCCAGATGCCTGGTCGGCATCCTGACCATCATCCCAGGCCATCCAGAGCCATGGTTGACAACCTGACCAACTTCCCAGGCAATACAGAGGCCTGGTCGGCATCCTGTCCATCATCCCAGGCAATTCAGATGCCTGGTCATCCTGACATTCCTCCCTGGCAATCCAGAGGCCTGGTAACATCCTGACCATCTTCCCAGGCAATCCAGAGGTCTGATCTGCATCCTGACAATGTTCCAAGGCCATCCAGATGCCTGGTCAGCATCCTGACCATCTTCCTAGGCAATCCAGATGCCTGATCAGCTTCCTGACCATCCTCCCATTTAATCCTGAAGGCTAGCCTAGAGACCTGGTCAACACCCTCACCATCCTCCCTGGAAATCCAGAGGCCTGGTGAGTATCCTGACCATTTTCCCAGGCAGTCCAGAGGCCCGTTCAGCATCCCGACCATCTTCACAGGTAACCCAGAGGCTGGTCAGCACCCTGACCATCTTCCCATGCAATCCAGAGGCTTGATGGGCATCCTGACATCTTCCCATGCAATCCAGAGGCCTGATCACCATCCTGACCATCTTCTCAGGCAATGCAGAGATGGCATTGGCATCCTGAATGTCTTCCCAAGCAATATAATGGCTTGATCGACCGCCTGACCATCCTTCCAGGATATCCAGATCCTCCAGTCAGCATCCTGACCATCTTCCCAGGAAATGCAGAAGTCTGGTCGGCATCCTGACCATTTTCCAAGCAACACAGAGGCACAGTCAACATCCTGACGAACTTCCAAGGCAATCCATAGGCCTGGTAGGCATCCTGACCATCTTCTCAGGCAATCCAGAGTCCTGATCGTCATACTAACCATCTTCCCACACAAACCAGATGCCTGATCGGCATCCTGACCATCTTCCCAGCATCCCAGAGGCATGGTCGACATCCTGGCCAACATCCAAGGCAATTCAGAGGCCTGGTAGGCATCCTGACCATCTTGCCAGGCCATCCAGAGACCTCCTTAGCATCCTGACCATCTTCCCAGCAATTCAGATGCCTGGTCAGCATCATGACCATTTCCCAGGCAATCCAGAGTCCTGGCCGGCATCCTGACCATCATCCCAGTTAGTACAGAGGCCTGGTTGGCATCCTGAGCATCCTCCAAATCAGTCCAGAGTCATGGTCAGAATCCTGACCATCCTGTCATGTAGTCCAGAGCTTTGGTCTTCATCCTGACCTTCTTCCCAGGCAATCCAGATGCCTCCTCAGCACCCTGACCATCTTCCCAGCAATCCAGATAACTGGTAGGCATCCTGACCATATTCCCAGGTTATCCAGAGGACAGTTCAGCATTAGGACCATCTTCCCAGGAAGTCCAGATGCCTGGGCAGCATCCTGACCATCTTTCTAGGCAATCCAGAGGCCTGGTCAGCATCGGGACCATCTTCCCAGGCCATGCAGATGCCCGGTCAGCATCCTGAAAATCTTCCCAGGTAGTGTAGAGGCCTGTTCAGCATCCTGGCTATTTTACCAGGAAATCCCGAGGCATGGCCTGCATCCTGACCATCTTTCCAGGCAGTCCAGAGGATTGTTCAGCATCCTGACCATATTCCCCGGCAATCCAGAGGTCTGGTCTGAATCCTGACCATCTTCCCAGGCAATCCAGAGACCTGGTCGGGATCATGACCATCTTCCCAGGCAATGCAGATGCCTGGTAATCATCCTGACCATCCTACCAAGAAATTCAGAAGTAGGTAAGCATGCTGACCATATCCCATGCAGTCCAGAGGACTGTTCAGCATACTGACCATCTTCCCAGGAAGTCCAGAGGCCTGCTCAGCATCCTGACGTTCTTCCCAGACAATCCAGATGCCTGCTCAGCATCCTGACCATTTTCCCAGGCAATCCAGGGGCCTGATCTGCATGCTGTCCAACTTCCTAGGCAATCTAGAGGCCTGGTCACCATCCTGATCATCCTCCCAGACAATCCAGAGGCCTGGTCAGCATCCTGACCATCCTCCCAGGTATTTCAGAGACCTCCTCAAAATCCTGACCATCTTTCCCAACAATCCAAAGGCCTGTTCAGCAAGTTAACCAACCTCCCAGGTAATCCAGAGGCCTATCTAGAATCCTGACAATCTTACCAAGCAATCCAGAGGCCTGGTCAGCATCCTGAGCATCTTCCATGGCCACCCAGAGGCATGTTCAGCATCCTAACCATCTGCCCCAGTTATCCAGCTGCAGGGCCAGAATCCTGCACATCACCCCGAGCAATCCAGAGTCATGATCACCATCCTGACCATCTTCCCAGGCAATCCAGAAGTCTGGTCGGCATACTGACCATCTTCCCAGCAACCCAGAGGCATGGTCGACATCATGACCAACTTCCAAGGCAATCCAGAGGCCTGGTAGGCATTCTGACCATCTTCCCATATAATCCAGATGCATGCTCAGCCTCCTGACCAAATTACCAGGAAATCCAGAGGTCTGGTCGACATCCTGAACATCTTCCCAGCAACCCAGATGCCTGGTCCGCATCCTGACCTTCTTCCCAGACAATCCAGATGCCTGGTCGGCATCCTGACCATCATCCCAGGCCATCCAGAGCCATGGTCGACATCTTGACCAACTTCCAAGGTAATCCAGCGGCCTGGTTGGCATCCTGTCCATCATCCCATGAAATCCAGAGGCCTGGTCATCATTCTGACATTCCTCCCAAGCAACCCAGAGTCCTGGTCGGCATCCTGACCATCTTCCCAGGCAATCAAGAGGTCTGGTCTGCATCATGACAATTTTCCAAGGCCAACCAGAGGCCTGGTCAGCATCCTGACCATCTTCTCAGTCAATCCCGATGGCTGATCTGCTTCCTGACCATCCTCCCAGGTAATCCCTAAGGTAGTCTAGAAGCCTGGTCAACATCCTCACCATCCTCCCTGGTAATCCAGATGCCTGGTGATTAACCTGGCCATTTTCCAAGACAATCCAGAGGGCTGGTCAGCATCCTGATCATCTTCCCAGACAAAACAGTTACCTGGTTGGCATCCTGACCACCTTCCCAGGCAATCCAGAGGTCTGGTGGGCATCCTGAACATTTTCCCAGCAACCCAGAGGCATGGCCGACAACCTGACCAACTTCCAAGGCAATCCAGAGGCCTGGTAGTCATCCTGGCCATCTTCCCAGGCTATCCAGAGGCCCCCTCAGCATCCTGACCATCTTCCCAGCAATCCAGATGCCTGGTCAGAACCCTGACCATCTTCCAACGCAATCCAGAGGCCTGGACGGCATCCTGACCATCTTCACAGGCAATCCAGAGGACTGGTCAGCATCCTGACCATCGTCCCCTGTAATTCAGTGGCCCGGTCAGCATCCTGACCATCTTATGAGCCAATACAGAGGCCAGGTCAGCATGCTGGCCATCTTCCCAGATAATTCAGAGTCCCAGTCAACATCCTGACCATCATCCAAGGCAAATAAAGGCCTGGTCAGAATCCTGACCATGCTCCGAGGCAATTAAGAGTCCAAGTCAACAACCTGACCATTTTCCCAGGAAATCCAGAGGCCCGGTTAGCGTCCTGACCATCCTCCCAGAAAATTCAGATGTCCGGTCAGCATCCTGACCATCTTCCCAGGCAATCCAGAGGCCTGGTCGGCATCCTGAACATCTTCCCAGACAGTCCAGAGGACTGGTCAGCATACTGACTGTCTTCCCAGGACACCCAGAAGCCTGGTCGCCATCCAGACCATCTTCTCAGGCAATCCAGAAGCCTGGTCTGCATATTGTCCAACACCCTAGGCAATCCAGAGCCCTGGTCAGCATCCTGACCATCCTCCCAGGTAAAGCAGAAGCCTGGGCAGCATCCTGACCATCTTCCCAGGCAATCCAGATGCCTGGTCACCATCCTGAACAACTTCCCAAGTAAAGCCGAGGCCTGGTCAGCATCCTGACTATCTTCACAGGCCTCTGAACTACCTGGGAAGATGGTCAGGATGCTGACCAGGTCTCGGCTTTACTTGGCATGTTCAGCATGATGGCCATCTTCCCCAGCAATCCAGAGACCTGGTCTGCATCCTGACCATCTTCCCAGACAATGCAGATGTCTGGTCAGCATCCTGACCATCCTCCCAGGTAATCCAGAGGCCTGGGCAGCAACCTGACCATCCTCCAAGATAGTGTAGAGGCCCGGTCAGCATCCTGACCATCTTCCCAGGCAATCCAGAGGTCTGTTCAGCACCATGAACATCTTCCCACCAACCCAGAGGCATGGTGGACATCCTGACCAACTTCCAAGGCAATCCAGAGGCCTGGTAGGCATCCTCACCATCTTCTCAAGAAATCCAGAGTACTGGTTGGGATCCTGACCATCTTCCCTGACAATCTAGATGAATGGTCGGCATCCTGACCATCTTCCCATGCCATCCAGAGCCATGGTGGACATCCTGACCAACTTCCCAGGCAATCCAGAGGCCTGGTCGGCATTCTGACAATCCTCCCAGGCAATCCAGAGGGCTGGTCGGCAACCTGACCATCTTCCCTGACCATGCAGCAGCCGGTTCAGCATCCTAACCATCCTCCTAGGTCATCCAGATGCCTGGCCCAAATCCTGACCATTTTCTCCAGCAATCCAGAGGCCTGGCACCATCCTGACCATCTTCCCAGGCAATCCAGAGTTCTGTTTGGCATCCTGACCATCTTCCCATCAACCTAGAGGCATGGTGGAAATTCTGACCAACTTCCAAGGCAATCCACAGGCCTGGTAGGCATCCTGACCATCTTTCCAGACAATCCAGATATCTAGTCGGTATGCTGACCATCTTCCCAGGCCATCCAGAGCCATGTTGGACATCCTGACCAACATTCCAGGCCATCCATAGGCCTGGTCGGCATCCTGACCCTCTTCCCAGGCAATCCAGAGGCCTGGTCATCTTCCTGACAATCCTTCCAGGCAATCCTCAGGTCTGGTCAGCATCCTGACAATCTTCCCAGACAATCCAGAGGCCTGGTCAGCATCCTGACAAACCTCCCAGTCAATCCAGAGGCTTGACCAGCATCCTGACCATCTTCGTAGGCATTCTAGAGGCCTGGTCGGCATCCTAGCATCCTGAACATCTTCCCAGCAGTCCAGATGCCTGGTTGGCATCGTGACCATCTTCCCAGGCAATCCAGAGACCTTGTTGGCATCCTGACCATCTACCCAGGCAATCCAGAGGGCTTGTCAGCATCCTGACCATCCTACCATGTATTCCAGAGACCTGGTCAGCATAGTGACCATCTTCCCAGGCAATCCAGAGGAGTGGTCGGCATCCTGACCATTGTCCCAGATAATGCAGTGGCCTGGTCTGCATCACGACCATCTTATGAGGCAATCCAGTGGCCAGGTCAGCATGCTGACCATCTTCCCAGGTAATCCAGAGTCAGTCATCATTCTGATCATCATCTCAAGCAATCCAAGGCCTGGTCATCATCCTGACCATGCTCCAAGGAAATCCAGGGTCCAGGTCAGCATCCTGACCATCCTCCCAGGCAATCTAGAGGCCTGGTCAGCATCCTGACCATCCTCCCAGGCAATCCAGAGTCCTGGTCAGTGTCCTTAGCATCCTCCCTGGCAATCCAGAGGCCTGGTCAGCATCCTGACCACCTTTGCAGGAAATCTAGAGGCCCGGTCAGCATCCTGACCATCCTCCCAGGATATTCAGAAGTCCGGTCAGCATTCTGACCATCTTCCCAGGCAATCCAGATGCCCGGACAGCATCCTGAAGATCCTCCCAGGAATTTCAGAAGTCTGCTCAGCATTCTGACCATCTTCCCAGGCAATCCATAGGCATGGTCGGCATCGTGACCATCCTTCCAGGTAATCCACAGGCCCGTTCAGCATCCTGACCAATTTCCCAGGCAATCCTGAGGCCTGTTCTGCATCCTGACCATCTTCACAGGCAGTCCAGAGACCTCGTCAACATCCTGAATGTCTTCCCAGGCAGTCCAGAGGCCTGGTCTGCTTCCTGACCTTCATCCCAGGAAACACAGCAGACTATTCAGCATCCTGACCATCCTCTCAAGTAGTCCAGAATCCTGGTCAGTATCCTCACCATCTTCCCAGGAAGTCCACAGTCCGGGTCAGCATCATAACCATATTCCCATTCAGTGAGAGGCCTCAACAGTCTCTTGACCTTCTTCCCAGGCAATCCAGAGGCCTTGTCAGCATCCTGACCATGTTCCCAGTCAATCCAGAGGCCTGCTCAGCATCATGACCATCTTCCCAGGCAATCCAGAGGCCTGCTCAGCATCCTGACTATCCTCCCAGGTTATCCAGAGGCCTGGTCAGCATCCTGACCATTATCCCAGCCAATCCAGAGGCCTGTTCAGCATCCTGACAATCCCCCAAGATAATCCAGAGGCCTGGTTAGCAACCTGACCATCTTCCCAGGTAATCTGGAGACACGATCAGCAAACTGACCATCTTCCCTGGCAATCCAGAAGTCTGGTCTGCAACCTGACCATCCTCCCAGGCAATCAAGAGGCCTGTTTAGCATCCTCACCATCTTCCAAGGCAGCCCAAGTGCCTGGTCATCATTGTGACTATCTATCCAGGCAATCCAAATGCCTGGTCAGCATTCTGATGATTTTGCCATGTAGTCCAGAGGCCTGGTCAGCATCCTGACCATCTTCCCAGGCAATCCAGATGCCCGGTCATCATCCTGAACAACTTTCCAAGTAAAGCCGAGGCCTGGTCAGCATCCTGACTATCTTCACAGGCCTCTGAACTACCTGGGAAGATGGTCAGGATGCTGACCAGATCTCGGGATTGCCTGGGAAGATGGTCACGAGGCCAAACTGGCCTCTAGATAGCCTTGGAAATTGGTCAGGATGTCATGTCTACCATGCCTCTTGGTTGCCTGGTATGATGGTGAGTATGCCTACCAGGCCTCTGGATCTCCTGGGAAGATGCTCAGGATGCTGACCAGGCCTCTTGATTGCTGGGGAATATGTTCAGGATTCTGACCAGCTCTCTGGATTACCTGGGAGGATGGCCAGGATGCTGATCAGGTGTCTGGATTGCCTGGGAAGATGGTCAGGATTATGAGCAGGCCTCTGGATTACCTGGGTGGATGGTCAGGATGCGGACAGGTCTCTGGATTACCTGGGAAGATGGCCAGCATGCTGAACATGTCTCTGGAATAAATGGGATGATGGTCAGGATGCTGACTAGGCATCTGATGGCTGGGAAGTTGGTCAGTGTGCTGTGAAGGCATCTGGATTGCCTGGGAAGATGGTCAGGATGCTGACCATGCCTCTGGACTGCATGGGAGGAAGGTCAGGATGCTGAACAGGCCTCTGTACTTGTGACCATGCCTCTGTACTGCCAGGGAGGATGGTCAGGATGCCAACCATGTCTCTAGATTGCCAAGGAAGATGGTCAGGATGCCGATCAGGCCTCTGGATTGCCTAGAAAGTTGGTCAGGATGCTGTCCAGGCCACTGGATTGCCTTGGAGGATTGTCAGGATGCTGGCCAGGCCTCTGGATTACCTGGGAAGATGGTCAGCATGCTGATCAGATCTCTGGTTGCCAGGGAAGTTGGTCAGGATGTCGACAATGACTCTGGATTGACTGGGAAGATTGTCAGGATGCTGACCAGACCTCTATATTGCCTGGGAAATGGTCAGGATGCCAACCAGGCCTATGGATTGCCTGGAAAGTTGGCCAGGATGTCCACCATGCTTCTCGATGGCCTGGGAAGATGGTCAGGATGCTGCCCAGGCCACTGAGTTACTGGGAAGATGGTCAAAATGCCGACCAGACCTCTGGATTGCCTGGGAAGATGGTAAGGATGCGAATCAGACCTCTGTATTGCCCAGGAAGACGGTCAGGATGCTGGCCAAGCCTCTGGATTGCTTGGGAGGATTGTCAGGATGCTGACAGGCCTCTGGATTGCCTGGGAAGGATGCCAGGATGCTGACCAGGCCTCTGGATTGCTGGGGAACATGGTCAGGATTCGGGCCAGGCCTCTGGATTATCTGGGAGGACGGTTAGGATGCTGAACAGGCCTCTGGATGGTCAGGGAAGATGGTCAGGAGAGGATTGCTTGGAAAAATGTTCAGGATGCAGACCAGGACTCTGCATTGCCTGTAATGATTGTCAGGATGATGACCAGGCCTCTAGATTGCCTAGGAAGATGGTCAGAATGCCAACCAGGCCTCTGGATTGCCTGGGAAGTTGGTCATGATGTCCACCATGGCTCTGGATTGCCTGGGAAGATGATCAGGATACCGACCAGGACTCTGGATTGCCTGGGAAATTGTCAGGTTTCTGACAAAGCCTCTGGATTGCCTGAGAAGATGGTCGGGATGCATAACGGGCCCCTGGATTGCCCAGAAGATGGTCATTATGCCGACCAGGCCTCTGGATTGCCTTGAAAATTGTCAGGATGCCGACCAGGCCTTTGTATTGCCTGGGAAGATGGTCAGGATGTTGACTAGGACTCTGGATACTGGGAAGGATTATCAGGATGCTGACCAGGCCTTGGGATTGCCTAGCAAGTTGGCCAGCATGATGACCAGTCCTCTGGATTGCCTGGAAAGTACATGAGGATGCTGACCAGGCCTGTCGACTTCCTGGGAAGATGGTCAGGATGCTGACCAGGCCTCTGAACTCCCTGGGAATATGATCATGATGCCGACCAGGCCTCTGGATTGCCTGGAAAAATGGTCAGTCTGCTGACCAGACTTTTGAATTTCCTGGGATGATTGTCAGGAAGCTGAATGGTAATCTGGATTGCCTGGGTAGATGGTCAGGATGCTGACTGGACTTCTGAATTTCCTGAGAGGATGGTGAGGATGATGACCGGGCCTCTGGATTGCATTGTAAGGTAGTCGGGAAGTCCACCATGTTTCTGGGTTGCTGGGAAGATGGTCAGGGTGCCGACCAGACCTCTGGATTGCCTGGGAAGATAGTCTGGATGCAGACCAGGCCTCTGGATTGCTGGGGAAGATGGTCAGGATTCTGGCCAGGATTCTGGATTACCTGGGAAGATGGTTAGGATGCTGAACAGGCCTCTGGATGGCCAGAGAATATGGTCAGGATGCAGACCAGGCCTGCGGATTGCCAGAGAAGATGGTCAGGAGTATGAGCAGGCCTCTGAACTATCATGGAGGATGGTCAGGATGCTGACCAGGCCCTTGGATTGCCTGGGAAGATGGTCAGGATGCTGATCAGGCCTCTGGGTTTCCTGGGAAGAACATCAGGATGCTGACCAGACCACTGGACTTCCTGGGAAGAAGGTCAGTATGGTGAACAGTCCTCTGGACTGCCTGGGAAGATAGTCAGGATGCTGACCAGGCCTCTGGATTTCCTGGGAGGATGGTCAGAATGCTGACTGGGCTTCTAGATTGCCTGGGAAGATGGTCAGGATGCTGACCAGGACTCTGGATTGCCTAGGAAGTGGGACAGCATGCAAACCAGGCCCCTGGATTGCCTGGGCAGATGGTCAGGATGCTGACCAGGTGTCTGGATTGTCTGGGAAGATGGGCAGGGCGCAGACCAGGTCTCTGGATTGCTGGGGAAATGGCCAGCATGCTGAACATGCCCCTGTATTACTTGGGAAGATGGTCAGGATGCCGAACAGGCCTCTGTACTTGTGACCATGCCTCTGTACTACCTGGGAGGATGGTCAGGATGCCAACGAGGTCTCTAGATTGCCAAGGAAGATGATCAGGATGCCAATCAGGCCTCTGGGTTGCCTAGAAAGATGGTCAGGGTGCTGGCCAAGCCTCCGGATTGCCTGGGAGGATTGTCAGGATGCTGACCAGGCCTCTGGATTGCCTGGGAAGATTGCCAGGATGCTGATAAGGCCTCTGGATTACCTGGGAAGATGGTCAGGATGCTGACCATGTCTCTGATTTCCAGGGAAGTTGGTCAGGATGTCAACCATGGATCTGGATTGACTAGTAAATTGTCAGGATACTGACCAGACCTCTATATTGCCTGGGAAATGGTCAGGATGCCAACCAGGCCTGTGGATTGCCTGGGAAGTTTGTCAGGATGTCCACCATGTCTCTTGGTGGCCTGGGAAGATGGTCAGGATGCTGTCCAGGCCACTGGGTTGATGGTAAGATGGTCAGAATGCCGACCAGACCTCTGGATTGCCTGGGAAGATGGTAAGGATGCCGAACATGCATCTGGATAATCTGGTAAGATGGTCAAGAAGCTGACCAGAACCCTGGATTGCCTGTGAAAATGGTCATGATGCCGACCAGACTTCTGGAATGGCTGGGAAGATGGTCAGGATGCCAATAAGACCTCTGTATTGCCTAGGAAGACGGCCAGGATGCTGGCCAAGCCTCTGGATTGCCTGGGATGATTGTCAGGATGTTGACAGGCCTCTGGATTGCCTGGGAAGACTGCCAGGATGCTGACCAGGTCTCTGGATTGCTGGGGAACATGGTCAGTATTCAGGCCAGGCCTCTGGATTATGTGGGGGACAGTTAGGATGCTGAATAGGCCTCTGGATGGTCAGGGAAGATGGTCAGGATGCAGACCAGGCCTCTGGATTACCTGGGAAAATGGTCAGGATGCCAACTAGGCATCTGGATTGCCTGGAATGATTCTCAGGTTGATGACCAGGCCTCTGGATTGCCTGGGACGTTGGTCACGATGTCCACCATGGCTCTGGATTGCCTGGGAAGATGATCAGGATGTCGATCAGGACTCTGGATTGCCTGAGAAATTGACAGGTTGCTGACAAAGCCTCTGGATTACCTGAGAAGATTGTCAGGATGCACAACAGGCCTCTGGATTGCCCAGAAGATGGTCAGGATGCGGACCAGCTTTTGTATTGCCTGGGAAGCTGGTCAGGATGTTGGCCAGGCCTCTGGATACATGGGAGGATTATCAGGATGCTGATCAGGCCTCGGGATTGCCTAGCAAGTTCGCTAGCATGCTGACCAGTCCTCTGGATTGCCTGGGAAGTACATGAGGATGCTGACCAGGCCTCTGGACTTCCTGGGAAGATGGCCAGGATAGTTACTAATCCTCTGGACTCCCTGGGAAGATCATCATGATGCCAACCAGGCCTCTGGATTGCCTGGGAAAATGGTCAGTCTGCTGACCAGACTTTTGAATTTCCTGGGATGATGGTCACGATGCTGACCAGTAATCTGGATTGTCTGGGTAAATGGTCAGGATGCTGGCCGGACTTCTGAATTTCCTGGAAGGATTGTGAGGATGATGACTGGGCCTCTGGATTGCCTTGTAAGATAGTCGGGAAGTCCACCATGCTTCTGGGTTGCTGGGAAGATGGTCAGGGTGCCAACCAGACCTCTGGATTGCCTGGGAAGATGGTTTGGATGTTGACCAGGCCTCTGGATTGCTGGGGAAGATGATCAGGATTCTGTCCAGGACTCTGGATTACCTGGGAAGATGGTTAGGATGCTGAACAGTCCTCTGGATTGCCAGGGAGGATGGTCAGGATGCAGACCAGGCCTCTGGATTACCATGGAATATGGTCAGGAGTATGACCAGGCCTCTGCACTATCATGGAGGATGGACAGGATGCTGACCAGGCCTCTCGATTTCCTGAGAGGACGGTCAGGATGCTGACCAGGCCCCTGGATTGCCTGGGAACATAGTCAGGATGCTGTTCTGGTCTCTGGCTTTCCTGGAAAGAATGTCAGTATTCTGACCAGACCTCTGGACTTCCTAGGAAGACGTTCACTATGGTGAACAGTCCTCTGGACTGCCTGCGAAGAAAGTCATGATGCTGACCAGGCTTCTGGATTTCCTGGGAGGATGGTAGGGATACTGACCGGGCCTCGAGATTGGCTAGGAAGATGGTCAGGATGCTGACCAGACCTCTGGATTGTCTGGGAAGTTGACAGCATGCAAACCAGGCCCCTGGATTGCCTGGGCAGATGGTCAGAATGCTGACCAGGTGTCTGGATTGTCTGGGAAGATGGTCAGGATGCAGACCAGGTCTCTGGATTGCCTGGGAGGATGGTCAGGATGATGACTGGGCCTCTACATTGAATGGATAGATGGTCAGGATGCAGACCAGGTATCTGGATTGCCTGGGAAGATGGTCAGGATGCTGGCCAGGTATATGGATGACTGGGAAGATGGTCATGATGCTGAGAAGGAATCTGGATTGCCTGGGATGATGGTCAGGATGCTGACCAATCCTCTGGACTACATAGGAGGATGGTCAGGGATCTGACCAGGCCTCTGTACTGCATGGGAGGATGGTCAGGATGCCGAACGGGCCTCTGTACTACTTGGGAGGATGGTCAGGATGCCGAGCAGGTCTCTAGAGTGCATGGGAAGATGGTCAGGATGCCGACCATGCCTCTGTATTTCCTAGGAAGATGGTCAGGATGCTGGCCAAGCCTGTGGATTGCCTGGGAGGATTGTCAGGATCTTGACCAGGCTTCTGGATTGCCTGGGAAGATGGTCAGGATGCTGGCCAGGCCTCTGGTTGATTGGGCAGTTGGTCAGGATGTTGAGCATGGCTCTGGATTGCCTGGGAAGATTGTCAGGATGCTGACTAGACCACTTTATTGCTTGGAATATGGTCAGAATGCCGACCTTGATTCTGGATTGACTGGGAAGATTGTCAGGATGCTGACTAGACCACTTTATTGCTTGGAATATGGTCAGAATGCCGACCTTGATTCTGGATTGACTGGGAAGATTGTCAGGATGCTGACTAGACCACTTTATTGCTTGGAATATGGTCAGAATGCCGACCTTGATTCTGGATTGACTGGGAAGATTGTCAGGGTGCTGATCAGACCTCTGGATTGCCTGGGTAATGGTCAGGATTCCGATCAGGCCTCTGGATTGCCTGGGAGGATTGTACAGATGACGACCAGGCCTCTGGATTGCCTGGGAAGATGGTCAGGATGCTGACCAGGCCTCTGGATTGCCTAGGCAGCGGGACAGCATGCAGACCAGGCCCCTGGATTGCGTGGGCAGATGGTCAGGATGCTGACAAGGCATCTGGATTGTCTGGAAAGATGGTCAGGATGTGGACCAGGTCTTTGGATTGCCGGGGAAGATGGCCAGCATGCTGAACATGCCTCTGGATTACCTGGGAACATGGTCAGGATGCAGACCATGCCTCTGAATTGCCTGGGAGGATGGTCAGGATGCTGACCGGGCCTCGGGATTGCTTGGGAAGATGGTCAGGATGCTGACCGGGCCTCTGGATTGCCTGGGAGTTTGGTCAGGATGATGACCGGGCCTCTACGTTGCCTGGAAAGATGGTCAGGATGCCAACCAGGACTCTGGATTGCCTGGGAAGATCGTCAGGATGGAGACCGGGCCTCTGGATTGCTGAGAAGATGGTCAGAATGCAGACCAGACATCTGCATTGCCAGGGAAGATGGTCAGGATGCTGAACACTCATCTGGATAGTCTGGAAGATGGTCAGGATTCGGGCCAGGCCTCTTGATTACCTGGGAAGATGGACAGGAAGCCTATCAGGCCTCTGGATTGCCTGAGAAGATGGTCAGGATGCCTACCAGGTGTGTGGATTGCCTTGGAAGTTGGTTGGGATTTCCACCATGCCTCTGGTCTCCTGGGAGGATGGTCTGGATGCCAAACAGATCTCTGGATTGCCTGGAAATATGGTCAGGATGGTGACTAGGCCTCTGGATTGTGTAGGAAGTTGGTCCGGATTCGGGCCAGGCCTCTGGATTGCCTGGGAGGATTGTTAGGATGCTGACCAAGCATCTGGATTGCCTGAAAAAAGGGGCAGAATGCCGATCAGGCCTCTGGATTTCTTGGGAAGTTGGTCAGGATGTCCACCACGGTTCTGGATGGCCTGGGAAGAAGGTCAGGCTGCCGAACAGGCATCTAGATTTTCACAGATTGTCAGGATACCAAGAAGTCCTCTGTATTGTCTGAAAAGATTGTCAGGATGCCGAGAGGGATCTGGATTACCAGGAAGTATGGTCAGGATGTCCACCAAGCCTCTGGATTCCTTGGGAAGACATTCAGAATGCCAACCGGGCCTTTGAATTGCCTGAGAAAATGGTCAGGATGACGAACAGGCCTCTGCATTGTCTGGGAAGATGGTCAGGATGTAGACCAGGTCTCTGGATTACCTGGGAGGATGATCAGGATGCTGTCCATGCCTATGGATTGCCTAGTACATTGGCCAGCATGCTGATCAGTCCTCTGGATTGCCTGGGAAGAACATCAGGATGCTGACCAGGCCTCTGGACATCATGTGAAGATAGTCAGGATGCTGACCAGTCCTCTCGTCTACCTGGGAAGATTGTCAGGATGCCGACCAGGCCTCTTGATTGCCTGGGAAGATGGTCAGGCTGTTGATTGGACTTCTGAATTTCCTGGGAGGATGGTCAGGATGCTGACCGGACTTCTGGATTTCCTGGGAGGATGGTGAGGATGCTGACCAGGCCGCTGGATTGCCAGAGTCTCTTTCAGGAGGCCGCCGAGGCCTCTGGATTGCCTGAAAAGATGGTCAGGGGGCCTACGAGGCCTCTGGATTGCCTTGTAAGATGGTCAGGAAGTCCACCATGCTTCTGGGTTGCTGGAAAGATGGTCAGGACGCCGACCAGACCTCTGGATTGCCTAGGAAGATGGTCTGCATGCTGACCAGGCCTCTGGATTGCTGGGGTAGATGGTCACTATTCTGGCCCGGCCTCTGGATTACATGAGAAGATGGTTAGGATGCCGAACAGGCCTCTGTATGGCCAGGAATGATGGTCAGAAATCTGACTGAGCCTCTGCACTATCATGGAGGATGGTCAGGATGCTGACCATGCCTCTGTATTACCTGGGAGGATGGTCAGGATGCTGACCAGGCCTCTGGATTGCCAGGGGAGATGGTCAGGAGTCTGACTGGGCCTCTGCACTATCTTGGAGGATGGTCAGTATGCTGACCTGGCCTCTGTATTACTTGGGAGGATGATCAGGATGCTGACCACCCCTCTGGATTGCTAGGGGAGATGGTCAGGAGTCTGACTGGGCATCTGCACTATCTTGGAGGATGGTCAGGTTGCTGATCAGGCCTCTGCGTTACCTGGGAGGATGGGCAGGATGCTGACCAGTCCTCTGGATTGCCTAAGTTGTTGGACAGCATGCAGACCAGGACCCTGGAATGCCTGGGAAGATGGTCACATTGCTGACCAGGTGTCTGGATTGCCTCGGAAGATGGTCAGCATGCTGAACAGGTCTCTGGATTGCCTGGGAAGATGGCCAGTATGTGCAACATGCCTTTGGATTACCTGGGAAGATGGTCAGGATGCCGACCTGGAATCTGGATTGCCTGGGAATATGGTCAGGAAGCTGACCGCATTTCTAAATTTCCTGGGAGGATGGTCAAGATGTTGACCAGGCCTCTAGATTGCCTTGGAAGATGGTCAGGATGATGACCAAGACTATGGATTGCAGAGAAAGATGGTCAGGATTGTGGCCAGACCACTAGATTACCTAGGAGGAAGGTTAGGATGCTGAACAGGCCTCTGGATGGCCTGTGAAGATGGTTAGGATGAAGAACACGCATATGGATGGCTGAGAAGATGGTCAGGATGATGAGAAGGCATCTGGATTTCCTGGGAAGACGCTCAGGATGCTGACCAAGCCTCTAGACTCCCTGGAGGATGGTCAGGATTCTGACCATGCCCCTGAACTGCATGGGAGGATGGTCAGGATGCTGAACAGGCCTCTGTACTACCTGACAGGATGGTCAGGATGCCGACCAGGTGTCTAGATTGCCTGGGAAGATGGTCAGGATGCTGAGGATGATTCTGGATTGCCTGGGAACATGGTCAGGATGTTGACTACATTGGGGGATGGTCAAGATTCTGACCATGCCTCTGGACTGCATGGGAGGATGGTCAGAATGCTGAACAGGCCTCTGTACTACCTGGGAGGATGGTCAGGAGGTCGACCAGACCTCTGGATTTTCTTGGAAGGTGGTCACTGTGCCGAACAGTCCTCTGAATTGCATGGCAAGTTCATGAGGATGCTGATGGGATCTCTTGATTGCCTGGGAAGATGGTCAGCATGCTGAGAATACACTCAGGATGCATATCAGGCCTCTGGATTGCGTGAGAAGATGGTCAGCATGCCTACCAGGTCTCTGGATTGCCTTGGAAGTTGGTCAGGATGTTGACCATGCATCTTGGTTGCTGGGAAGATGGTCACGATGCTGACCAGACCTCTGGATTGCCTGGGAAGATGGTCAGGATGCTGACCAGAATTCTGGATTGCTGGGGAAGATGGTCAGGATTCTGACCAGGCCTCTGGATTACCTGGGAGGATAGTTAGGATGCTGAACAGGCCACTGGATGGCCAGGGAAAAATGTCAGGATGCTGACCAGGCCTCTGGATTGCTTGGGAAGATAGGATTCTGACAGGGCCTCTTCACTATCTTAGAGGATGGACAGGTTGCAGACCAGGCCTCTGGATTTCCTAGGAAGTTGTCCAGCATGCTGAGCAGGCCCCTGGATTGCCTGGGAAGATGGTCAGGATACTGACCAGGCCTCTGGTTGCCTGGGAAGAACTTCAGGATGCTGATCAGGACACTGGACTACCTGGGAGGATGGTTATACTGATGAACAGGCCTCTGCATTGCCTGGGAAGACAGTCAGGATGCCGATCAGGGCTCTGGATTGTCTATGAAGATGGTCAGGATACCGGCGAGGCATCTTGATTGCAGGGAGGATGAACAGGATGCTGAGGAGACCTGTGGATTGCCTGGGGAAATGGTCAGGAAGCTGACCAAGTCTCTGGACTCTGTGCGAGGATGGTCAGGATTCTGACCATGAGTATGGACTGCATGTGAGGACGGTCAGGAAGCCAAACAGGCCTCTGTACTAGCTGGGAGGATGGTCAGGATGGTGACCAGGTATCTGGATTGCATGGGAAGATGGTCAAGATGCTGACCAGGTTTCTGGACTTCCTGAGAAGATGGTGAAGAGGATGAACAGACCTCTGGATTACCTGGGAAGATGGTGAGGATGCTGGCCACCTCTCAACTGCATGGTAAGATGATCAGGATGCTGAACAGGCCTCTCCATTGCCTTGGAATTTGATCAAGAAGTAGACAATGCCTCCGGGTGGCCTGGGAAGATGGTCAGAATGACGAACAGACCTCTGGATTGCCTTGGAAGTTGGTCAGGATGTGGACCATGCTTCTGGGTTGCCTATGAAGATGGTCAGGATGTTGACCAGGCCTCTGGATTGCCTTGGAAGTTGCTCAGGGTGTCGATCATGCTTCTTGGTTGCCTGGGAAGATGGTCAGGATACTGACCAAGCCTCTGGTCTACCTGTTAAGGTGGTCAGGATGCCGACCAAGGCTCTGGATTGATATCAAATATGGTCAGGACTTCGATCATGCCCTTGGATTGCCTGGCAAGATGGCCAGGATTTTGACCAGGCCTCTGGATTGCCTGGGAAGATGGTCAGGATGACTACCAGGCCTCTGGTTTGCTGGAAAGATGGTCAGGATGTGGACCAGACCACTGGATTGCCTGGGAGTATGGTCAGGATGCCGATCAAGCCTCTGGATTGCCTGAGGAAATTGCCAGGATGCCTACCAGGACTCTGGATTGCCTTGGAAATTGGTCAGGATGCCGACCATGCTTCTGGGTTTCCTGGGAAGATGGTTAGGATGCTGACCAGGCCTCTGGACTACCTGAGAGGATGGTCAAGATTTTGAGCATGCCTCTGGACTGCATGGGAGGATGGTCAGGATGCTGAACAGGCCTCTGTACTACCTGAGAGGATGGTCAGGATGCCGACCTGGTCTCTAGATTGCCTGGGAAGATGATCAGGATGCTGAGGATGATTTGGGATTGCCTGGGAAGGTGGTCAGCATGCTGACGAAGCCTCTGGACTACCTGGGAGGAAGATCAAGATTCTGACCATCCCTCTGGACAGCATGGGAGGATGGTCAGGATGCCAAACAGACCTCTGTACTACCTAGTATGATGGTCAGGATGTCGACCAGATCTCTGGATTTCCTGGGAAGGTGGTCACTGTGCCAAACAGGCCTCTGAATTGCCTGGGAAGTTGGTCAGGATGCTGACAGGATCTCTTGATTGCCTGGGAAGATGGTCACCATGCTGGGAATACACTCAGAATGCAGATCGCCTGATCTGGATTTCCTGAGAAGATGGTCAGCATGCCTTCCAGGTCTCTGGATTGCCTTGGAAGTTGGTCAGGATGTTGACCATGCATCTGGGTTGCTGGGAAGATGGTCATGATGCTGACCAGACCTCTGGATTGCCTGGGAAGATGGTCAGGATGCTGACCAGAATTCTGGATTGCTGGGGAAGATGGTCAGGATTCTGGCCAGGCCTCTGGATTACCTGGGAGGATAGTTAGGATGCTGAACAGGCCACTGGATGGCCAGGGAAAAATGTCAGGATGCTGACCAGGCCTCTGGATTGCCTTGGAAGATAGTCAGCATTCTGACAGGGCCTCTTCAGTATCTTAGAGGATGGTGAGGATGCTGACCAGGCCTCTGAATTTCCTAGGAAGTTGTCCAGCATGCTGACCAGGCCCTTGGATTGCCTGGGAAGATGGTCAGGATACTGACCAGGCCTCTGGATTGCCTGGGAAGAAAATCAGGATGCTGACCAGGACACTGGACTACCTGGGAGGATGGTCATGTTGATGAACAGGCCTCTGCATTGCCTGGGAAGACAGTCAGGATGCCGATCAGGTCTCTGGATTGTCTGTGAAGATGGTCAGGATACCGGCGAGGCATCTTGATTGCAGGGAAGATAAACAGGATGCTGAGGAGGGCTGTGGATTGCCTGGGAAGATGGTCAGGATGCTGACCAAGCCTCTGGACTCCGTGCAAGGATGGTCAGGATTCTGACCATGATTCTGAACTGCATAGAAGGATGGTCAGGAAGCCAAACAGACCTCTGTACTAGCTGGGAGGATGGTTAGGATGGCGACCAGGTATCTGGATTCCATGGGAAGATGGTCTGGATGCTGACCAGGCTTCTGGACTTCCTGGGAAGATGGTGAAGAGGATGAACAGGCCTCTGGATTGCCTGGGAAGATGGTCAGGATGCTGACCACCTCTCTGAACTGCATGGTAAGATGATCAGGATTCTGAACGGGCCTCTCCATTGCCTTGGAATTGGGTCAAGAAGTCGACCATGCCTCCGGGTGGCCTGGGAAGATGGTCAGGATGTCGACCAGACCTCTGGATTGCCTTGGAAGTTGGTCAGGATGTGGACCATGCTTCTGGGTTGCCTGTGAAGGTGATCAGGATGTTGACCAGGCCTCTGGATTGCCTTGGAAGTTGCTCACGCTGTCGACCATGCTTCTTGGTTGCCCGGGAAGATGGTCAGGATGTTAACCAGGCCTCTGGATTGCCTTGGAAGATGGTCAGGATGTTGACCAGGCCTCTGGATTGCCTCGGATGATGGTCCGGATCAAGCCTCTGGTGTATCTGTTAAGATGGTCAGAATGCCGACCAAGGCTCTGGATTGACATCAAAAATGGTCAGGATGTCGACCATGCCCTCAGATTGTCTGACAAGATGGCCAGGATTCTGACCAGTCCTCTGGATTGCCTGGAAAGAGGGTCAGGATGACTACCAGTCTTCTGGATTGCCTTGGAAGTTGGTCAGAATGTCGACCATGCCTCTGGGTTGCTGGGAAGATGGTCAGGATGCGGACCAGACCTCTGGATTGCCTGGGTGTATGGTTAGGATGCCAGTCAGGCCTCTGGGTTGCCTGTGGAAATTTTCAGGATGCCTTCCAAGCCTCTGGATTGCATTGGAAGTTGGTCAGGATGTCAAACATGCTTCTGGGTTTCCTGGGAAGATGGTCAGGATGCTGACCTGGCCTGTGGTGTCCCTGTTAAGATGGTCAGGATGCTGACCATAGCTCTGGATTAACATTGAAGATGGTCAGGTTGTCGACCAGGTCTTGGATTGCCTGGGAAGATGGTTAGGATGCTGACTGTGACTCTGAATTGCCTGGGAGAATTGTGAGGATGCTGACCGTGCATGTGGATTGCCTGGTAATATGGTCAGGATGCTGACCAGGTCTCTGGATTGCCTGGGATGATGGTCAGGATGATTACCAGGCTTCTGGATTGCCTTGGAAGATGGTCAGGATGCTGACCGGGCATCTGGATTGCCTGGGAAGATAGTCAGGATGATGACCATGCATCTGGGTTGCCTGGGAACATTCTCAGGATGCTGACCAGGCCTCTGGATTGCCCGGGAAGATGGTCAGGATGATTACCAGGCCTCTGGTGTACCTGTTATGATGGTCAGGATAACGACCATGGCTCTAATTGGCATCAAGGATTGTCAGGTTGTTGACCAGACATCTGATTGCCTGGCAAAATGGTCAGGATGCAGAGCAGGCCGCTCGATTGCCTGGGAAGATAGTCAGGATGCTGAATGGTCCTCTGGATTGCCTGGGATGATGGTCAGGATCCTAAATGTCCCTCTGGATTGCCTGGGGGGAATGGTCCGGAGGCTGATCAGGCCTCTGGATTGCCTGGTAAAATGGTCAGGATGCTGACTGGTCCTCTGGATTGCCTAGGAAGATGGTCAGGATGCTAACCGGGCCTCTGAATTGCCTAGGAGGATGGTCAGGGTATTGACCAGGAATCTGGATTGCCTTGGAAGTTGTTTAGGGTGTCGACCATGCTTCTGGGTTGCCTGGGAAGATGGTCAGCATGCTGTCCAGGCCTCTGGATTGCCTGGAAAGGTGGTCAGGATGCTGACCAGCCCTCTGGTGTACCTGGTAAGATTGTCCGGAGGCCGACCAAGGCTGTGGATTGACATTGAAGATGGTCAGGATGATGACCCGTCCTTGGATTGCCTGGCAAGATGGTCAGGATCCTGACCAAGCCTCTGGATTGCCTGGGAAGATTGTCAGGATGACTACCCGGCCTCTGCATTGCCTTGGAAGTTGTTCAGAATGTCCACCATACCTCCGGATTGCTGGGAAGATGGTTAGGATACCGACTAGACTTCTGGGTTTCCTAGGAAGATGGTCAGGATGCCGACCAGGCCTCTGGGTTTCCTAGGAAGATGGTCATGTTGCTGACCAGGCCTCTGGATTGCCTGGGCAGATGGTCAGGATGCTGAGCACCTCTCTGCACTTCATGGTAAGATGGTAAGATGCCGACCAGGCCTCTCCATTGCCTTGGAATTTTATCAAGAACTTGACCATGCCTCTGGGTGGCCTGGGAAGATGGTCAGGATGTCGACCATGCCTCTGGGTTGCTGGGAAAATGGTCAGGATGCTGACCATATCTCTGGATTGTCTGGGAAGATGGTCAGGATGCTGACCGGGGCTCTGGATTAGCTGGAAGGGTGGACAGGAGGTCGTCCAAGCCTCTGGATTGCCTGGGAAGATGGTCAGGATGCCAAACAGGCCTCTGCATTGCCTGGGAAATTATCAGGATGCCCTCCAAGCCTCCGGATTGCTTGGGAAGACAGTCAGGATGCTGATCGGGCATCTGGATTGCTAGGAAGATTTTCAGATGACGACCAAGCCCCTGGATTGCCTGGGAGATTCTTGGGATGCCCATCAGGCTTCTGGATTGCCTGGGGAGATGGTCAGGATGCTAACTGGGTCTCTGGATTGTCTGGTAAGATGGTAAGAATAGCGACCAGGCATCTTGATTTCTGGGAAGGTGATCAGGATGCTTAGCAGGCCTGTGGATTGCCTGGGAAGATGGTTAGGATGCTGATGAAGCCTCTGGACTGCCTGCAAAGATGGTCAGGATTCTGACCATGAGTCTGGACTGCATGGGAGGATGGTCAGGATACCAAACAGGCCTCTGTACTACCTGGGACGATGGTCAGGATGGCGATCATGTATCTGGATTGCATGGGAACATGGTCAGGACGCTGACCAGGCCTCTGGACTTCCTGGGAAGATGGCCAAGAGGATTAACAGGCCTCTGGATTGCCTGGGAAGATGGTCAGGATGCTGACCACCTCTGTGGACTGCATGGTAAGAAGGTCAGGATGACAAAGAGGCCTCTCCATTGCCGTGGAATTTGGTCAAGAATTCAACCATTCCTCTGGGTGGCCCGGGAAGATGATCAGGATGACGACCAGGCTTATGGATTGCCTTGGAAGTTGTTCAGGATGTCGACCATGTTTCTGGTTTGTCTGGGAAGATGGTGAGGATCTCAACCAGGCCTCTGAGTTGCCTGGGAAGATGGTCAGGATGCTGACCAGGCCCCTGGATGGCCTGGTAAGTTGGTCAGGATGCTGACCACCTCTCTGCCCTGCATGGTAATATGGTCAGGATGAAGAACAGGCCTCTCCATTGCCTTGGAATTTGGTCAAGAAGTCAACCATGCCTCTGGGTGTCCTGGGAAGATGGTCAGGATGTCAACCAGGCCTCTGGATTGCCTTGGAAGTTGGTCAGGATGTTGATCATGAGTCTGGGTTGCTGGGAAAATGGTCAGGATGCTGAAGAGATTTCTGGATTGTCTGAAGATGGTCAGGATGCTGACCGGGGCACTGGATTACCTGGAAGGACGGTCAGGAGGTCGACTAAGCCTCTGGATTGCCTGGGAAAATGGTCAGGATACCGACCAGGCTTTTGGATTGCCTGGGAAATTGTCGGGATGGCCTCCAAGCCTCTGGATTTCTTGCCAATATGGTCAGGATGCCGATTAGGCCTCTGGATTGCCAGGAAGATTTTCAGGATGCCGATCAGGCCTCTGGATTACCTGGGAGATTATCAGGATGCTGACCAAGCCTCTGGATTTAATGGGAAGATGGTCAGGATGCTGACCAGGTTTCTGGATTACCTGTGAAGATGGTCAGGATGCTGAACGGGCCTCTGGACGGCTTGGGAAGATTGCTACTTTGGTCACTACTCTTGTGGATTTCCTGGGAGGATGGTAGGATGTTGACCAGGCTCTGGACTTCCCGGGAACATGGTCAGGATGCAGAACAGGCCTCTGGATTGCCTGAGAAGATGGTCAGGTTGCAGACCAAGCCTCTGAATTACCTCAGAAGATGGTCAGGATGCTGACAGTACCTCTGAATTGCCTGGGAGCATTGTCAGGATGTTGGCTGGGCATCTGAATTGCCTCAGAAGATGGTCAGGATGCTGACCGGGCCTGTGGATTTCCTGGGAAGATGGCCAGGATGTTGAGCATGTGTCTGGGTTGCCTGTGAAGATTCTCAGGATGCTGAACAGACCTCTGGATTGCCTGGGAAGATGGTCAGGATGCTGACCAGGCCTCTGGTGTACCTGTTAAGATGGTCAGGATAACGTCCATGGCTCTGGATTGACCTCACAGATTGTCAGGATGTTGACCAGACCTCGTATTGCCTGGCAAGATGGTCAGGATGCTGAGCAGGCCCTGCCTTGCCTGGGAAGATAGTCAGGATGCTGACTGGTCCTCTGGATTGCCTGGGAAGATGGTGCGGATGCTAACCAGGCCTCTGGATTGCCTGGGAGCATTGTCAGGGTGCTGACCAGGCATCTGGATTGCCTGGTAAGATGGTCAGGATGCTGACTGGTCCTCTGGTTTGCCTGGGAAGATGGTCAGGATGCTAACTGGGCCTCTGGATTGCCTTTGAGGATGGTCAGGATGCTGACGAGGAATCTGGATTGCCTTGGAAGTTGGTCAGGGAGTCAACCATGCTTCTGGTTTGCCTGGGAACATGATCAGGATGCTGACCAGGCCTCTGGATTGCCTGGGAAGATGGTCAGGATGCTGACCAGGCATCTTATTTGTCTGGTAAGATGATCAGGATGCTGAGCAGCCCTCTGGATTGCCTGGCAAGATGGTCAGGTTGACTACCAGGCCTCTGGATTGCCTTGGAAGTTGGTGAGAATGTCGACCATGAGTCTTGGTTGATGGCAAGATGGTCAGGATGCTGACCAGACCTCTGGATTGCCTGGAAAGTTGGTCAGGATGGTGACCAGGCATCTGGCTTGTCTGGAAATATGGTCAGGTTGCCAATCAGGCCCGTGGATTGCCTGAGAATATTGTCAGGATGTCTACCAGGCCTCTGAATTGCCTTGGAAGTTGGCCAGGATGTCGACCATGCTTCTGGGTTGCCTGGGAAAATGGTCACGATGCTGAGCAGACCTCTGGATTGCACCGGAAGATGGTCAGGATGCTGACCAGGCCTCTGAATTGCCTGGTAAGACGGTCAGGATTCTGACCAACCACTGGTGTACTTGTTAAGATGGTCAGGATGTCAACCATGGCTCTGGATTGACATCGAAGATTGTCAGAATGTTGACCAGACCTTGCATTGCCTGGCAAGATGGTCAGAATGCAGACCAGGCCTCTGAATTGCCTGGGAAGATGGTCAGGATGCTGACTGGTCCTCTGGATTGCCTGCGAAGATGTTCAGGATGCTAACTGGACCTCTGGATTGCCTGGGAGGATGGTCAGCATGATGAGCAGGCCTCTGGATTGCCAGGGAATATGGTCAGTATGCTGACCATGCCTCTGTACTCCCTGCGAGGATGGTCAGGATTCTGACCATGAGTCTGGATTGCATGGGAGGATAGTAAGGAAGCCAAACAAGCCTCTGTACTACCAGGGAGGATGGTCAGGATAGCAAACAGGTACCTGGTTTTCATGGGAAATGGTCAGGATGCTGACCAGGTTTCTGGACTTCCTGGGAAGATGGCCAAGTGGATGAATAGGCCTCTGGGTTTCCTGGGAAGATAGTCAGGATGCTTACCACCTCTCTGGACTGCATTGTAAGATGGTCAGGATGCTGACCAGGCCTCTCCATTGCCTTGGAAGTTGGTCAGGAAGTCGACCATACCTCTTGGTGGCCTGGGAAGATGGTCAGGATGTCGTCCGGACCTTCCAATTGCCTTGGAAGTTGGTCAGGATGGCGACCAGGCCTCTGGATTGCTCTGGATGTTGGTCAGGATGTCAACCATGCTTCTGGGTTGCCTGGGAAGATTGTCAGGATGTCGACTAGGCCTCTGGATTGCCATGGAAGTTGTTCAGGTTGTAGCCCATGCTTCTGGGTTGCCTGGGAAGATGGTCAGGATGTTGACCAGGCCTCTGGATTATCTGGAAAGATGGTCAGGATGCTAACTGCTCCTCTGGATTGCCTGAGAAGATGGTCAGGATGATAACAGGGCCAGGCCTCTGGATTGCCTGGCAATTTGGTCAGGATTTCCACCATGGCTTTGGATGGCCTGTGAAGATGGTCAGGCTGCTGACCAGGCATCTGCTTTGTCAGGGAAGATTTTCATGATGTGGAACAGGCATCTGGATTGTCTGAAAAGATGGTCAGGATGTCTACCAGGCCTCTGGATTGTCTTTGAATTTGATCAGGATGTCAGCCATGGCTCTGGGTTGGTGGACAGATGGTCAGGGTACCGACCAGACCTCTGGATTGCCTGGGAAAATGGTCAGTATCTTGACCATGGCTCTGGATTGCCTGGGAAGATGGTCAGGACGCTGACCAGACCTCTGGATTGCTTGGGATATGGTTAGGATGCCGCCCATGGCTCTGGATAGCCTGGGAAGATTGTCAGGATGCTGTCCAGACATCTGGATTGCCTAGAAAATGGTCAGGATTCAGACCAGGCCCCTGAATTGCCTGGGAAGATGGTCAGGATGGTGACCAGGCCCAGGGGTTGCTGGGGAAGATGGTTAGGATTCTGTTCAGACCTCTAGATTAACTGTGAGGATGGTTAGGATGCTGAACAGGCCTCTGGATGGCCAGAGAAGATTGTTATGATAAAGACCAGGCCTCTGGATTCTCTGGGAAGATGGTCAGGATGCTGTCCAGGCCTCTGGATTGCCTAGGATGTTCCACAGCATGCAGACCAGGACCCTGGATTCCCTGGGAAGAACCTCAGGATGCTGACTAGGCCTCTGGACTTCCTGGAAAGACGTTCAGTATGCTGAACAGTCCTCTAGACTGCATGGGAAGATGGACAGGATTCTTACCAGATTTCTGAATTTCCAGGGAGAATGGTCAGGATGCTGACCAGGCCTCTAGATTGACTGGGAAGATGGTCAGGATGCTGACCAGGCCTCTGGATTGCATGGGAGGATGGTCAGGATGTTGAGTTGGACTCTGAATTGCCTTGGACCATGATCAGGATGCTGACCAGGCATTGTATTGGCAGGACTGATGGTCAGGATTTTGACTGGGTCTCTGGATAACCTGGGAAGATAGCCAGCATGCTGACCTGGCCTCTGTATTGCCTCATCAGATGGTCAGGTTGCTGACTGGGCCACTGAATTACATGGGACGATGGTCAGGATGCTGACCAGGCCTCTGTATTTCCTGGGAAGATGGTCAGAATGCTGACCAGGTCTCTGGAATCCATGGGAGGATGGTCAGGATAACGACCAGGCTTCTTGATTGCCTGTTAATATGGTCAGCATGCTGACCGGACTTCTGTATTTCCTGGGAGGATGGCCAGAATGCTGACCCGGCATCTGGAATGCCTGAGAAGATGGTCAGCATGCTGACTGGGCCTATAGATTGCCTGGGAAGATGGTCAGGCTGCTGACCAGGCCCCTGGATTGCCTGGGAGGATGGTCAGAATGCTGACCTGAATGCTGGATTGCCTGGGAGAGTGGTAAGGATGCTGTCCACGCCTCTGGATTGAATGGGAGAATTCTCCCGACATTGACTTGGATTCTGTTTTGCCTTGAAGCATGGTCAGGATGCTGACCAGGGCTTGGATTTCCTGGGATGGTGTTCAGGATGCTGACTGGGCTTCTGGATTACCTGGGAAGATGGTCGGCATGCTGACATGGCCTCTGGGTTGCCTAATGAGTTGGTCAGGATGCTGACTGGGCCACTGCATTACCTGGGACGATGGTCAGGATGCTGAACAGGTCTCTGGAGTACCTGGTAGGATGGTCAGGATGAGGACAAGGCCTCTGGATTACCTGGGTAGATGGTCAGGATGACGACCAGGCCTCTGGATTGCCGGGGTCTTGGTCAGGAGGCCGATCAGGCCTCTGGATTTCCTGGGAAGGTGGTCAGGATGCCAAGCAGGCCTCAGGATGTCTGGTAAGTTGGTCAGGATAAAGATCAGGCCTCTGGATTGCCTGGGAAGATGGTCAGGATGCCGAGAGGGATCTGGATTACCAGGAAGGATGGTCAGGATGTCCACCAAGCCTCTGGATTGCTTGGAAAGATAGAATGCCAACCAAGCCTCTGGATTGCCTGAGAAAATGGTCAGGATGATGACCAGGCCTCTGGGTTACCTGGGAAGATGGTCAGGATGTTGACCAGGCCTCTGGATTACCTGAGAGGATGATCAGGGTGCTGACCAGGCCTCTGGATTGAGTAGCAAGTTGGCCAGCATGCCGATCAGTCTTCTGGATTGCCTGGGTCATCAGGATGGTGACCTGGCCTCTGGACTTCCTGGGAAGATGGTAAGGATGGTGACCAGTTCTCTGGACTACCTGGGAAGATGGTCAGGATGCCAACCAGGCCTCTGGATTGCCTGGGAAGATGGTCAGGCTGTTGATTGGACTTCTGAATTTCCTGAGAGGATGGGGAGGATGACCAGAAATCTGGATTGCCTGGGTAGATGGTCAGGATGCTGACTGGACTTCTGAATTTCCTGGGAGGATGGTGAGGATGCTGACCAGGCCTCTGGATTGCCGGGGTCTTGGTCAGGAGGCCAACCAGGCATCTGGAGTGCCTGAAAATTTGGTCAGGGAGCCTACCAGGCCTCTGTATTTGCCTTGTAAGATGGTCGGGAAGTCCACCATGCTTCTGGGTTGCAGGGAACGTGGTCAGGATGCTGACCAGACCTCTGGATTGCCTAGGAACATGGTCTGTATGCTGACCAGGCCTCTGTATTGCTGGGGAAGATGGTCAGGATTCTAGCCAGGACTCTGGATTGCCTGGGAATTTGGTTAGGATGCTGAACAGACCTCTGGATGGCCAGGAAAGATGGTCAGAAATCTGAAAGAGCCTCTGCACTATCTTGGAGGATGGTCACGATGCTGACCAGTCCTCTGTATTACCTGGGAGGATGGTCAGGATGCTGACCAGACTTCTGGATTGCCAGGGGAGATGGTCAGGAGTGTAACCGGGCCTCTGCCCTATTTTGGAGGATGGCCAGGATGCTGCCCAGGCCTCTGTATTACCTGGGAGGATGGTCAGGATGCTGACCAGGCCTCTGGATTGCCAGGGGATATGGTCAGGAGTCTGAACGGTCCACTGAACTATCTTGGAGGATGGTCAGGATGCTGACCAGGCCTCTGGATTACCTGGGAGGATGGGTAGGATGCTGACCAGTCCTCTGGATTGCCTAGGAAGTTGGACAGCATGCAGACCAGGACCCTCGAATGCCTGGGAAGATGGTCAGGTTGCTGACTAGGTGTCTGCATTGCCTTGGAAGATGGTCAGGATGCTGAACAAGCCTCTGGATTACCGGGGAAGATGGTCAGGATGCAGACCAGGTCTCTGGATTGCCTGGGAAGATGGTCAGCATGCAGAACATGCCTCTGGATTACCTGGGAAGATGGTCATAATGATGACCGTGCCTCTGAATTGCCTGTGCGGTTGGTCAGGGTGACGACCAGGAATCTGGACTGCCAGGGAAGATGGTCAGGAAGCTGACTGCACTTCTAAATTTCCTGGGAGGACGGTCAGGTTGCTGACCAAGCCTCTGGATTGCCTGGGAAGATGGTCAGAATGATGACCAGGACTATGGATTGCAGGAGAAGACGGTCAGGATTCTGGCCAGACCACTAGATTACCTGGGAGGATAGTTAGGATGCTGAACTGGCCTCTGGATGGCCAGGGAAGATGGTCAGGATGGCGATCAGGTCTCTGGATGGACTGTGAAGATGGTAAGGATGAAGACCACGTATCTGGATGGCTGAGAAGATGGTCAGGATGCTGATAAGGCATCTGGGTTGCCTGGGAAGATGCTCAGGGTGCTGACCAAGCCTTGGACTCCCTGGAGGCTGGTCAGGATTCTGATCATGGCCCTGGACTACATGGAAGGATGGTCAGGATGCCAAAAAGGCCTCTGTACTACCTGAGAGAATGGTCAGGATGCCGAACAGGTCTCTAGATTGCTTTGGAAGATGGTCAGGAGGCAGAGGAGGCTTCTGGATTGCCTGAGATGATGGTCATGATGCTGACCAAGCCTCTGGACTACCTGGGAGGATGGTCAAGATTCTCACCAGGCCTCTGGACTGCATGGGAGGATGGTAGGGTGCTGAACAGGCCTCTGTACTACCTGGGAGGATGGTCAGGATGTCGACCAAGTCTCTGGATTGCCTGGGAAGCAGGTCACTGTGCCGTACAGGCCTCTGAATTGCCTGGGAAGATGGTCAGGATGCTGACGGGATCTCTTGATTGCCCAGGAAGATGGTCAGCATCCTGGGAATACACTCAGGATGCAGATCAGGCATCTGGATTTCCTAAGATGGTCAGCAGCCTACCATGTCTCTGGATTGACTTGGAATTTTGTCAGGATGTTGACCAGGCCTCTGGTTTGATGGGAAGACGGTCACGATCCTGACCAGAACTCTGGATTGCCTGGGAAGATGATCAGGATGCTGACCAGATCTCTGGATTGCCTGGGAAGATGGTCAGGATGCTGACCAGAACTCTGGATTGCTGGGGAAGTTGGTCAGGATTCTGGCCAGGGCTCTGGATTATGTGGGAGGATGTTTAGGATGCTGAACAGGCCTCTGGATGGCCAGAGAAAATGGTCAGGATTCAGACCAGGCCTCTGGATTGCCTGGGAAGATAGTCGGGATTCTGACAGGGCCTCTGCACTATATTAGAGGATGGTCAGGATGCTGACCAGGCCTCTGGATTGACTAGGAAGTTGTCCAGCATGCTGACCAGGCCCCTGGATTGCCTGGGAAGATGGCCACGTTCCTGACCAGGCCTCTGGGTTGCCTGGGAAGATCATCAGGAGGCTGACCAGGACAATGGGCTCCCTGGGAGGATGGTCATGTTGATGAACAGGCCTCTGCATTGCCGGGGAAGATGGTCAGGATGCCGAGCAGGTCTCTGGATTGTCTGGGATGATGGCCAGGATAAAGATGAGGCATCTTGATTGCAGGGAAGTTGATTGGCATGCTGAGGAGGCCTGTGGATTGCCTGGGAAGATGGTCAGGATGCCGACCAGGCCTCTGGACTTCCTGGAAAGACGTTCAGTATGCTGAACAGTCCTCTAGACTGCATGGGAAGATGGACAGGATTCTTACCAGATTTCTGAATTTCCAGGGAGAATGGTCAGGATGCTGACCAGGCCTCTAGATTGACTGGGAAGATGGTCAGGATGCTGACCAGGCCTCTGGATTGCATGGGAGGATGGTCAGGATGTTGAGTTGGACTCTGAATTGCCTTGGACCATGATCAGGATGCTGACCAGGCATTGTATTGGCAGGACTGATGGTCAGGATTTTGACTGGGTCTCTGGATAACCTGGGAAGATAGCCAGCATGCTGACCTGGCCTCCGTATTGCCTCATCAGATGGTCAGGTTGCTGACTGGGCCACTGAATTACATGGGACGATGGTCAGGATGCTGACCAGGCCTCTGTATTTCCTGGGAAGATGGTCAGAATGCTGACCAGGTCTCTGGAATCCATGGGAGGATGGTCAGGATAACGACCAGGCTTCTTGATTGCCTGTTAATATGGTCAGCATGCTGACCGGACTTCTGTATTTCCTGGGAGGATGGCCAGAATGCTGACCCGGCATCTGGAATGCCTGAGAAGATGGTCAGCATGCTGACTGGGCCTATAGATTGCCTGGGAAGATGGTCAGGCTGCTGACCAGGCCCCTGGATTGCCTGGGAGGATGGTCAGAATGCTGACCTGAATGCTGGATTGCCTGGGAGAGTGGTAAGGACGCTGTCCACGCCTCTGGATTGAATGGGAGAATTCTCCCGACGTTGACTTGGATTCTGTTTTGCCTTGAAGCATGGTCAGGATGCTGACTAGGGCTTGGATTTCCTGGGATGGTGTTCAGGATGCTGACTGGGCTTCTGGATTACCTGGGAAGATGGTCGGCATGCTGACATGGCCTCTGGGTTGCCTAATGAGTTGGTCAGGATGCTGACTGGGCCACTGCATTACCTGGGATGATGGTCAGGATGCTGAACAGGTCTCTGGAGTACCTGGTAGGATGGTCAGGATGAGGACAAGGCCTCTGGATTACCTGGGTAGATGGTCAGGATGACGACCAGGCCTCTGGATTGCCGGGGTCTTGGTCAGGAGGCCGATCAGGCCTCTGGATTTCCTGGGAAGGTGGTCAGGATGCCAAGCAGGCCTCAGGATGTCTGGTAAGTTGGTCAGGATAAAGATCAGGCCTCTGGATTGCCTGGGAAGATGGTCAGGATGCCGAGAGGGATCTGGATTACCAGGAAGGATGGTCAGGATGTCCACCAAGCCTCTGGATTGCTTGGAAAGATAGAATGCCAACCAAGCCTCTGGATTGCCTGAGAAAATGGTCAGGATGATGACCAGGCCTCTGGGTTACCTGGGAAGATGGTCAGGATGTTGACCAGGCCTCTGGATTACCTGAGAGGATGATCAGGGTGCTGACCAGGCCTCTGGATTGAGTAGCAAGTTGGCCAGCATGCCGATCAGTCTTCTGGATTGCCTGGGTCATCAGGATGGTGACCTGGCCTCTGGACTTCCTGGGAAGATGGTAAGGATGGTGACCAGTTCTCTGGACTACCTGGGAAGATGGTCAGGATGCCAACCAGGCCTCTGGATTGCCTGGGAAGATGGTCAGGCTGTTGATTGGACTTCTGAATTTCCTGAGAGGATGGGGAGGATGACCAGAAATCTGGATTGCCTGGGTAGATGGTCAGGATGCTGACTGGACTTCTGAATTTCCTGGGAGGATGGTGAGGATGCTGACCAGGCCTCTGGATTGCCGGGGTCTTGGTCAGGAGGCCAACCAGGCATCTGGAGTGCCTGAAAATTTGGTCAGGGAGCCTACCAGGCCTCTGTATTTGCCTTGTAAGATGGTCGGGAAGTCCACCATGCTTCTGGGTTGCAGGGAACGTGGTCAGGATGCTGACCAGACCTCTGGATTGCCTAGGAACATGGTCTGTATGCTGACCAGGCCTCTGTATTGCTGGGGAAGATGGTCAGGATTCTAGCCAGGACTCTGGATTGCCTGGGAATTTGGTTAGGATGCTGAACAGACCTCTGGATGGCCAGGAAAGATGGTCAGAAATCTGAAAGAGCCTCTGCACTATCTTGGAGGATGGTCACGATGCTGACCAGTCCTCTGTATTACCTGGGAGGATGGTCAGGATGCTGACCAGACTTCTGGATTGCCAGGGGAGATGGTCAGGAGTGTGACCGGGCCTCTGCCCTATTTTGGAGGATGGTCAGGATGCTGCCCAGGCCTCTGTATTACCTGGGAGGATGGTCAGGATGCTGACCAGGCCTCTGGATTGCCAGGGGATATGGTCAGGAGTCTGAACGGTCCACTGAACTATCTTGGAGGATGGTCAGGATGCTGACCAGGCCTCTGGATTACCTGGGAGGATGGGTAGGATGCTGACCAGTCCTCTGGATTGCCTAGGAAGTTGGACAGCATGCAGACCAGGACCCTCGAATGCCTGGGAAGATGGTCAGGTTGCTGACTAGGTGTCTGCATTGCCTTGGAAGATGGTCAGGATGCTGAACAAGCCTCTGGATTACCGGGGAAGATGGTCAGGATGCAGACCAGGTCTCTGGATTGCCTGGGAAGATGGTCAGCATGCAGAACATGCCTCTGGATTACCTGGGAAGATGGTCATAATGATGACCGTGCCTCTGAATTGCCTGTGCGGTTGGTCAGGGTGACGACCAGGAATCTGGACTGCCAGGGAAGATGGTCAGGAAGCTGACTGCACTTCTAAATTTCCTGGGAGGACGGTCAGGTTGCTGACCAAGCCTCTGGATTGCCTGGGAAGATGGTCAGAATGATGACCAGGACTATGGATTGCAGGAGAAGACGGTCAGGATTCTGGCCAGACCACTAGATTACCTGGGAGGATAGTTAGGATGCTGAACTGGCCTCTGGATGGCCAGGGAAGATGGTCAGGATGGCGATCAGGTCTCTGGATGGACTGTGAAGATGGTAAGGATGAAGACCACGTATCTGGATGGCTGAGAAGATGGTCAGGATGCTGATAAGGCATCTGGGTTGCCTGGGAAGATGCTCAGGGTGCTGACCAAGCCTTGGACTCCCTGGAGGCTGGTCAGGATTCTGATCATGGCCCTGGACTACATGGAAGGATGGTCAGGATGCCAAAAAGGCCTCTGTACTACCTGAGAGAATGGTCAGGATGCCGAACAGGTCTCTAGATTGCTTTGGAAGATGGTCAGGAGGCAGAGGAGGCTTCTGGATTGCCTGAGATGATGGTCATGATGCTGACCAAGCCTCTGGACTACCTGGGAGGATGGTCAAGATTCTCACCAGGCCTCTGGACTGCATGGGAGGATGGTAGGGTGCTGAACAGGCCTCTGTACTACCTGGGAGGATGGTCAGGATGTCGACCAAGTCTCTGGATTGCCTGGGAAGCAGGTCACTGTGCCGTACAGGCCTCTGAATTGCCTGGGAAGATGGTCAGGATGCTGACGGGATCTCTTGATTGCCCAGGAAGATGGTCAGCATCCTGGGAATACACTCAGGATGCAGATCAGGCATCTGGATTTCCTAAGATGGTCAGCAGCCTACCATGTCTCTGGATTGACTTGGAATTTTGTCAGGATGTTGACCAGGCCTCTGGTTTGATGGGAAGATGGTCACGATCCTGACCAGAACTCTGGATTGCCTGGGAAGATGATCAGGATGCTGACCAGATCTCTGGATTGCCTGGGAAGATGGTCAGGATGCTGACCAGAACTCTGGATTGCTGGGGAAGTTGGTCAGGATTCTGGCCAGGGCTCTGGATTATGTGGGAGGATGTTTAGGATGCTGAACAGGCCTCTGGATGGCCAGAGAAAATGGTCAGGATTCAGACCAGGCCTCTGGATTGCCTGGGAAGATAGTCGGGATTCTGACAGGGCCTCTGCACTATATTAGAGGATGGTCAGGATGCTGACCAGGCCTCTGGATTGACTAGGAAGTTGTCCAGCATGCTGACCAGGCCCCTGGATTGCCTGGGAAGATGGCCACGTTCCTGACCAGGCCTCTGGGTTGCCTGGGAAGATCATCAGGAGGCTGACCAGGACAATGGGCTCCCTGGGAGGATGGTCATGTTGATGAACAGGCCTCTGCATTGCCGGGGAAGATGGTCAGGATGCCAAGCAGGTCTCTGGATTGTCTGGGATGATGGCCAGGATAAAGATGAGGCATCTTGATTGCAGGGAAGTTGATTGGCATGCTGAGGAGGCCTGTGGATTGCCTGGGAAGATGGTCAGGATGCCGACCAGGCCTCTGGATTTCCTGGGAAATTGTCAGGATGCCCACCAAGCCTCTGGATTTCTTGGCAAGACAGGATGCAGAGCGGGCCTCTGAATAGCCAGGAAGATTTTCAGGATGCTGACCAGGCCTCTGGATTACCTGTGAAGATGGTGAGGACGCTGAACGGGCCCCTAGACTGCTTGCCACTTTGGTAATTATGCCTCTGGATTACATGGGAGGATGGTGAGGATGTTGACTAGGCCTCTGGACTGCTTGGCGATATGGAAAGGATGCTGATCAGGCCTCTGGATTGGCAGAGAAGATGGTGAGGGTGCAGACCAAGCCTCTGGATTACCTCGGATGATGGTCAGGATGCTGATCGTGCCTCTGAATTGCCTGGGAACATGGTCAGGATGCTGACCAGGCCTCTGAATTGCCTTGGAAGATGGTCAGAATGCTGACCGGGTCACTGGATTGATTTGGAAGATGGTCAGGATGTCCACCAGGCCACAGGATTGACTGGGAAGATGGTCAGGGGGCTGACATGGCCTCTGTTGTTCATGTTAAGATGGTCAGGATATCGACCATGGCTCTGGATTGTCATCAAAATTGTCAGGATGGGGGGCTGGAGAGATGGCTTAGTGGTTAAGAATGCCGACCACTCTTACAGAGGACCCAGGTTTGATCCCCAGCTCCCACATGGCGGCTGAGAGCTGTCTGGAACTCCAATTCCAGGAGAACTCCAGTTCCAGGGGAATCCAACACCCTCTTCTGACCTCTACAGCATTGCATGACACGGGTCCACAAACTTGCATGCAGACAGTGCATTCATACACATACAGAAATAAATAAAATCAGCCAGGCGTGGTGGCGCATGCCTTTAATCCTAGCACTTGGGAGGCAGAGGCAGGCGGATCTTTGTGAGTTCAAGTCCCAGGACAGCTGGGGCTACAGGGAGACCCTTTCTCGAAAAGACCAAAAAAAATTGTCAGGATGACAACCAGACCTCGGAGTGCCTGGCAAGATGGTCAGGATGCTGACCAGGCCTCTGGATTGCCTGGGAAGATGGTCAGGATGCGATCCGGGCCTCTGTATTGTCTGGTAAGATGGTCAGGATAGAGACCAAACATCTTTTTTTTTTAATTTTATTTATTTCTGTATGTGTATGAATGTACTGTCTGCATGCAAGTTTGTGCACCCGTGTCGTGCAATGCCGTGGAGGTCTGAAGAGGGTGTCGGATTCCCCTGGAACTGGAGCTCTCCTGGAATTGGAGTTTCAGACGGTTCTCAGCTGCCATGTGGGTGCTGGGGATCGAACACGGGTCCTCTGTAAGAGCAGTCGGCCCTCCTAACCGCTAGGCCATCTCTCCAGCCCCGACCAAGCATCTTGATTTTTGTGAATTTGATCAGGATGCTGAGCTGGCCTGTGGATTGCCAGGGAAGATGGTCAGGATGCTGACCAAGCCTCTGTACTGCTGCAAGGATGGTCAGGATTCTGACCATGATTCTGTACTACCTGGGAGGATGGTCAGGATGGAGGCCAGGTATCTGAATTGCATGGGAACATGGTCAGGATTCTGAGCAGGCTTCAGGACTTCCTGGGAAGATGGACAAGAGGATGAACAGGCTTCTGGATTGCCTGGGAAGATGGTCACGATGCCGGCCACCTCTCTGGACTGCATGGTAAGATGGTCAGGATGCCAAGCAGGCCTCTCCATTGCATTGGAAGTTGGTCAAGAATTCGACCATGCATCTGGGTGGCCCTGGAAGATGGTCACGATGTCGACCAGGCCTCTGGATTTCCTTGGAAGTTGGTCAGGATGCTTACCACCTCCCTGAACTGCATGGTAAGATGGTCAGGATGCCGACCAGGCCTCTCCATGGCCTTGGAATTCGGTCAAGAAGTGGACCATTCCTCTGGGTGGCCTGGAAAGATGGTCAGGATGTTGACCAGGCCTCGTGATTGCCTTGGAAGTTGGTCAGGATGACTACCATACATCTGGGATGCTGCGAAAATGGTCAGGATGCCGACCAGATTTTTGGATTGTCTGGGAAGATGCTCAGGATGCTGACCGGGGCTCTGGGTTAACTGGAAGGATGGTCAGGAGGTCGAATAAGCCTCTGGATTTTCTGGGAAGATGGTCAGGATGCCGACTAGGCCTCTGGATTGCCTGGAAAATGGTCAGGATGCCCTCCAAGCCTAAGCCTCTGTATTGCTTGGCAATACAGGTAGGATGCCAATCAGGCCTCTGGATTGCCAGGACAATTTTCTTTTATTTTTATGGATGCTTTGTGTATTTCATACATCATTTTCCAATTCAGTTCAGGCATATTTCCCCTTCCCTTCCCCCCATCCCACTCCACCCCATCCCAGATCATGCACTCTGCCATGACTGTCTGCATCTTTCTCTCAGGTTTTTTTTTTCCATTTTTTAGCAATAGGTGATAATTTATGAGTACAAGCATCCTTCATGTAAAACCAATTTGCAAGCAGTTGTGCCCAAACCCACACAGCCCCTTGGTCCCAACATCCAGCAGGGGGGGCTTGTATGTTCAATCAGGTTGATCAAATGAGTGTCCAGGCTATATTGCGGTAGGTTCACCATTCACCCCAATCACAGCCCTTACATTCTACCATGCCCCCTCTTCCGCAGATTTTTCCCTAGGCTTAGACAAGGGGCACAGGTGGATGAGAAGCAAAACAGTCTACTTTCTCTGGAGCTGTTGTCTTGGAATCTGGTCACTTCTGGCTGTTTTCTTTCATGGGCTGACAGTTCGTCCAGGAATAACGTTTCAATCCTACTATTGAAGCACAAGCAATTAGATATATAGGTATTTAAACAGTATTAATTATCATAGGTTACTTTGGTATAGACACAGATATTTGGATGGTATGTTAATCCATGAATTACATTTTTTCTGTTGAATATGACAGGGTCTTACTTATAACATCTCCTGACCATTAGAGGGTGCAAGCTTGTGGCATCGGCCGTGGGTTATTCCTCCAAGGAGAGAGCCAATAGCCAATTAGATTTGGGATATACAGGCATATGGCTGCCTCTGCTGCACAGTATTTCCAGGCAGGTGAGGTGTAGCTGGTGCTGATGGAGGAGTCTTGCTTGACTCATGGAGACCCATATTTGCTTTATTGGTATAGTGGCCTTTGGTAACACTCTCTGGTATTCCAGAGACCACCTGTACACTTGCATGTGTGGTCTTGATAGATCTTTCCCATGTTAACATCAGGTATTCCACAGCAGGGCCTTATCACCTCTCTTCTTGCAGGTATACCAGTTTAGAGGCAAGGAGCCTTTACCTTTTGTGTTGGCTTGGATCCCCTGGCCAACATCTCCTTGGTGGAATAATCCATTGCTGCTGTCAGAGCTCCTGCATTAATATATTTTGCTTAAGTGCATAGGTTAAGGAGACTATAGTATTATTTTTGGTTCTGAATAGAGAATAATCCTTTTCACAGTTCCTATGTCTATTAGTCAATTCAAGAAGGCAGTTTTACTGGTTTTATAAGAGATTACCTCTATAATAGTTGTCTCCAGTTTACAGTTGGAGAATGACATCATCATCATATTTCTCCTTGTTCTGTGGGGGGGGAGGTAAGAAAGTCTCTCGTATTAAAACCTTTGCGGCTCCTAGAAGGTAAGTTTCGTTAGGACTCATTATACATAGTTGTTACAAGTAGAATCCACAGAGGGGTTTGATGTTTGTAGCAATCTGAGGC